>JAJIBD010003510.1:45000-168539 GCA_021461705.1 Cryptotis parvus
CCCTGCACACAGCTGAGTGTGGCCCCCAAATAGATATTCCTTTCTGCCCCCCTCCCCTTTATATTTCCCCTTCCCTTTCTTTTCTTAAAATTCTTAGTTTGCATGTAGACACTTATAACTCTAATAAAGCTGTACAAATTTAGACCATAAGGACCAAATAGATAACGATGAGTTTAATAGGAATTTTTTTTATCAGTTCAGTGAACCCTAGTTCCACTGCAAGACCCTTGGAAAGCAAAACTCTTTTATAGAGGTCAAGCATACAACACATCTCAAGTATACACTATAGTGAGCTGTTGCCCTTTATTCTTTTTCCATATATAAATTAGTTTTATTTTATTTTAATTTATTTAATCATACAACCATGCGATATACAATTAAAAAGATGTTCATGGTTGGGTTTCAGTCATACATTTTTCCAGCATCCGTCCCTCCACCAGTGCCTTATTCCCACCAATATCCCCAAGTTCCTTCTCCCCTCCTCCAGCCTGCTTCTATAGCAGGCACTATTTCTCTTCTCTCTCTCTCTCTCTCTCTTTCTCTCTCACACACACATTGTGACTTGCCCTACACATGTTTAGGGATTATTATGTAAATCCCATTGTGTACATTCAATGTTCAGTTCTAGTGTGGCGCTAACATTTCCCATAATTAGTAGAGCACTAGTATATATTTATATAGCACTAATGAATGCAGTCATTTGATGTTCATTTTTTCAAAACCCGCCACAACTGATTCTGATTATATTTAGGCTTATAAGGGGATGTTCCAGGGCATGTGTGCAGATTATTATCCATAGGTAAATAAATTATAGATGAATATATGTGTAAAACTTTACTTTTAATTTTCTTTCTAACTCTGGGAGTACTATAAGAGTGGATTTGGAGTACTACAAGAGTACTATAAGAGCATTTGGTCAAGATTTCAGAGTCTAACAGTAAAAATGCTAAGGTAATTGACACAATATATTTACTAAAGTCCAGAGTAAATAGATTAATTTGTGAAAACACCAGTAATACACACATTTAATGTTTTGTGCTGTTTACTTTGTACCTGTTACAGAGCCTTCAGAGTTGTCTTATACCTAGTAACTCTATATACTGAATTGACTAAAAATCTCAGTATTTGATCCTCCAAACCAGCACATTATCAAAAGAGGAGCAGAACAGTAGCAGAAACATAATAGAGACTTTCTACTTCAAGTATCACTGTATCACTATCTTCCCGTTCATCATCGATTTGCTCGAGCGGGCCCCAGTAACATCTCCATATGTCCTGTCTCATGCTAGTAGAGCCCAAGGGCATCTGCTTGCTCCAGGAACATAAAGAGCCTCAATCCATTCCGGAATGAGGTCTATAATTGTTACTGGTATTTGGCATATCAAATACAACACGGGTAGCTTGCCAGGCTCTGCCGTGCAGGTAGCATACTCTTATAGTCATCTCTAAGTCCAGCATTTATTGATTATTCATAGCCGGGCTATGATAGGCTGGTCTGCTGGGTGGAGTTCTGATGAGAGAAGTCTGGATGTGGAAAATGGAGGCCCTCATGGAGTGGGGGTCGTCTGGCTTGTTGCAAGGCTCTGCTGGGGTGGCGGGCCAGGGCTAGAACCTGCCATCCCTCCTGGGCGCCCGTGAGCAGCTGGGCACAGGGAGAGCCAGTAGCAGCTCTGCCCCCTTGTCTGTCTCTGGATCAGCATACCTGAGCTGGATTAAAAAGATTGCAGCAGAGTGAATCTTGATGAGCCAGGCTGTGATAGGCTGGTCTGCTCGGTGGAGTTCTGATGAGAGAGAAGTCCGGATGTGCAAAATGGAGGCCCTCATGGAGTGGGGGGTCATCTGGCTTGTTGCAAGGCTCTGCTGGGGTGGCGGGCCATGTCTAGAACCTGCCATCCCTCCTGGGCGCCCCGTGAGCAGCTGGGCACAGGGAGAGCCAATAGCAGCTCTGCCCCATGTCTGTCTCAAATAATAAAGGTAAACTTATATGAAGAGATAATCTGATTATCGTATATGCCAAAATACCTGATCACCCATGGATCACTAAAATAAGAAAAGAATGGGCTAAATACATGACTTCATGCTCCCACCCCAGTTCTATCCCTCCCACATGGTCATATGGTTCCCCTAATCATTGCCTGTTATAGCCCTGCAGGTCCCTATGCACTGCTTGGTGTGAGCCAGGAGCCACATCTGATTTACTGCCAGCCCCAAGCAGCACTGTATCCTTGTATTATCCTTGCATTGGTCAATGATCACCAATAGGAGCCCTCAGACCTTCTAAGCACCACTTGGGTAATGCTCCCTAGTCCAAATGACTGTAACATTCAAATCCATACAATAACATATACTCACCTCATGATTACATGGAAAATGTTCAGCAAATATTTAGGCTAAGAAATCATAAGTAAAAATTGCATCATAGTGTCAGCATAAGTTCTAGGATGACTCTTTTTTATATTACTCACTAGTTGTTAATTGAGCAACAGTACTATACAAATAAAATTTTATTTCTATAAATAACCCCCAAATTCAAAAAAGTTCTTGTGCATACTATCATGTATCTGAGATCTCTGGTTTGTGATCAAACTTTTCTCCAAATCATATTAAATTAAAAAATGGAAGACAATGACAATGATAGTTGGAAATGATCACTCTGGACTAGATCTGAGTGGTAAAAAGAGGTGAAAGCAAATACATGATAAGCTTCCAGTACTTGAATTGCAAACATAGTGATGAAAAGAAAGAGGTAGAAAACTGTGTCATATTGGCAGGCTGGGGTGAGGTGCGGTGATGGTGATGCCAGGGAAACTGGAAACTGGACACAGTGGTGAGAAATGTACAGGTGAAGGGACGGGTGTTGAAACCCAGTCATGAACAACTTCGTAATTGTTTATCTCATGTTGACTCCATTCTCTATGGAAGACCATATAGAAGATCACTGTAGGGGTCCCCTAGAGGTGATTCAAGGGGAGAGGGAACTGTGAGACGTTGGTGAAGGAAGTGGACACGCCCGGTAAAGGGTGGAGAGTTGCAGTGTTGTACTGGGAAATTTCATTTAATATTCTGTACCACTATCCTTTTATTTTATTTTAACCTACTATAATAAATGATGCTTAGATTTAATGTTCATTGGTCCGAGAAAAAAATACCTAATGGTATTTTCTGTTGTCAAGTCTTGTCAAATTTGTGCAGCTAATTTTACTTCATGTTAAAAACTGTAAGGAACTGCTTTGCTATTGCATAGATTTGTAAGTTACTATATATTAGCTTGTGTTGGATGCTGCATTTTATTAAAAACCCATCAACCTTTTTGTAGTTGACTCTGCATACACCTTATTCCCAAGCATACGCATGTGCTAAAGTATAGGCTGCTAATTGACATTCAGGTCTTTAATGAACTAATAGATTGCCATTCTCTGTAGAAAGAAATGAAGAAAAGCATCTGCAGATGTTAATGCACAGAAAAACATGAAGATGGTTTTAGATTTCCTTAGATATTTTTTGGGAGGAACTCTAAAAATATCTTCCCCTGCACCGTGAAGCCAACTGGACAGGATGTTTCAATGCTAGTGCACCAGGATACAGTGTTGCTGTGACACTGGAGTGCGGGGGCCCCGAGCACTGTTTGTGTGGAGCTTGGGAAGCCGTGCCAGGCCAGGCCAGGCCAAAGCAAGATCCTGTTCATATGAAGTATGTGCCCCAAATCTTTGTACTCTCTTGCAAGCATCTCCATAAACATCTTTATGCTCATATGTATTCTGTAGCTCAGATGTTTTTTTGAGTGGTGATATTTGTAATCAAGGTGACATATTTAATTTGTTGAAGCTATTAGCACCTTCACACAAGTTTCAGCAATACTAAACCGTGGAACTTAATTGAAATGACTTATTTCCTATACATTTCTTCAGCTGTGACATTTAAGGACATTGACATAATGAGGAGAGGGGTACACGTGCATACTGGCATATCTCATAGGGAAGCATCAGGCCATGCCATCTTCATTTCCGTTGACAAACCAGCAGTGGTCTTTGCCTCTGCATTCAGCAGGTTACCCTTTGTGTTTTTTATAAATTAAAAATTATTATGCCACTGTGTGATATACCATCAAAATATGTGCATGGTTGGGTTTCAGTCATACATTTTTTCAGCACCCATCCCTCCACCAGTGCCCTATTCCCACAACCAATATCCCCAAGTTCCCTCCCCCTATCCCAGCCTGCCTCTGTAACAGGTACTATTTTTCTTCTTATCTCTCCTCTCTCTCTTTCTCTTACACATTGTGGTTTGCCCTACAGACATTTAGGAATTATCATGTAAATCCCTTTGTGTACATTAAGTGTTCAGTTCTAGTGTGGTATCAACATTTTCCACAATTAGAGCACTAGTTGAACCCCCTCCCCCCACAACCTGTATAATATATCCCACTAATGAGATGCAGTCATTCTATATCTGTCTGTCCTTTACCATTCTGAACTAATTTCACTCAGCATGATAAATTCATGTCTATCTATCTGCATGTCAATTTTGTGACTTCGTCTTTTCTGACAGCTGCTTAGTATTCCATTTTGTAGATGTAGCACAGTTTCTTTAGCCAGTCTTCTTTTATCCAGCATTTGGGTTGTTTCCATATTCTGGCTATTGTGAATAGTGCTGCAATGAACATCAAAGTGCAGATAGTGTTTCTTCTGTGTGTTTTAGGGTCTCCAGGGTATATTCCAAGAAGTGGTATTGCTGGGTCAAATTGGAGCTCAATATCTAGTTTTTGGAGGAATGTCCATATTGCTATCCAAAAGATATGGACCAGTCGGCACTCCCACCAACAGTGGATGAGAGTCCCTTTTCCCCTGCATCCACGCCAGCACTCTGTGGCATGAAATGATACCTCATTGTTGTTTTTATTTGCAGCTCCCTGATATTAGTGATGAAGAGCACTTTTCATATGCCTTTTGGCCATTTGAATTTCTTCTTTTTTGGAAGTTTTGTTCATTTCTTCTCCACATATTTTGATGGGGTTGGCTGCCTTCTTCTTGTAAAGTTATACCACTGCCTGATATATCCTGGATATTAATCCCTTATCAGAGGGTATTGAGTGAATATTCTTTCCTGTCTGTAGGCTGTTTCTATCTTGGCCACCATTTATTTTTTTGAGATGCAGAAGCTTTTCAGTTTTACATAATCCCATTTGTTTATCTTTGCTTCTTGCTTTGTCAGTGGTGTTTCATCTTTGAAGATGCCTTTAGATTTGATGTAATAAAGTGTTTTTTCTATGTTTTCTTCTATGCATCTTATAGAATCATGTCTGATGTTGAGATCTTTGATCCATTTTGATCTGACCTTTGTGCATGGTGTTAGAAGGTCTAAGTTCATGTTTTCACATGCAGCTGCCCAGTTTTACCAGCACCACCTGTTGAAAAGGCTTTCTTTGCTCCACTTAATATTTTTACTTCTTTATCAAACATTAAGCGATCATATATTGGAGAGTGTGTGTCAGGATATTCATTTCTATTCCATAGGTCTACAGATCTGTCTCTATGCCAATACCATGCCATTTTAATTACGACTACTTTGTAATAGAGTTGGAAGTTTGGGAAAGTAATACCTCCCATCTTCTCTTTCCCTTGGATTACTTTAACTATTTATGAGGGTTTATTATTCCATACAAATTTCAGGAGTGTTTGGTCAATTTATTTGAAAAAATGTCATGGGTATCCTTATAGGGACCGAATTGAATCTGTATAAAGTTCTAGGAAGTATTGCCATTTTGAGAATGTTACTTATCCCAATCCATGAGTAGGGAATGTGTCTCCATTTCCCCAGGTCCTCTTTTATTTCTTGAAGTAACATTTTGTAGTTTTTATTGTACAGATCCTTTATATTCTTAGTCAGACTGATTCCTAGGTATTTGATTTTCTGTAGCACAATTGTGAATGGGATCATTTCTTTAAAGTCCCTTTTTTTCTCTTTCATTATTTGCATATAGGAAAACCATTGACTTTTGGATATTGATTCCATACCTTGCCACTGTACTATAAGAATGTATTGTTTCTAGGAGCTCTTTGGTTTTAAGATTCTCTAGGTATAATATCATGTCATCTGCAAATACTGACAGTTGACTTTTTCCTTTTCTATCTGGATGCCCTTAATGTCCTTTTCTTCCCTGATTGCTAAGGCTAGTAATTCCAGTACTCTATTGAATAGAAGTGGTGAGAGTGGGCAACCTTGTCTTGTCCCTGATCTTAGGAGGAAGGCTTTCAGTTTTTCCCCCATTGAGAATGATGCTCGCTATGGGCTTTTGGTAGATGGATTTGACTATATTAAGGAAAGTTCCATCAATTCCCATTTTTATGGAGAGTTTTTATCATGAATAGGTGTTGGATCTCATCAAATGCTTTCTCTGCTCCTATTGGCATGATCATATGGTTTTTAATTTTCCTCTTATTGATGTAATGTATTATGTTGATTGATTTGCGGATGTTCCCGGGATGAATCCTGCTTGGTCATGATGTATAATCTTCTTGATGAGTCTTTAGATTTTATTTGCTGTATTTTGTTGAAGATGTTAGCATCTGTATTCATTAGGGAGATTGGTCTGTAGTTTTCCTTTTTTTGTGATTCTCTGTCTGTTTTTGGTATCAGGGTGATATGTGCCTCATAGAAGCTATTTGGCAGTTATTTTTGTTTCTTCAATTTCCTCTAAGAGCTTGAAAAAGACTGGCAGTAGGTTCTCTTTAAAGGTTTGGAAGAATTCCCTGATGAATACATCTGGACCTGGGCTTTTGTGCTTGGGTAGACTTTTGATTACTGATTCAATTTCCTCGATGGTGATAGGCTCATTCAAGTATTCCAGATCTTCTTGTTGCAGCCTTGAGAGACTGTAGGATTTCAGGAATTTTTTTATTTCTTTTAGATTCTCTTGTTTGTGGCATACAGACTCTCAAAGTAATCTCTGATGATCTTTTGAACTTCTGTGGTTTCTTTGTGATATCCTCCTTTCCATTTCTGATTCTATTTATTTGGTTTTACTCTTTCCCTTATGAGCCTTGCAAGTGATTTGTCAATATTGTTTATTTTTCAAAGAACTAGCTCTTGGTTCAGTGAATCATGGTTTGAAAAAAAATAGTTGAAACAATTTCTATCTTCTTGATTTTTATGGAGGTATGTTTTGTAGCTCAGCATGTGATCTATCTTGGAGAATGTTAGTATATCCTTGGTGAGTTTCAGTCTCATCGATCTATCAAGAGTTGATAGAGCAGTGTTGAAGTCTCCAACTACAATTGTGTTACTGTCAATGTCTTCTTTGAAGTCTATTAGCAGATGTTTTAAGTATTTTGCTGGCACCTTGTTGGGTGTGTATATGTTTAGGAGTGTAATTCCTGCCACCAGCATTGCTGCTTGTAACCTATCAGAGATGTCACAATAATTGTGTAGATGAATTTTCTCACCCTGACCCATGTTTAGTGTTTTTGTAACTGAATTGGAAATGAGTGTTGGCCCATGACGCTTCACACTTTCCCCAGCCACTTCCTCTTTTGGCTTTTACAACTTTGCTTTTGATACTCAGTCAAGGAATCTGAAAATTTTCATGAGGAGAAATTTTAAAAAACAATATATTTAACTAAGTCTTCCTAAAGTCTTGCTCATAGTAACTCCTTACCAACTGTAAACTTGAGTTCTAAAATGAGACTTCAGTTTTATGTTTTCTACCTTTGGATGCACTTAAGATTAATCTGCTTTTACTATGGTTTAGGTAATATGGTTACAAGAGCTAAATTTTACAGCATCACTGTACAAAGGTATACCTCCAGATCCACAACCCTCTGTTACTACTGTTGTGTCACCTCTAACCCAATCTTCTTGAATGAGGTTCAGTCGTCCCCCTCACTTAATGCTATGATTTAGGGAGTCTGTCTTTAATACACTGTAGATGTTAATGGAATGTCGATGGAATATAGATCAGATCATGATCCACTAGTAACTCATGAAGATATATTCTAAATATTGCTTTTAGGCTAAATATTTATATTTAACATAATCACTGTATCACTGTATCACTGTCTTCCCATTGTTCATTGATTTGCTCGAGTGGGCACTAGTAACATCTCCATTAGTCCTGTCACAAGCAAGTGGAACCCAAGGGCATCTACTTGCTACAGGGACAGGAGGAGCCCGAAACCATTCTTCAGGTTATGGAACTGAGGTCCATAATAGTTACTAGTCTTTGGCATAAAAGTAAATAAAACACGGGTCCCGTGTAGGTGGTATAGTCTAACATAATAGATATGCTAACTATCGATTCATATAGCCCTTGGGATGCCCTGATGGGTGTGGTTACTTCAGCTTTTCTCCCTTGGTGTATAAATGATTATTCTTACATTTTTAAGGAGGCTTACACTTACTATCATTTCAAGTATCTTCCCTAGGATATAGGAACATATGAATAATGCAGATAAGATTTAGCAATCTCAAAAAATAATTGGCAGACAAGGATGAGTTTTAACGTATTTGCAGAGCAATCTCATGAGCATGTAACTCAGAATAGCAGGTGCAGAATAAATCATCAGTAAACTGAGTCTTAAATCTCTGCCATCTTAATGGAGTAGCAAGTGTGCTTACAGGTATCCCTGAGATATGAGTGTGAATAGAGATTAATGATATAATTGATTTTTTTCCAGGTATCAAATAGGGGCTTTGGCGTTCTAAAACTCACCAGGCAGAATCGTGATGTTTGTTTTATCTTTAAATGATTTTCATGTCTTTCCAAATATATTACCTTCAAATTATACTATAACACAAGTAAAATTAAATGTAGTGCTTTTTAGTCAAATGAATTAGAGACCAAAAGTTGATTGTTTTCAAGGTCATGTTCAATTTTGACTTTTACATTTTTAAAGAAAATTGAAACTTAAGTCTCTTCTTAATCATGTGCAGAAAGTTCATTTGTTGCTTTTATTATTTAGGATACTTTGGGTTCAAATGTTGGTAGAACTATGAATTGGTAATTAATTGTTAGTGCATAAGCAATGGGGATACATTATTTCATTATCACCAGGCTAATATGTCATGGTGTGGAAGTTATTGAAACTCCCAGTGTTCCAGGTGTTTCCTTTGAGCCTGAGGTTTGTCAACTTTCTGTCCCTCACTGGTCCAACCTGCTCCCATTATGACTTGCAGTTTCTAGCGTCTCATCTTCTGCAACCACAAAATAGGTTATTTTATTTCCTGCCTGAGAATTTCTTCATCCAGTGAAGAAAACCTTCCCTAAGACGCTAGGTGCTCTCTAGGAGAACTTCTATTATATTTCAAAATGTAAATTTTTCTGCTAATCAATGATATTTACTGCTAATATTCTAAAAGAGGGACAATGATACTAAACTTGTTCTGCAAATCTTATTTTTATACATAAACAATCGATCTGATGGATAAATCAAAGATATGTATAAACATAAACTGTAATTAACTATAGTAATTTAATACTATAGTTTAGAAAGTACAGAAAAGAATTCCAAGGAAATAATTAAAATGAAAAGGTTTGAATACAGACAGACTGCCTTAATTTTCAGTTTTCAGTTGCTCATTTAATTCTTTAATTCATTTTCCAACTGTCAAAAATGGGATTGGTATAAAAATTTTACCCAGAAAAGATGTGAGCATGCATTTTATTGATAGCTTTCCATGTTTAAACTAGTCTAGGCTTGATTAATGTCAGATATCTATACTTTTACTAATTGCCAAAATAAATTGAAGAAATGTCTATAAATTGATAAAAGTGCGTTTGGTCTCTGTTTCAAAAATCAAAGAATATAGCCCCTGAATTTATTGTTTTCTTATTCTTTATAACTTAGCAAGCATGTTGCAGACACACATGGAATAATCATGGTTTTATTAATTGCCTGGTTATGTTTACGTTATTTAATTAACTCTTAAAAGTATTTATTTTAATTTTTCTGTTTGTACTTAAAGCAAATATGTAATTGAATTTTTTGTAAAGTAAATCCCCAGTAATGAAAAGCATCAAGCACAAAGAAAAGTTGAAAGAATTTTTCCAGTGAATATATTTATAACTTCATTTCTAATATTAATATTTTTTCCATATTTGCTTTATCACAAACAATGCGTCTCTCCAGTGTACTCTCTACTCAGGATAGTAAGGATAGTAAGGACAGTTTTTGAGACTTTATTTATTTTTTTTTCTTTAATCTTTTTATTTTATTTTTTTTTTAAACATTTTATTATACCACCGTGAGATATACAATTACAACGTTGTTCACACTTGGGGGTTTCGGTCACACAGTGTTCCAGCACCCCGCCCTCCACCAGTGCCCATTTCCCACCACCAATGTCCCCAATTCCCCCCCCCCCACATCCCGCCTAAATGGCAGGTTCTTTATCTCCTCTCCTCTCCCCTCTCTCTCTCCTCCTTCTCCCACACATTGTGGGTTGCACTCACGTACACTTAGAAGCCATCATTTGCATTTTTTGTCTGTCCCTAATGCTCAGTTCTATGTTAGCATCAGAACTTTAGACATTTATTCACTCATGTTCCTTTCTCTATCTAAACCAACCTCTGACTCCCACACGCTTGTGGTAATTTCCACTTTTGGTAAGATCACCTAGTATATTTATGCCATGCAAATAAATGCAGTCATTCTATGTCTCTCCCTTTCCTTCTGACTAATTTCACTCAACATGATTCTTTCCATATCCATCCATTTATAGCAAAATTTCATAACTTCATTTTTTCTGACAGCTGCATAGTATTCCATCGTGTAGATGTACCACAGTTTCTTTATCCAGTCATCAGTTCTCGGGCATACTGGTTGTTTCCAGGTTTTGGCTATTGTGAACAGTGCTGCTATGAAAATAAAAGTGCGGATTGTGTTTCCGCTGTGCGTTTTGGCTTTCCAGGGTATATTCCCAGGAGCGGTATGGCTGGGTCAAAGGGGAGCTCAATTTCTAGTCTTTGGAGGAATGTCCATATTGTTTTCCAGAAAGGTTGTACAAGTCGACATTCCCACCAACAGTGTATGAGAGTCCCCTTTTCCCCACATCCACGCCAGCACTTGTTGCTTTTACCCTTTTGGATATGGGCCATTCTCTGTGGTGTGAGGTGATATCTCATTGTTGTTTTGATTTGCATCTCTCTGATGATTAGTGATGATGAGCATTTTTTCATATGCCTTTTGGCCATTCGGATTTCTTCCTTGTCAAAGTTTCTGTTCATCTCCCTCTCCCCATTTTCTAATGGGGTTGGCTGTTTTTTTTTATATAGCTGTACCAGTGCCTGATATATCCTGGATATTAACCCCTTATCAGATGGGTATTGGGTGAATATTCTTTCCCATTCCGTCGACTGTCTTTCTATCTTGGTCACTGTTTCTTTCGAGGTGCAGAAGCTCTTCAGTTTCATGTAGTCCCATATATTTATATTTTCTTCTAGTTGCTTTGTTAATGGTGCTTCACCTTTGAAGATGTCTTTAGCATCGATGTCGTGGAGGGTTTTTCCTATATTTTCTTCAACATACTTTATGGATTCAGGTCTGACATTGAGATCTTTAATCCATTTTGAACTGATTTTTTGTGCAAGGTGTTAGACACAGGTCCAAATTCATTTTTTTACATGTAGCTGTCCAGTTTTCCCAGCACCACTTGTTGAAGAGGCTTTCCTTACTCCAGTTTGGACTCTTTGCACCTTTATCAAAGATTAACTGATCATGTCTTTGAGGGTGGGTGTCAGGATACTCAACTCTATTCCATAGGTCCACCGGTCTGTTTTTATTCCAGTACCACGCTGTTTTAATTACTGCTGCTTTGTAGTACAGTTTGAGGTTGGGAAAGGTGATGCCTCCCATCTTCTTCTTCCCAAGGATTGCTTTAGCTATCCGTGGGGCTTATTATTCCATATGAATTTCAGAAGTGTTTGGTCAATTTCTTTAAAGAATGTCATGGCAATCCTTATAGGAACCGCATTGAATCTGTACAAAGCTCTAGGGAGTATTACCATCTTAACAATGTTAATTCTCCCCATCCATGAGCAGGGAGTGTGTTTCCATTTCCTCGTGTCCTCTTTTATTTCTTGAAGCAGTGTCTTGTAGTTCTCTTTGTATAGATCCTTTACACACTTGGTTAAGCTGATTCCTAGGTATTTGATTTTCTGTGGCACAATTGTGAATGGAATCGATTTCTTAATATCCCTTTCTTCTCTTTCGTTATTTGTGTATAGGAAAGCCACCGACTTTTGGGTATTGATTTTGTACCCTGCCACTCTACTATACCTATCTATTGTTTCTAAGAGTTTTTGGGTCGAGAGTTTAGGGTTCTCTAGGTATAATATCATGTCATCTGCAAATAATGATAGCTTGATTTCTTCCTTGCCTATCTGGGTGCCCTTGATGTCCTTTTCTTCTCTGATTGCTATGGCGAGTACCTCCAGTACTATATTGAATAAAAGAGGTGAGAGAGGGCAACCTTGTCGTGTTCCTGATCTTAAGGGGAAGGCTTTCAATTTTTCCCCATTGAGAATGATACTTGCTGTGGGCTTTTGGTAGATGGCTTTGACTATCTTGAGGAAGCTTCCTTCAATTCCCATTTTCTGGAGGGTTTTAATCATGAATGGGTGCTGGATCTTGTCAAATGCTTTTTTCTGCATCTATCGATAGGACCATATGGTTTTTATTTTTTCTCTTATTGATGTGATGTATTATGTTGATTGATTTGCGAATGTTGAACCATCCTTGCATTCCCGGGATGAATCCTACTTGGTCATGATGTATAATCTTCTTGATGAGTCTTTGGATTTTGTTTGCTAGTATTTTGTTGAAGATCTTAGCATCTGTGTTCATCAAGGAGATTGGTCTGTAATTTTCCTTCTTTGTATTGTCTCTCCCTGCTTTGGGTATCAGGGTGATATGCGCCTCGTAGAAGCTGTTTGGGAGTGTTTCTGTTTCTTCTATTTCCTGGAAGAGCTTGAACAGGACTGGCAGTAGGTCCTCCTTAAAGGTTTGGTAGAATTCGCCAGTGAACCCATCTGGACCTGGGCTTTTGTGTTTGGGCAGACTTTTAATTACTGTTTCAATTTCCCGATGGTGATAGGCTTATTTAGGTATTGGAGGTCTTCTTGTTTCAATCGTGGAGGTTATAGGACTTCAGGAATTTATCCATTTCTTCTAGGTTCTCATGTTTTGTGGCATACAGGTTCTCAAAATAACCTCTGATGATCTTTTGTATTTCTGTTTTTTCTGTTGTGATGTCACCATTTTCATTTCTGATTCTGTTTATTTGGGTTCTCTCTTTCCCTGTCCTTACAAGTCTTGCCAGTGGCTTGTCGATCTTGTTTAATTTTTCAAAAAACCAGCTCTTGGTTTCATTAATCTTTCGGATTGTTTTTTTGGTTTCCAGGTCGTTGATTTCCTCCCTAAGTTTCACTATTTCCTTCCTTCTGCCTGGGTTGGGCTTCCCTTGTTGCTCTTTTTCTAATATTTTCAGCTGTGAGGTCAGGTTATTTATATGGGCCCTTTCTTCTTTTCTGATGAATGCTTGCAGAGCTATGAACTTTCCTCTTAATACAGCTTTTGCTGTGTCCCACAAGTTCTGATAGTTGGTATCTTCATTGTCATTTGTTTCTAAGAATCTTTTGATTTCCTGTTTGATTTCTTCTATGACCCATTTGTTGTTCAGCAGTGAGCTGTTTAGTTTCCAGGTGTTTGGTTTAGCTCCCTGCTTCTGTGTATGGTTCACTACTATTTTCAGTGCATCGTGATCTGAAGTTTTTGAGACTTTAATATATAAAATAATTTTTCTGAAACTATGAGTAAAATTTCCAGGCTTATTTAAATTTGTTGATCAAAACATGTCACTATTGGTGGGATTGGTGCTGGAACATAGTATGTCTAAAACTTACTATGAAAGACTTTGTAAATCATGGTACTTCATAAAAAATTTAATAAAATAAATGAAATTAGCCCTTCACAAAGGAAGGGCTAATTTTTTGCAATAATACTTTGTTTCAGACATACATCAGTTTTGCAAATGACTTGTCATCTCAACCCATGGGTTTGTTAGAGGGCTTATTTTTATTTCAGATCTGTGGATTTGATTCATAAAACTCCAGAGGACATCAAAATACCATTGTCCAGCTTATTGCCCTCAGTAGGTGAGGCAATATATATGAAAGAGGTTTGGGGAGGGAATAGTTAGAGAATCCTAAGCAAGATCTAGGAGCAGTTAAGTTAGATTAATTAAACATCTATTTACATTTTTTTAAATAAAAATAAGTCAGAAATATTTTGTGCCACACATGGAGGTCCTTAGGTCTTACTCCAGGGCACTGTGCTCGCCTCACTGATCTGTCACTTCTGGTGGGGCTCAGGCGACTATATGGGGGTGCTGGAAATGGAACGCTGATGGACCTTGTGCAAGGCAAGTTCCCTACCTGCTGTACTATAACTCTGGTCCCTAGTTGTTTTTCATGGGAATCATATGTGGCAAACAAACAAATGTTGACTATTATTATTTATTAATAGCAGATAATTATATATTGAGTTAGACTTTATTTATTCCTTTAGTATTGGATAAATTGGCTGTCTCTGGAATTTATCTTCTTGGAGCCAGAGAGATATACTAGGTAAGGCACTTTCCTTGCATGTTGCAAGCCTGGGCCCTAGTACCCCATATAGTCACCTAAACCCGACAAGGAGTAACTCTTGAGCACTACTAGATGTGGCAAAAAAAAATCTTCTCTGAATTATAGGAAGCCAGAGGCTCAGATCAAGGTTCGAGCAGAACTGGGTTCCTTATGGCTCCTTAGAGGGTGAATTTGTGCCATGACTCTTTTAGGTTCTTTGGCTGTTCTTGGTATTATGGTTTATACTTCTTTCTGTTTTCTTCCTTCATTTTTGTATAGCTTTTTCCTCCCTTTTTGTTTTCTTGTAAGGATATCTAAATTTTCTTTTTGACCCATATAGTAACCTGTATGATCTATCCAGATCTTTAAAGAACTGTTTTTTCCAATACAGTCTTATAGACTGATTTAAGATGGACATATCTTTCAGAGTGAGTTGCCTTTAATTGACACAGAGTCAAAAATGTGTGAAGATTAGCTCTGTCTTTGTAAACTTAATCAGTTTACTAAGAAAGACTTGTATTACTAATGAAAAATGGAAAATGGAAGTTTCTGCACCATTTTTCAGAGAACTGATTGAGTAGTGATGGAATCAGGTAGCACCATGGATACGTCTGATGAAAGATGCATCAATTCAAAAGATACTTCTTGGGTAACAGATTTTAGCATGCTAAGCCTAGCAGAGGAAATCTTAAATATTTACCTAACACTTTAGTAAAAGAGAAAGTGCATCACATATCCATGCCATTATTATTTCCATTCAAATTTTTAGGGACATAAGAGGCTTAATTTTGAAAACCAGTCAATCAAGATGTTAAGCATGGATATCTCTGTATAAACATTTGGGGGATATTATGTTCCAAAACCATTTGAAATATTTTTTCCCTTTTTAGTTCTTAGCAGAAAACCAATCTTGCTTATAATAGTATGTGAGAAAAGGACAAGTGTATTAGCGTCCCGAATTAGAGCCGTATTTTCTTTGTCTCCTCTCTTCCCATGATTGCTCTGCTCTTATTTCAGATCCTGTATTAGAATCTTTCTCAGAATAAGCTAGGTCCTATGATCACACTACTCTATCTTTACATACTTCAAAGTACATAAAGACTTTACAGACTATCAAAATCAAAGTCAAATATTTAAAAACTTCCTAGAAATGTCTTAACTTGATCAAAATTGTTTGGTCCGGTGAGTATGAGGTGTGAGAATATGGTGATGTGTTTCATTTATTTTGAAGTCAAATTTTTCTGGTTTAGCATTGGCTTATAATACCACATAGAGCTTAGAAGTACAATTCCAGACTTCTGTGTCTGTATAAGGGACTGTACACTTCCAGCAAAAGCAAAAAAGGATCACAGCAAAAGAAGTGAAAAGCAAGATAGTTTCCAGGGGGAGGAAAAGGAGGAGAAGCAGAGGTAAATAGATTACTCTGGTCATGAGAACTCTGGTTAATAAGACATTTCTAGGAAGCCTTTAAATATTTGACTTTGATTTTGATAGTAAAGGACTATTTTGATAGTAAGGGACTATACACTTCCAGCTCCATCCAGCAGACCAGCCTATCACAGCCCGACTTGCGGCCTCGGTTCAACAATAAATGCTGGATTTACAGATGACTACAGGAGTATGCTACCCACACGGTAGAGCCTGGCAAGCTACCCATGTCGTATTTGATATGCCAGATACCAGTAACAATTATAGACCTCATTCCCATGACCTGATGGAGTGGTTTGAGGCTCTTTATGTTCCTAGAGCAAGCAGGTGCCCTTGGGCTCCACTTGCATGAGACAGGACATATGAAAATGTTACTGGTTCCTGCTCGAGCAAATCGATGATGAACGGGAAGACAGTGATACACTTCCAGACTTCTGTGTGTGTATAAGGACTGTACACCCAGCACCAAAGTTTTATTAACCAGAGTTCTCATGACCAGAGTGATCTATTTACCTTTTTTTCTCCTCCTTTTCTTCCCCCTGGAAACTATCTTGCTTTTCACTTCTTTTGCTGTGATCCTTTTGTTTGCTTTTGCTGCTTTATATATGGGAGAAACTATCTGGTAATTGTCTTTTATTTTCTGACTTAACAAATAAATAGGGTTGTATATTTTAAAAGCGGTTGTTTGATCTTTTGTAAAGGCTCTTTTCCTTCCGTGTGTTTCTTAGTCTTTCATTTTTCTAACTTTAAATGGTGCTGTAGATACCAGCCATTTTTTTTGCTTCTCAAAATATCATCTGTCTCCAGCAAACATTGCTACAACCTGGAACTTATTTAGCTTATTTCAAATACAGAATCTCACACCTCTCAGAACTATTGAATCAGAATTTGTTTTTTAACGAACTTTTCCAAGGGATCCCAGTGCTCATTAAAATTTGAGAACCTGAAAAAGAGCATGCAGTGCCTGACTAGATCAGCAGTCATTTTTAATATAGAAACAGCCCCTGTAATGGTTCCTAAGGTTACTTTCCCCTGCTGATACCTGGAACTCAATTTTTGAAATGCTGTTGAGTTACGCTTTTCTGCAGCTACTCATGTACTAATCTTGTCTTAGAAAAATCTATGTAAAAATAAGATAAAATTTTATTTCACAGGGGATAAAAGTGCATCAGAATTTTAGAAATGCTTCTAATATTAAGCCCTGAGTGGTGCATGTACGTAAGCCCCCAGCAAGATTTATGTAAAATTTATATATAAAATCCCAAGTTATAAATTAGGTTTACAGGAAAAAAGTAGAGATTTTATTGAGCAGTGAATACAGTTTAGTGTTTTGTTGCTTAAGTATACAGATGAATTCTTTCTTAGTGCTTTGCTTTCTAATCCTATGTTGATTTGTAAAAGATCGGTAAAAACTAGAGAGTCTATAGGAGCATACCTTAAAATAAATTTCTTTGAAAACTTATTTAAATTTTTTTCTTTGTTTTTGGGTCAGAATTGACACTTCAGGGCTTATTCTTGGCTCTGTGCTCAGAGGTCACTCTTGACACTGCTAAAAGGACCTATGCTATAATTGTCCATTGATATTCAAAGACCTGTGACATAGAGCATGTTAACCATGATTCAATGTCTATAGCTAGTAACTGTTAGAACTTACATTGGAACCCATTCATCTCTATTTAAGTGCTCAAAATTCCTATAATGTATGGCTTCTAATTTGTTAATTTTAAAACTGAGAGCTATCATTTGTGATTTCCAACTTCATCAACTGCAGTTTGAAATTGTTTTGCTTCTGGTGTAGGTGTATTTTGATTGGCCATTAATATGCATGCATGAGCTCAGTTCTCAGAGCTCTGGGTCCCTCTGCAAGTGACATTTACAAAGAGTCAAGTTTCTTAGTCACATAAAATCTTAATTACAAAAATATATTTCAGTCTAATTAGTTTCTCTTATACATAAATCCTAGGAAACCACATAAATCAACTTGATACTGATTTTTGTTTTCCTAATTGACTCTCAGTTTTGTGTGGTCTGTCTGCTGATAGAGTCCTAAATTCTCATTGTTCTTAGCTTTATTTTAAAGACTTCTGTATTTGCACTATTTGCAAGTAACTGCTTTCCAAAACTTACATGTGTTACTCAGAATGAGTCAGGATTTATTTCCTGTAGGGTCAAAGTGAACTGTTAAATGATTAGTATGCAAGTACGGCTAATGTCTTTTTTTTCTATACTTGGGTAGAAACATCACTCTATCACTGTCTTCCCGTTCATCATCGATTTGCTCGAGTGGGCTCCAATAACATCTCCATATGTCCTGTCTCATGCAAGTAGAGCCCAAGGGCACCTGCTTGCTCCAGGAACATAAAGAGCCTCAAACCATTCCATCAGGTCATGGGAATGAGGTCTATAATCTAGGGGGGAAATCCAGGTGTGGAAAATGGAGGCCCTCATGGAGTGGGGGGTTGTCTGGCTTGATGTGAGGCTCTGCTGGGGTGGCGGGCCAGGGCTAGAACCTGCCATCCTCCCCGGGCGCCTCATGAGCGGCTGGGCACAGGGAGAGTCAGTAGCAGCTCTGCCCCATGTCTGTCATTATTATAGAAACATTTTAACTATAATTATTTTAATACCTGAATTTGGCTAAAATAGAGTTTTCGAGGATTTTATTCTTTGTGCATTGATTGAGAAATGGGGAAGGAGGAAGAGTTGAATTCTGATTATTAGAGAATATTCTAATTTACTTATTTTACAGTTGTCAACATTTTATCTTGCCAAGGATGTTTGAAACCAACAAACAAAACCATCAGTATCTATATGCTATATGTAAAACATACTTGTGAATTATTAAGTAAATTAATCTTGGAATATTGTACTGTCACATCTCTAGTGGACAGTGCAGTGCGGCCATAACGAGGCAGTGACTACAATTCCAGCAGGCAGTAACTATATTCCCCACATCAGGATCTTATATATGATTTTTAGACAAAGAATCATTGAGGCATATTAAGTCATAGACAATGACAAGACAGCTATTGTCCCCATGCCCTGACCACGATGGCATTCCAGGGTTAACTCCTCACAGATACATTTGGCCTTGGATTTTTTCAGAGCACTGTGGAGTGCGCACTCTGCTAGATAAGAAGTTGGTGGTCCAAGCTGTACCCTGGCCTGGGGTGGGGCGCGAGGGTGGTCATGGCATTTCTGGTGCTCTGTGACTGCACTTCAGCACATATATCCCATGGATCAGGGCTTAGCTCACTTAACTTATAGTCTGCATCTCCGTAGGCAACAGCAGTCTTTCAATTTAGGACATCATTTTAGTAAGAAAAAATTCTCTTGAAAACTTTTTAAAATAACATTTTATTATCAGAACAGAGTTTTTTTTTTACCTGTATTATACAGGATTGGTTTAAAAATATTCAGCTTACATCTGGTTTGGTGGTCTGCTTATTTCCTTGATCAATTTGTCTGCATGATTCGTCTTTACTCCGAATTCTTTATTTCATTATACTTATTGCCAAAAAATGGAGCCAGAGATATCATCAGTGAAAATTAAATCAAGAGTCAGCAGAGTTTTGCTTCAATATATTCTGGCAAAGTCAGAGAGAAGGGAAAGAGTAATATCCCATTGCTTGAGTTCTCCCACAGTCTTGCAGACATTCTGGGAAGAGAGTGGATGTTGGCAAGCCAGGTCGTAAAGAAGTGGATCAAAGTTTATCAACTTAAGCCTTGGCATGCTAGCTTCCATCTTTACATGGCTAAGCTGCCCAGAGTTCATTTGAAAAGGATAAGTTACATTCCTATTCCTAGAGTTGTTCATGTTTGCTGGTGACTTGGAAGTTAGTGGTGGAGACACATTTGCTTGGAAGATGTTTAAGCTCTAGAAGATAAAACACCCCAAAAGTGCTTTAAAAGTCTACATGTACATAATGAGGGGTGAAGGGCAGGTATCATGGAGGGAGGGGACACTGCCACCGTGGGAGCAAGTTGATACTCCTGGGGAGAGATTGGTATTTGTGTTATATGTATGAAACCCTACCACTAGCAGCACGGTAAACCACGGTGACTAAAATAAAAATTAAAAAATACATGTACACATGTAAATACATGTACACAGAAAGACTGCCAAATGAAAATCACTTATAGACATTAGGAGAATTGTAGGATGATGTGTAGCCTTGAGTTTTGTGTTATTTTAATTATTATTTCTTCATATTATACATGAAAACAGTCATGAAGTAAATGTCTTCAGAACTAGTCACTGTTGTCATCATACATTACAAACTATAATGGATGATCACTTGTTTTAAACTACATCTTCTGCAATTTTACTCTCCATGAGTGTCCTGCTTCTGTTCAGCTGAAATGCTCTGAGAATGCTCACACTTTCTTTCACTGTTTTGAAATTGTTAGTGAGTATTCAAATACCAAGTTAGAGGAAAATATATTTCTTCCTTTGGGGTAAGAATCTTTTCAATTATAATATGAAATAGTTAAGCTTCTAATTATAGTCACATTTATTGAAATAAATGAAATATAATTCCCCACATGAGTCAGATTGTGTTTGTTCCATGAATTTGAAATTCATAGCTAATTGACACTTTGAGAAGTTCTAGTACTACCCATTTAAAGACAGAGTATGTTCAAAATAGATTTTTGAAAGGGCTGTTTGTGACTGGAATAGAGGGATGTTGAAAATAGCAGACCTATATAAAAAATACTTGCCCTTTAGCTAATTTAGAATATTTTTTCCTAAGGGAAACACAACACTTTATATGCATGTTAAAACTATACCCACTGGAAGAAATGTTCTATTGACAAGCTATGAGATGTTTAATTCAATAGCCTACAGCTTTTCAAGTGCTCTCTGTATGTTAATTAGTCATTTCTTAAATTTTTTTTTAGTTTTTATGAACAAGAAAAGAACGAGACCAATTTGGTGTTACAAAATAAGAACATACTAGTCTTTCTATTGCTAATATTTTGAATAATGAGGCTATTTTCTTTAAAAAATGTTACAAGTGACTGCATTTTACATATCATTTTAATCTCTATTATTGTTTTCATACTTTCAATTTCCCATATAAGTTTAAATGCCAAAAAGAGCTAACTCTAAATTAATCAAGGAAAAAACAAATATTGAGAACTATAAAATAAACTGTTATAAATGTGCACAATTTAGGTATAATATGTCCATAATAAGAACTGACCTTGTGATAATATCAGCAAAGCTGTGAATAGAAAATTTCTGAGTTTTTGTTAAACATAATCTAGACAACATCAAAGGCAAAATTGCAAAAGGAAAAGAAACCAAAGGAGTTAAAACTGCTTAAAGTAAGCAGATTAAAAATATAAATGCTCACAGTATCTGAAACTTAGTGTTAGGTTTTTTTGGGGAAAAGTTTTCATTTTACAGAGGTCTGTGTTGCATTTAAGGGCATCCTTCAGGGGTTAGCAGTACTGGGGAGATGCTACACTCTGAGTGCAAGGACTAGGAATGTGTTTCTTCTAGTGAGAGCTAGAGTGGCGGAGAGGGCCCCATCTGTCAGAAACTGTTATATCAAAATGGTGCACAGCCCTCCAAAATAGCAGAAGTGAGAGGCGGCATGTGTCTACCCTCGCTGTCTCCTGCTGGCCTTTTTGGAAGGAAGTCCCTTTGGAAAAAAGCCCCAGGGATTATGGACTTTGTTTTACACAAACTACAAAACAGTTTACACAAAACAATTTGTAGTTTATACAAATTGCTGACATTCAGTCATCTTACATATTTGAATACATTCCATAAGCTATAAGTGATGGTTCCTTCTTTGTTCTTCTCTCTCTCTAATAGATATATTATATGTATTATATATTATATATAATGTATATAATATATATAATATATATATATATATATATATATATATATATAATATACAATAATATATATTATATATATTATATACATGGAGGAAGATATAGAGACCCTTTGCTATGACAGACTTCTCTTATAACACTTGGTGCAGAAGCAAAGCACACTAGTAGAATTTCCTTTCAGAATAGCTCCCTCTTCTGAAATACTTTGTTCAGTACACTCCAATACTTCATCAAATAGACTCCTAAACATCAACAGAAGACTGCTTTAGATTCAAGGTAGGTCTCAAATGAGTGCTCATTAGCTTTTTCAAGGGTTCCAAACACATATTATTATCGTTTTTTATTTACACTCTTAATCTTTAGGTCAACGAATTGAAAGTCATATATGGTGGTTTGACTCTCCCAAGGATGGCACCTCATTTCCCTTCCCTTATACAAGTGCTATACTGACTTGTGTCTGATATAGAGGCGATGACAAAAGAGAATACATGCTTCAGGTGACTAGATCATAAAATGCATTGTGTATCTGCCTTGCTTTCTCATGGCAATCACTTACTTTGGGATAAACCAGATGTTATGCCTTGAGCATACTCAGAGAGACTTATGTCTGGTAAGGTCCATGTAACAAGTAATGGAGCCTTTACTAATAACAGCAGGACGCTGAGTTTGTCTGTCAACAGCTTTGGGAGTGAACTTTCTTGGAAGCAAATACTCTGAATAAATCCTTGGAAGAGAAGCTCTTCTCACATTCTGGATAATACTGTGATCTCATGAGAGACCCTGAGACAGAACCATGTGTTCAAACTTTACCCAAGTTTGCGTTGGATTCAAGCTGTGAGAATTGACCTGTTGACCTGTTTTCAATGGGTCAGTTTTGGGTAATTTTTGCTGCAATACTGCTATAATCCACTGTTCACTTAAGTCTTCCAGACTTCACTCCTTTTCTTCGGTTTCATCATCCGCTCCCCAAACAGCTGTTGCTAACTTCCTGTGTCATTCTTTCTTGAAAAGAAATTTGACTCAAATTTCCTATAGTCCTTAAGATTATTTGTATTGACCTACAAGAATTCTAGTATTTTAGGAGGATAAAATTTCTTCCATAATCTCCTCTCCCTCTTTTTTTTTTGGATTTGATTCTAGGAGGAAAATTGTGGTCTTTGCTGTGGTTTATGCTTATACATCTTTATAGCCTCTGTTGATGTTTTATATATTAAACATACTTTCAAGATGAATAAATTAATGAATGTGAATTTTGATGGGATACTCTGAAAAACATGTTATCCACATTTTCTTTCAAAATGATTTTAAGATCTGGTAGAGTTCTATTGCAATTGCCAATCACTGTCATAACTGAGGTCATGATTTAACCTCAGAGAACCCTTTTGAATTTTCTTTGACAGGTCGTGGCATCTTACATCTGCTCTGGGTATGTCTTTGTGCTGAAATGTCTTCTCAATTCACCATCTGCCTAGTCACAACTCAGATGATGTTTTCAAGGTTGTTTTCTTTTCCTTTTTCAAAGCTCAGTTCAAGTCTTTATTCAAATCATCATTGCTCTCTTTATTCATTTTCTTTTCTGGAGGTCAGATGTTCTGAGTGGCACTTAGGCCTTGAAACCACTTCCAGAGATTCAGAACCAACAAGGGCAGGTCTGAGGATGTGGTATTGCTCTGGTTCTGCATGACAGGACTACCAACATGCCACCACCCTTGGTGCGTGGAAGCCAAAGATTGATCCAGTGTGGCCATATATAAGGCACAAACATTAACCTCTGGGCTCTCTCTTCTGCAGCCCCTGTTCTTTTATTTCCTTAAATTCAACTTGACCAATATAAATGTTCTCTTTTTTTAACCAAGGAGGTTTCCCAAAAGGTCTCAGGGAATTCAGAGTCCATGGCCAATGATATTAGGCCAAACTGGAGGGATAGTTGGATTCCCTGTTGTTATGATGCTATCTTTTTCAGGGCAGCAGTGTCAAAGGCTACTGTGGCCACCTTAGGAACCTGGAGTCTGCTGGGGAGTAGTTGGGGTGGGGAGGAGTCGCATAACTGGGGTGTGTGGTCAGGTTTCCTCATGCTGGGCTTGTGCTCCAGCACTTTGAGCAGTTGCCTCTTTCTATTTTTACCTTTTGGGTTACATATAGAGATACTCAAGGAATTGCAACGAGGAGAAAAGGCTGCAAACTTTAAGAAGAGAACTCCCAGAACAACCATCAACTGAGAACTCTTTGGCACCACTGCAGCAACATGGGAAGATATCATTGATGGCATCGATGAAGAATACAACCGACTGGTTCAGCACCTCCATGATTGTGCAAAGAATGCCGAGAGAGAAAAAAACCACAAAAAGGATGCCTGTCTTCAAAAACTCTCGAACTCATGCACCAACGTGGCAAGGCGCGAGCCTCAGGTGACCAAATACTAACATCCAAGCTTGCAAAGCAGTGCAGAGAAGCGATAAAGGAATACCTCAAAGAGAGAAGAGCAGAAATACTGGAAGATGCAGCAGAAGCCGGGAAAAGCATTCACACTGCCCGCTGTCCTTTGCCAACTATAAGACCAAGATGCCTGCCTTTCAACATCCTGATGGATCTATCACATTTTCCAGAAAGGCAATGGAGAAGATTATCCATGACTTCTACTCAGATCTGTTTGATAGCCATGTCCACCTCCCCCACATACCAAATTCTGCAAGATGGATATGTCATTCCCAATGTTCTCCCTTCTGACAGTAAAGAAAGGAATAGCACCAGGCCCAGACAAAGTTATACCTGAACACCTGAAGAATCTGCCATCAGTACTCATCAATACACTGGCTCTGCTCTTCACAAGCTACCTGTAGAAATGCAAGGTGCCCTCCCATTGGAAAACCAGCAAGACAATTCTACTGATCAAGAATGGAGACATCCACGACATTGGTAACTATCACCCCATCTGCCTGTTGTCTGTCATCTACAAGCTGTTCACTCGAGTCATCCTGAACAGGATTGGCAGAACACTAGATGAACGACAACCATGCGAGCAAGCAGGCTTCCGAAAAGGATTCAGCAAAATCGACCATATCCGCATGGTAACCAAGCTCATTGAAGTGTGTTGGGAGTTCAGGATGCCGCTCTGTTTCATGTCATTAATTTAAAGAAATCCTTTGATTCTGTGGAGACTGAAGCAGTCATTGAACCCCTAGCCAAACAGCGTGTTCAAACCCAATACATCAAGATCCTTCGTGAGCTCTATTACAGATTCACCACCAGGATCTCACCATTCTACAAAGTAGTGATCATCAATGTCAAAAGAGAGTTTTGGCAAGGCAATACCATTTCACCAAAACTCTTCAGTGCCACCCTTGAGAACATCATGCGACAGTTAGAATGGGAAGGAATGGGAGTGAAGATAGACAGTCGGCAACTACACCACCTCTGCTTTGCTGATAACATCATTCTAATAACACCACACATTAACCAAGCGGCACAAATGCTGGCCGACTTCAACCAAGAATGTGGAAAGATAGGTCTACAGTTGAATCTCAGCAAAACTATGTTCATGAAAAATGAACTAGTTCCAGAGGCCCCATTCACTCTCAATGGAACAAACATCTCTGAATGCAGCAGTTATGTGTACCTAGGTGGAGAAGTCAACATGATGAATGACCTAAAACCTGAGCTGCGCAGGAGGAAGAGAGCGGCATGGAATGCCTTCAAAGGCATTGAAGAAATAGCTAAAAAGAAAAAGAACCTCCAGCTCCGTGCACATCTCTTCAACTCCACCATTCTCCCTGCACTAACATATGCCTCAGAGACCTGGGCCCTATGAAAGCAGGATGAGAATGCTATTCGGGTTTCCCAAAGAGGAATCAAAAGAGCTATGCTTGGAATATCATGCCTCCCTCAAGTGAAAGAAGGAATCCGGAGTTCCGACCTCCATCGCTGTTCCAGAGTCAGGGACACTGTCTCGTTTGCCAAGGCATCAAAAAATCAGATGGGCTGGACATGTAATGCGATTTGGAGACAACTGCTGGATTAGAGCCATTACCGACTGGATTCCACGGGATGTCAAAAGATCACATGGCCGCCCACCTACAAGATGGTCAGACTTCTTCATCAAGACCCTGAATGAATGGTTTGAGGCTCTTTGTATTCCTGAGGCAGCCAGAAGCCATTGGGCTACACTGGCACATGATAGGGACAAATGGAAATATTACTGGCTCCTGCTGAAGCAAATCGACAAATAACGGGATGTCAAGTGATCAAGTGAAGAAATTGTTCCTGGGTTTGCTTTCAGGGGGACCATAAGGGATGCCAGGTCGGCCCCATTAGGCAAACACCCTACCCACTGTTCTATTGCTCCAGCTCCTTGAGCAATCTTCTTGATACCAACCAGTGTGTGCTTCTAAGAGAGTTACAATATATATTTTGAAAATTTTATTATACCACTGTGAGATATATAATTATAAAACTTTTCATGTTTAGGTTTCAGTCATACAGTGTTCCAGCACCCATCCATACACCAGTGCCCATTTACCACCACCAATGTTCCCTGATTCTTCCCCCCTCCTGCCTTCCTCTATGGCAGGCACTTTTCCCTCTTCTCTCTCTCTCCTTTCTCTTATACATTGTGGCTTGCGATACATACATTTACGGGTTATCATCTATAAATATCCCTTTGCTTCTATTCAATGCTCAGTTCTAGGGTGGTATTATCATTTTCAACAATTATTGCACACTGTTTCTTTCTCTGACCTACCTAACTTCAGACTCCTACACATTTGCAGTAGATTTACTGACTGCCAAGACCTCCTGATCCATGTTTTGCCTTTGGATATTGGTATCATACTAATTTTTTTTATTTCCCGGAAATAAATACAGTCATTCTATATCTGTCCTTTTACCTCTTGCTAATTTCATTCAACGTTATCCTCTCCATGTCCATCCATTTATAGGCAAATTTTCTAACTTCATTTTTCCTACCAGCTGCATAATATCCCATTGTGTAGATGTACCAGTTTCTTTTCCAGTCATCTGTTCTCAGGTACTCTGGTTATTTCTAGATTCTGGCTATTTGGCTACTGTGACGAGTGCTGTTATGAACATAGAAGTGTAGATGGTATTTCTGCTGTGTGTTTTTGTACTACAAGGGTATATTCCCAGGAGTGGTATGGCTGGGTCAAATGGGAGCTCAATTTCTAGTTTTTGGAGGAATATTTGTATTGTTTTCCAAAGAGGCTGTACCAGTTGACATTCCCACCAACAATGGATGACAGTCCCTTTCTCTCCACATCCATTCCAGCACTTGTTGTTCTTGCTCTTTTGGATATGTGCCAGTCTCTGTGGTATGAGATGATATCTCATTGTTGTTTTGATTTGCATCTCTCTGATGATTAGTGATAATGAGCATTTTTTCCATGTTTTTGGCCATTTGAATTTCTTCTTTGGGGAAATTTCTGTTCATCTGCCCATTTTTCGATGGGGTTGACTGTTTTCTTTTTGTAAAGTTCTACCATTGCCTGATATATCCTGAATATTAACCCCTTATCAGATGGGGATTGTATGAATATTCTTTCCCACTAGTGGTCTGTCATTGTATTTTGGTCACCGTTTCTTTTGAGGTGAAGAAGCTTTTTAGTTTCACTTAGTCCCATGTGTTTATCTTTGCTTCCAATTGCTTTGTTAGTTGTGTTTCATCTTTGAAGATGCCTTTAGCTTCAATGTCGTGGAGTATTTTTCCTATATTTTCTTTAATGTGCTTTATGGATTCAAGTCTGATATTTAGTTCTTTAATCCATTTTGATCTGACTTTTGGGCATGGTTTGTCCATGAGTGTTTTTTCTCGTGTCTGTGCTCTCCGGAGAGAAGTGTGCCCTATCTGTGCTCTGCAGTTAGCTCATGATGATCCCTGTACTGACCTCACTCCTGAGTGTTTCACATGCATGTCCTTGTTTCTTCATACTCCGTTTAGAGTTTGCACCGGGATAGCTCTTTGTTCGTTCATTTGTTAGTTGTAAGAGCTCTACAATTAAAGTTTTCAGTTCCTTTCAGTGAACATTTTATGGGTTTGCTTAGTGTCCTCAAAAGTTTCTTGCAATGATGTTCAAGAAAAAATCAGGCCTTTAAATAATGCAACTGCTACTATGGTTTCTTTTTTTCATTACTTGTATCATTATGAGGCAAACGTGATAACCACCATGGAAACTGTTACTTGTATCACTTGTATCACTTGTCTTCCTGTTGTCATGATTTGCTCCAGCAGGCACCAATAACATCTCCATCTGTTGCATGCTAGCGTAGCCCAAGGGCATCTGCTCGTTCCAGGAACCCAAAGGGCCTCAAACCATTCCTTCAGGTCATGGGAATGAGGTCTATAAATGTTACTAGTTTTTGGCATATCAAATGTGACACTGGTAGCTTGTCAGGCTCTGCCGTGTGGGTGGGATACTCTCAGTAGTAGGCTCTCAGTTTGTGCATTTACTGATGAACCACAACAGGGAGAGATCAGCTTTTCTCTCGGGTGAAGCTCTGACTAACTATGGAGTCCGGATGTTAAAAATGACTGCCCTCATGGTGTTGGGGTTCCTCTGGCTTCTTGTGAGGCTCTATTGGGATGGTAGGCCAGGGCTAGAACCAGCCTTCCCTCCGGACGCCTTATAATCAGCTGAGCACAGGAAGAGCCGGTAGCAGCTCTGCCCCATGTATCTGTGTCTCTTGTTCAAGCATACCTGGGCTTGAAATAGACTTTGCTGTAGGGTGGGACCGGCGAGCAGGGCTTGAAATCGCCTTTTCTCTTAGGGAGGGGTTACACTAGTTGGTGCTCACAAATTACTCCTGGTTTGCACTCAGAGATCACTTTTGATGAGTTGTGAAGTCCAGATGTTGAAAATGGTTGCTCTCATGGTGTGGGGGTTCCTCTGGCTTCTTGTGAGGTTCTATTAGGATTGCAGGCAAGGGCTAGAATCTGCCTTCCATCCCAGATGCCTTATGATCAGCTAAGCACAGGGAGAGCTGGTAGCAGCTCTTCCCATGTATGCCTGGCTCTGTGGCACAATGATTAGTGCATTGGACTTCTTTTTTCATCAGTATCACCAAATCCCTTGTTATTTGAAGGTCTGCTGTGTTTGTTGAAAACAGTGAAAGGCCATCCACTTAGTGCATTTAAGAGAGTATTTAAATGGTTAGCCTTTAGGTGTTTATACCAGTAATAGAAAATAGTGGGGCTGGAGTGATAGTACTGCAGGTAAGATCTTGCACAATGATGAACATCCTGGCAGGCCATAAGATCCCCCAAGCCGGCTGGGAGTGATTTCTGGGTGCAGATCCAAGAGTAACCCATGAACATCACCAGGTGTGGCCCCATAACAAAAAGCAAAAAGAGAAGAAATGGAAAAAAAGCAGACAAGAAATGCTACCTACAAAGTCCTAAATGAAAATAACTATAAATCTAGAGTTCAGTATACAACAGAACATTGCTCAAAACGAAGATAAAATATTGCATGTTTTCAAACAGGTTAAGAGCAACTGTTACCAGTAAACTTAAAATATGTAAATGCTTTTTTGTGTGCCACAGGTGCTTGCCTTGCATGCAGCAGATCATTTTCAATCTCTGGTACCCGTGTGGTCCCCCAAACTCTTCAAAAGTGATCTCTGAGTGCAAACCAGGAGTAATTTCTGAGCACTAACTAATGTAACCCCTCCCCAAATCAAATTAAATAAATAAATTAAATGCTCATTGTATCTCTAGCGGTTTCCTTGATCAGATAAATGCATTTGTGCTGCCTAGCTTTTATCATTGAAAGAAAATTATGTTCTCTGAAACCTCACGCTGAAGATAGCTAGAATCCTGCACTTGGATTTCTTCAGACAGTGTATGGTTATTCAGTAGAATTCAGCGTGGAGACTTAATTTACAGAGGTAGCCTTTGCTGTGAATTCAGATAGACACCATGTTATATGAATGGAATGTGTCTTAGATAAGAGGTGATCTTAGGGACCTCCAAAATAAGTAGCATTTGTTAGGATAATAATAAACGCCCCAAAGATTTTAAAACGTAATAGTCATAGCATTGGATAGATTTAATAATGACCTGTGAGTTCTGTGGTATTTAAGCACTCTGATGTCCTTTTATTATTTAGAAAAAAAAGATTTTTTTCATTTGTTTTAGATATTTCTTGTTCTAAGACTGATTATTTAAATCCTCCAGGAAAACCACTGGAAAGAATAATGAAAGAATGCATAACTCCCTAGATAATTAGGGAATATTAGTCTGAAATTTAATCAATTCAAAAAATGTCAAGTATGAACAGAAATAGAATATAGGAGGGGGTGCAGATAGAAAGTAGATAACAAATTAGTGGATGAACTTAACATTTCTCAGCAAATGAATTAGATAAATATGGTAAGTGCTTGTTAAATGTTAAGAGATGAGATTAATTATGCTGATTATGAGACATAGAAAATGAAACATATAAAGGTTGACAGAAAAAAGAGAATAAAGTACATGGGGTAGACATTCCTTAAAATAAACAAATAACCCTAATTAAAAAAATAAACACCAGCCCAAACATTGTTGTAACCATATTGTTATCTGAAAATTCTAGAGATAAAACACGACTGAGCACAAATGTCTGTCCTGGGCAATGCCACACTCTCTCAGAACAACTGCTTTACATTCATATGTGCCTGAGTTCAAATCCCTGGTGTCCACACACATGTCAAGGATGACAGTAGCAGTTCTGCTGTTTGAGTTTTACAACTCTGCTATCCAAGGTTTCTAGAGCCACAAGCAACTCAAGTAGATGGAAGCACCACAGAAAGGGGAGATCCCTAATGAGCACCACAACTGAAAAGAGATGTGTAAGCATCAGCTCAGGTAGCGTGACTCCTGGCAAACACACATGCACACACCATATCTAACACAAAACTTGGTGAGTGGAGGAGGGGGAGGAACTCAGGGGACATTGGGTGGTGGGAAATAGGCACTGGTGGAGGGATGGGTGCTGGAGCACTTTATGACTGAAACCCAAACATGAACATCTTTGTAATTGGTGGTATAATAAATTAAAAAAAAAAACCCTTGGCGAGTAGTTCTGTTCAGTGTGTATATAATCTTATTTTTTCTTTTGGGGTCACACCCGGCAATGCTCACGGGTTACTCCTGGCTCTTTGCTTAGGAATTACTCCTGGCAGTGCTTGGGGACCATATGGGATGCCGGGATTGAACCTGGGTCGCCGTGTGCAAGGCAAATGCCCTACCCTCTGTGCTATTGCTCTGACCCCCGTGTGTATATAATCTTAATAAGATAATTATAAAATTAGTTTTGAGAGCGATATAAAATCTGATAGGAAGATGATTAGAAAGATTTATAGTAACACTAGTACTCAAAAAATATCATATACCTTGGATTGATAAAATGCTGCATGAGATATTGAAATGTTACTGAGAAACAGACCTGTAACCCTTAACTCTAAATTTTTTTTGTCTGCTCAATAATAAAATGGCATCAAATATGTTTTGACTTTTCTTGGAGGGCAGTGTTCGGGGTTATTCCTGGTTCTGTGTTCAGAAGTGATCTTTGGTGCTGCTTAAGTTATTGGCACCAGGGCCAGCTACTTTCAAGGCAATCATCATATGTATTTCCTGTACTATCTTTCTAACCTCATCTGCTTACTTTTCATAGGCCTTGAAATGCTGATTCAAGGGACCAGACTAGGTGGGAGAGCCAAGATAGTCTTGACGGAGGTTGGAAATCTCACGCTTCTGATATCTTGTAAGACCTTGATTTAGGGTACTATTGGTGTCCAATGGAACAGAATATAGAGTTTGGAAACAAATTTACAAATATGTGAGAACTTAATTGAAGATAATTTTCTTTGCTTTAATAATAGTTTCTTATTCAGTTGGATAACCTGGGGAAAGTATTTAAATGCAGATGGTAAAATATTAGTCCTTGCTCTTCTAACTTAGAAATAGCCATAGTTACTCAAAGCAAGACACAAAGAACATTAACTCTAAAATTTGGACTACATTAAAACTAAAAACTTTTGTTAATAAAGACTTCGATAGAGCATGAAAGTTAGCTCACAACTGTGAGAAGATATTTGCAACATATATTAAAACTGGACAAGAACTGGACAACATATATTAAAACTGCTCAAGAACCTTGAGCAGTCTAAAACGGAGGATATTCAAAAGGACAAAAATTGAATGTTTTCAACTTGAATTAGCAGAGAAATGCAAATTTATGGCTCAAAGAAAAATATGAATGGCGCTAAATGTTGGCAAAGAAAGTAAACTCGTACACAGTATTATTTGGAGTACTATTGGGGTATTGGAACCAGGGTCAGCCACTGACTGGAATTTTATAATTCTCAGTTATTTTCTGAAAAGTTCTGAAAATTAGCTCAGTTATTTACTGTATTGACCATTTGCATGCTAGTGCACAATTGCTGCTAGCACATATCTGCATACAAAAAGACAAGAAATATGTAAGAATTTTCTGACAATTATTTGGATAATTCACATGTTCATCAATGCTAAAAAGAATAAATTGATCAGGGGCCAGAGTGGTAGTACTGAGGCTAGGGCGCTTGCCTTGAACGTCGCCGACCTGGGTTCTATCCCCAGCATTCCATGTGGTCCCCCAAGCACTTCCAGGAGTAATTCCTGAGCACAGAGCCAGGAGTAACCCCCAAGAATTGATGGGTGTGAACCAAAAAGAAAAATAAAGAATAAATCTATTATAGTTTACACATGGAGTGAAATACAAGGTAGGTAAGAATGTGACTGATATGCAGATACCCTTGAAAACAAGGATGGATCTTGTAATCAGACTACTTAGAGAAAAGACTTATTTATAGGGTAAAATTCTACTAATTCTAAAATATAAAGTGATTACTAGATCACTAGATCACTAGACATCCCGATGTTCATCTATCTCCTCAAGCAGGCACCAGTAGCATTTCCATTTGACTCTATCACGTGCCAATGTAGCCCAATGGCATCTGGTTGTTTCAGGAATACGAATAGCCTCAAACTGTTTATTCATGGTCTTGACGAAGTCTGACCACCTTGTAGGTGGGCGGCCATGTGATCTTTTGACATCCCGTGGGATCCAGTCGGTAATGGCTCTAGTCCAGCAGTCGTCTCCAAATCACATTACATGTCCAGCCCATCTTATTTTTGATGCCTTGGCAAACAAGACAGCATCCCTGACTCTGGAACAGCGACGGAGGTTGGAACTCCAGATTCCTTCTCTCACTTGTGTGAGGCGTGACATTCCAAGCATAGCTCTTTCAATTCCTCTTTGGGAAACACGAATAGTGTTTAGTTAAAATAGTAACTTTGGGAGAAATGAGGAATTAAAAAAACAAGTGACAAGTGACACAAAGAGAATTTCTGAGATGCTGGTAAGGCTCTTTTCCTGAGGACTCATGTTGAATTGTACATTATTTGTATAAATGTGTTGTATTTTTAAAATTCAAAATGTAGGGAGATCATTTGAATTAAACTCTATTAGTTTCTGGTTGGTTACTGGTTTTGGCATATCGAACATACATCGGACAGCTTGCCAGGCTCTGCCGTGGCGCTATACTCTCATTATCTTGTGGGGCCTCTCTCAGAGGGGTGGGTAGAATATTCATGGTAATTTGGAGGTATATCACACGGCCACGCACAACGGGAAAGCTGATTTCTGCACTGCCGGGTGTATCTGTGTCTGTGGCTCAAGCATTCCTGGGCTTGAAATACTCTCATCTGAAGGGCGGGTCTCTGCATGGTGGGTCCTTGTAGGCTGGGTTTCTGACAAGCCGGGCTGGAGACTGGATTAATCTGCTGGGTGGAGATTCTACGAGCTGAGGAGTGTGGATGGTGAAGATCGCTGCCAGCAAGGTGTGGTGGTTTTTCTGGGTTCTTCTGAGGCTCCATTGGGATGGTGGACTCGGTCGGAAGTCGCGCTTGTGGTCCATGAAATGCAGGGGGTTCAACAGGGAAAGCTGGTTTCTGCTCTGCCGGGTGTATCTGTGTTTTTGGCTCAAGCATTCCTGGGCTTGAAATACTCTCCTCTGAAAGGCGTGTCTCTGCATGGTGGGTCCTTGTATGCTGGGTTTCTGACAAATGGTATTTGTGAAAATCCAACTGCTTGGAAATGGGAGCACTTTGTTCCTTTTTTCTTTCAGCAGAAAGCTGACCTGGGCCTCTCCATCTGCCACTGTGTTTCCCTGTGGAAACACAAAAATAACACCAAACACCAAAACATTAGCCAAGCGTCACAAATGCTGGCTGACTTTGACCGAGATGTGGAAAGATAGGTCTACAGCTGAATCTAAAGAAAACTATGTTTATGAAAAATGAACTAGTTCCAGAGGCCCCATTCACTCTCAATGGAAGAGAGATCTCTAAATGCAGCAATTATGTGTACCTAGGTCAAGAAGTCAACATGATAAACGACCTAAAACCTGAGCTGCGCAGGAGGAAGACAGTGGCATGGAATGCCTTCAGAGGCATCGGAGAAATAGCTAAAAGGACAAAGAACCTCGGCTCTGGGCACATCTCTTCAACTCCACCATTCTCCCTGCATTAACATACGCCTCAGAGAACTGGGCCCTACGAAGGCAGGATGAGAATGCTATTCGGGTCTCCCAGAGAGGAATCGAAAGAGCTATGCTTGGAATATCACGCCTCACTCAAGTGAGAGAAGGAATCCGGAGGTTGACCTCCGTCGTTATTCCAGAATCAGGGATGCTGTCTCATTTGCCAAAAGCATTGAAAATCAGATGGGCTGGACATGTAATGCGATTTGGAGACAACCGCTCGTCTAGAGCCATTACCGACTGGATCCCACGGGATGTCAAAAGATCACGTGGCCGCCCACCTACAAGATGGTCATTCTTCCTTGTCAAGACCCTGAAGGAACGGTTTGAGATTCTTCATATTCCTGAATCAACTAGATGCCATTGGGCTACATTGTCATGTGATAGGGTCCAATGGAAATGTTACTGGCGCCCGCTCGAGCAAATTGATGAACAATGGGATTCAAGTGATCAAGTTCAAGTGAAGTTTCTGGCTCTATTTTCTGAGGATATTTTGCTTTTATTTTTAATTTTTTTTGTTAGGTTTTCTTTAAAGTATTTTATTATACCACCGTGAGATACACAATCACAAAGATACACAATTAAAAAGTTCATACCTGGGTCTTGGTCATACAGTGTTACAGCACCCATCCCTCCACCAGTGCCCATCTCCCACCACCAATGTCCCGGTTCCCTCCCCCCTCCCCCAGCCCAGCTCCATGGCAGGTTCCCCCATTTCTTTCCCTTTCTCTCTCTCTTCCCTTCCTTCCCCTCCAGTCTATGGACTACAGAACATACTTTAAAGGTTTGTCATGTGCATCCTTTTGCCTATATTTAATGCTCAGTTCTAGGTTGGCTCTAGTACCCTTGACAATTGTCAGCACACTGTTCCATTCCTCTGTCCTACCAAACCTCTGACTCCACACGTTTGTGACAATTTCCACCCTTGACAAGACCTCCTGATACAAGGTCCTGTTTCACTTGACCTTGGATATTGGCATCACAATTTGCACATAGATATCTATGCCATGCAAATAAATGCAGTCATTCTGTATCTGTCTCTCTCCTTCTGGCTAATTTCACTCAACATAATCTTCTCCATGTCCATCCATTTATAGGCAAATTTTATAACTTCATTTTTCCTAACAGCTGCATTGTATTCCATTGTGTAGATGTACCAAAGCTTCTTCATCCAGTCATCAATTCTAGGGCACTCTGGTTGTTTCCAGATTCTGGCTATTGTGAATGATGCTGCTATGAACATAAAAGTAGGGATGGTATTTCTGCTGCGTATTTTTGGTTTCCCAGAGTATATTCCCAGGGAGTGGTATGGCTGGGTCAAATGGGAGTTCAATTTCTAGTCTTTGGAGGAATGTCCATATTGTTTTCCAGAAAGGCTGTACCAGCCGGCATTCCCACCAACAATGGATGAGTGTCCCCCTTTCCCCACATCCATGCTAGCACTTGTTGTTCTTGCTCTTTTGAATATGTGCCAGTCTCTGTGGTGAAAAATGATATCACAGTGTTGTTTTGATTTGCATCTCTCTGATGATTAATGATAATGATCATTTTTTCATATGTTTTTGGCCATTCGAATTTCTTCCTTGGTGAAGTTTCTGTTCATTTTTTCTCCCCATTTTTTGATAGGGTTGTTTGTTGTTTTCTTGTAAAGTTCTCCCAGTGCCTGATATATCCTGGATATTATCAGATGGGTATTGGGAGAATATTCTTTCCCATTCTGTGGGCTGGCTTTGTATCTTGGTCACTGTTTCTTTTGAGGTACAGAAGCTTTTTAGTTACATGTAGTCCCATATGTTTATCTTTTCTTCTAGATGCTTTGTTAGTGATGTTTCACCTTTGAAGATGCCTTTAGCTTCAATTTTGTGGAGGGTTTTTCCTATATTTTCTTCAATGTACTTTATTGATTCAAGTCTGATATTGAGATCTTTAATCCATTTTGATCTTATTTTTGTGCATGGTGTTAGACAGAGGTCCAAATTCTTTTTTTTACATATCGCTGCCCAGTTTTCCCAACACCACTTGTTGAAGAGGCTTTCCTTACTCCATTTTAGACTCTTTGCACCTTTATCAAAGATTAAATGTTTATGCGTTTGAGGTTGGGTGTCAGGATACTCAATTCTATTCCATAGATCCACAGGTCTGTTTTTATTCCAATACCATGCTGTTTTAATTACTACTGCCTTGTAGTACAGTTTGAAGTTGGGAAAGGTGATGCCTCCCATCTTCTTTTTCCCGAGGATTGCTTTAGCTATCCTTGGGGGGTTTATTGTTCTATACAAATTTCAGGAGTGTTTGGTCATTTTCTTTTAAGAATGTCATGGGTATCCCTTATAGGGACTGCATTGAATCTGTACAGAGCTCTAGGGAGTATTACCATTTTGACAATGTTGGTTCTCCCCCATCCATGAGCAGGGAATATGTTTCCATTTCCTTATGTCCTCTTTTATCTTTTTGAAGCAGTGTCTTGTAGTTTTCTTTGTACAGGTCCTTTACACACTTGGGTAAGTTGATTCCTAGGTATTTGATTTTCTGTGGCACAATCGTGAATGGAATTGTTTTTATCCTTAACAATTCTTTCCGAAATTCCTTATCTGAGAGTTTATACAACTCATAGGTATTGCTTGGCTCATCTGGACTAGTGACTTCACTCACTGAGCTTGATGGAATTTTTGCGTTGCTTTACCATTATGACTATTGTAGGTTGCAAATGTGAGTTCTTGGGTGACCAGATAATACAGTTAGTAGGTGTCTGGGCTGTTTGCAGAGTTTGGGTGGGTGTCAAGGAGTGTAGGAACAAGGTTCACTGGTACCTCATGCAAGATAGATAGTAAGAGGATCTCCTTGCGGTTTTGATTTTTTGGGTTGTGGGTGTAGGATTCTGGCCTGTTCCCTGGGGCTGATTGGGTTCTGCAGAGACGCAAGGATCCCACACACACACACACACCTGTGGGGAGGTTGCCTATTTTGCTTTTTAAATATTTTAGATATTTTAATATCATTTTATTTAAGAAATAGTTTATTGTTATATTTGAAATTCAAAAACCTGATGTAAATTTCCAAAAAGAAAAAGAAATTGAGTTTTTTAATTTTATCAAGGGTTGTATGTTTGTATTTTTTCCTTCAAATTTAACCACATGGTTTTAAACAGACCATTTCTTGACTTAAAATAGAGCCCAATTTTATTTAAGAAATATAATATGCATTTTATTAGTTTTAGGTTTTGAAATGAAAAATTTTAGTAGATTCATAAGATTTAAATAAAATAGATAGGAATTTAGATCTAGTTAATTTCGGAGAACTGCTTAAGTTTATCAGATAAATAAGATGAGACATCAATAAAAAACCAAATTGGTATATTTAATAGTCATAAACTAAAGGCATAAATAGGCTGTAAGCAATTTCAAAGGTATTTCAATAGAATTTAAAAAAATATTTATGCGATGTAATCATGTTATTACTCAGATCACTTAGACTTTGTTCTTTTGATATTTTAAGATAACATATTGATATCTTACCGATGGAAAAGGTTGGCAGTTTATATTTTAGACTTTTTGTAGCACTATTTAGAAAGACTTTACATCAGGATTTATTGAATATCAACATATAAATATTCACTGAATTGAGGGTTATAAATGTTTCTTTTTTAAGCAGCAGTGTCTTAATACTACAAAGCTACCTAATGCAGTGTTTTGCATATCTGCATCAAGTGATAAAAATAGCATGATAAGAAAGATGATATGCATTTGGATTGTCAGTGTATGAAGTGGTCCTCCTTAAAGAAGTCAGCAGCATCTCAGAAGTGATTCACTAAAGCAACCGTTCTCTTCCTTTCATCTTGAAATCTAATTTCTTGCTTTTCCATCCTAAATTTTAGGATGGGAGATTTGTTTGATTGACTGTTCTTCACATTGGGAAGATTTAAAATAACCAGCTGTGTTTACTAGATTACCTGGAACCCCTCCCCTCACCGCCTCTGCATTCATCATAACAGCAACCTTATTCAATCATCCAGCCAATAATTCTCTTGAAAGGATTTGTCTATAGATGGTGATAGTTTAGGTATAGTATTGTAATGTTGGTTAGTACCTTTGTGCGAGTCTTTGAGATATTAAAACTCAGCTCTGCAGGTGTTCATGTAGTTAGAGTTAATGACAGGCTTGAGAAGAATGTCTTGGTTCCCCTGATGGCCTGTGCTAGAGATCTGCTGATTCCCTCTTGTGTTATCCTTCATTCATTCCAATCTCTTGCTGATTCTGGTCCACTTCTCAGTGATCTGGATGGTCCACTCTTGCTTGGTAGTGACCCTTTGTGGTCTGTCTCTCCTTGCTGGTTCTTTCCACTTTTGCTCTTTTGGCTTTCTTTGATTGTCCAGTCATGTGCTGTGTTGCCTGGTCCTCCTAGAACAGTGTTCTCAGTCAGGGGTGAAAGAGAGACCATGAGCCATCTGGTCATAGGGCAAGATGCCTAACACGACATTCCGCCACACCTAGTCATTTCTATTATCTGTTGGATTGGCTATTCATTACATTGGGGATATTTAAAATGATCAATTGTGTTACCTAGCTTACCTGGAACCCCTCCCCTCACCTGCTCTACATCCACCATAACAGCAACCTGGTAATAACATTAAAACTTATGATTTTAATGATACCATAACTGTACTTCACCACCACCACTGTACTCAAGGATTGTAACCAGTGTTAAGTGCTGTTTTAGTCCAACTCCCGATTCTCCAGCCCTAGACTCTTCCTTCACTAACTTGGTAATACCAAGTTTGAAAATCAAAGGTCAAGGGTTTGTCATTGCTTGTTCATTCACTTGTTTTGTTTCTCTATATACCACAGACCTGTGAAATCACCTGATAGCAAATATCTTGTGACTGTCTGGTCTCATTTTGATCTTTCTCTTCCAGGAGGCTCCTCAGGAGTCATTATGATATTCTTGTCTTGGTAATCATGGTGTCACTTATTTTTGAAATGTCTTTGTTTTGATTTTTTTTGTAAGTTTTCTAAAAATGCTCTTTTTTCTCATAAAATTTTGTTATGAAGGCCGAATTATGCTGCCTGCCAACAAAGCGACATGGAATGTTCTCAAGCTATTCTCATCAATCACTTACTTATTTCAACTTCTTTGTGTAAAATCCAACTATTTTTGGAGATTAAAATAGGCAGAGGAGCAAGTAAATAGTGGAACTCTGGCAGTGTACTTCAGATGATTTTCACAAAGTTAGAATCCTCTGGAATTCATCGAGGATCTTTCACAGACCAATCAATGAACAATTCAAAAGTCCTTGCTTGAATCTGGGCAGTGGAAACTCAAGCTGGGCAATTCGGAAAAGTCCACAGCGCCATCTTTGATCAATGCAGGACACATTTACCACATTGCTGACCCTGTTCACTGTGTTTGTGTCTTTTTTAACTTCCTGGGAGACTGCTGTCTTTCAACTACATTAAAAATACTCTGTTTAAAAAAAAATTAATTTTGATTTGAAGCTTTGATTTACATAGTTGTCTACACTGAGCTTTTAAAGAAGAAGCCTCAGTTTCCCCTTGTTTGCTGCTATGAACAGTCCAAAGTTTTGACTATTCCCATCATACATTTTTAATGTTCCTGTGAATGTCTGAGCTCTGATAAATGAGAAGTCAAAATTGTCCAAAGTCATAAAATTATTCCCCAGAGCTTAGGCCCACCAGGGAGGCTAAGATAATGGGCAATACCTAAGGTAAATGGCCAACCCACTCTGATCCTTACTTCTCTGTATTGTTCTTGTCAAACAATAAGAAATAAAAAGAGCTTGATTTTCATTTAAAAGAGCTGACCCCAAAACCTTCTTCTTTAACTTCCCTGCATTCTCTGTAACATCAGTTTTCTCTGAAGACCCAGTTTTCCTTTCCTCACAAAAGGAGCCTGAGTTAACTTAGTCCAATGGTTCTCGTTCCCTCTCTGGTTGGGGAGTGTCCTTCCTTTCCCTTTGGCTTTCCAATAATGCTTTTTTATTTCAAACTCTCAGTCTGAGCATCTGTATTTTTCAGTATTTTCATTGTTGAAAATCTTGAAGAACCGGGGACCCATGGACACTCCCAGAGACCCGATATCACATACAGTGTATCCCACCTCTGGTCCCACACCACCCCTCATCTCATTGCTCCACTGCATATCCCAAGATTCCCTCCCCTACAACTTGACTCCTTGACAGTTACAGTGCTAATTATTGTAGTTTGGGATGGTCCATTCTTCTTCTCCCCCCTCACTCACCCCAGCCCATCCTCCCATGGTCACTCTGAGCATTTTCTCCATTTCTCTTGCCCCTTTCATATTTCCTAAATGACATTTCTCTGTTTTGCTGTTGTTTTCTTTCTTAACTTTACTGTTGTCTTCTTCTGACACTTTTTTATTTTTGTGAGAATACATGATAATAGACCTGAATGGCCCGTGTAGGTTTTTTTTATTGTCTTGTGTGGGCTTTTATTGTCCTGTGTGGGATTTTATTGCACTTGCCAGGCAGTAACTCTTGCGGGTTGCTTTGGGTCTTGCCCCTCCCCAGGTGTCTCACTGTGAAGTTGTGGGGGTCAAGCATGTGGGTGTAGTAGTATAGTTTTTTCTGGTAGCTGCTTTCACCCTCTGGGAATACCCCTGTGCACCCACTGGTAACAAGATCATTGTTTATAAAATTTCTCTTGCATCGTGTATTATTCTTGCAATATTGCTATTAAAGTAATGAGATTTCTGGTTCAGTACTCACAATGTGGGACCTCACAGTAAGAAATGATAAAGAACAGTTCCGAAGTTGCATTGGGTGATGGTTTCACACTCAGACATTCTAAACCTACTGTGCTCTCTTACATAAATTGAGCATATTTTTAAAGATTAAGTCGACCAGTGACTTTTAATAATATTTTTGTGTTCTTTCTGCTGGGACTTTGAAAAACATTTCAGCTGGAGGTGCCTTACGCTTCCAGGGAGTGGTTAGCATCATACATCAGAAATTCAACCAAATAGTAATGGCCAATATTCTGAAGCTACAGCTTCTTCAGATTTGCACATAACCTTTAGTTATCTTCCCTCTACTGAGCATGTGTCGCGGGTTATGTGGAGGAATATCAGATTGTTCTGAAGTGTGGAGCAGTTAAGAATAAGTATATTAAGTCTCCCTACCCAGTACTGATTGTCATATCTTGGAACAGTTCCTAATTACCATGTTCACTGTTTTCCAAATACTTGGGAAGTTGTGGAGTGGGGAGGGGGCTCTTGAGGTGGTTGGGCCACATCTGGCAGTGCTCAGGGCTTACTTGTGTCTCTATGCTCAGGGATCATTCCTGGCAGTGCTCAGGGTATCAGATGGGACACTGGGATGGAAATGGGTGAGCAGTGTGAACGGCACGTGACTATAACCTGTACTGCCTTTCCAAGCCCCAATTCTTTTTTGGGGGAGATTCAGGGCCACATTCTGGGTCACATTCAGGGCCCTCAGGGGCTATTGCTGGCTCAGTTCTTGTGGATCACTCCTGATAATACTCTGGGAACCATATCACTTGCTCACTTGACATCCTGTTATTCATTGATTTGCTTGAGCAGGCACCAGTAATGTTTCCATTTGTCCCCATCACTTGCCAGTGTAGCCTCAGTGGCATCTGCTTGCTCCAGGAATACGAAGAGCCTCAAACCGTTCATTCAGGGTCTTGATAAAGAAGTCTGATTATCTTGTACGTGGGCGGCCATGTGATCTTTTGACATCCCATGGGATCCAGTTGGTAATGGGTCTATTTCAGTGGTCATCTCCAAGTCGTATTTCATGTCCAGCCCATCTGATTTTTGATGCCTTGGCAAACGAGACAACTTCCCTGACTCTGGATCATCCGTGGAAGTCAGAACCCTGGATTCCTTCTCTCCCTTGAGTGAGGTGTGATATTATCAGCATAGCTCTTTCGATTCCTCTTTGGGAGACCTGAATAGCATCTCATCCTGCTTTCATAGTGCCCAGGTCTCTGAGGTGTATGTTAATACAGGGAGAATAGTGGAGTCGAAGAGATGTGCCCAGAGCCGGAGGTTCTTTATCCTCTTAGCTATTTCTTTCATACTCTTGAAGGTGTTCCACTTCGCTCTCTTCTCCCTGCGCAGCTCAGGTTTTAGGTCATTCATCATGTTGCGTTCTCGACCTAGGTACACATAACTGCTGCATTCAGAGATGTTTGTTCCATTGAGAGTAAAAGGAGCATCTGGAACTAGTTCATTTTTCATGAACATTTTGTTGAGATTCAGTTGTAGAACTTCCTTCCACAATCATGGTCGAAGTCAACCAACGTTTGTTCTGCTTGGCCAAAATTTGGAGTTATTAGAACGGTGTCATCAGCAAAGTGGAGGTGGTGTAGTTGCTGACCGTCTATCTTCACTCTCATTCTAATTGCCGCATGACGCTTCTCAAGGGTGGCACTGAAGAGTTTCAGTAAAATGGTATCACTCTACCAAACCCCTATTTGTACATCGATGATCACTTCCTTGTAGAATGGTGAGATCCTGGTGGTGAATCCATAATATAAAGTCCATGAAGGATCTTGATGTACTGAGTTTGAATCAAGACAACAGGCAGATCAGGTGATAGTTGCCAATGTTGTGGATATATCCCTTTTGAACAGTAGAACTGTCTTACTGGTTTTCCATTGGAAAGGCACCTTGCATTCAGACAGGTAGCATGTAAAGAGCTGCACCAGTGTATTGATGAGTACTGATGGCAGATTCTTCAGGTTTTGGGTCTGACACTGTCTGGGCTAGGTGCTCTTTGCTTCTTTATCAATGAAATGGCATGTCAGATTTCAGAAGGGAGAACGTTGGCAAGCTATCCATTGTGTATTTGATACTGGCAAGCTATCTGTTACATATTCGAGCCTGACAAGCTCTCAGTGGCATATTTGATATGCCAAAACCAGTAAAAACAATAGATATCATTCCCCTGACCCTGAAAGAGCCCTATATATCGCAGTGCTAAGAAGGATGAGCAAGGAAAGGCTGATAAAATCTCAAGGCCAAACTAGGCTGCCAAAACAAAGAAGGATTAAAACAACTGTCTGTGTGTTGGCATCAGAACCATATATTGAGGACCTGCTGGTGCAAGCATGAAAGATCAAGTACAATATCATTGGTCTGACTGAGATGAGAAGGTGTCAGTCACATGCTGTTTTCAATACTGGAGAAGAACTTTTCCTTGGAACATGCGACAAAAGAGGCATCGGTGGTGTCGGTGTCCATGTCAACACAAACCTGGCTATGAGCATTGATTCATTTGAGTGCCTAACAAACTGAGTCGGATGATTGCACTTGAATAGATGTGGCTCACTGCTGGCAGTTTTTGTATCTTTGTTTTCTACACACCAACATCCACATACAAGGAAGAATAAATTGAGAAATTATACATGGAACTGGAGGAGTTCTTTAAAGAAGACCATGCCTTCTATAAGAACATAGTCATTGATTTTAATGCCAAAATAGGTCCAAGAAGATCGGCTGAAAAACTCCACATCAGGAACCATGGCCGAGAATGGAACTAACAGGGTGAGAGACTGCCTGAGTTCATCATGTCTACTAAGACCATTCATGGTAACTCACTGTATCACTGTCTTCCCGCTCATCTTCGATTTGCTCAAGCGGGCACCAGTAACATCTCCATATGACCTGTCTCATGCAAGTAGAGCCCAAGGGAACCTGCTTGCTCCAGGAACATAAAGAACCTCAAACCATTCCATCAGGTCATGGGAATGAGGTCTATAATTGTTATTGGTATCTGGCATATCAAATACGACATGGGTAGCTTGCCAGGCTCTGCCTTGTGGGTAGCATACTCTTGTAGTCAGAGTTACCATACTCTGACTACAAGAGTATGCTACAAGAGTATGGTAACTCACAATTCCAGAAAGCTGAATCTAAAGGTTGGACATGGGAATCTCCCGTTGGACAGTTCTACAATGAAATTGACCATGTCATATTCAATCAACAGTTTGCGTGACAGATGTCACTGTCGTCCCAAAATTCCAAACAGGATTGGACCACCGTTTGCTTTGTGCAAAATTCTACTTCACGGAATGGGGAGAAAGGGTTGCAAAGTTTAAGAAGAGCACTCCCAGAATGACCACCAACTGGGAGCTCTTTGGCACCATTGTGGCAACATGGGAAGGTGCCATCATTGATGACATTGATGAAGAATACAACTGACTGGTTCAGCCCCTCCTTGATTGTGCTAGGAACACCGAGAGAGTCACAAAAGGATGCCTGTCTTCAAAAAACTCTTGAGCTCATTCACCAACATGGCAAGGCACAAGCCTTTAGCAACCATAAGTTAAAGTCCAAGCTTGCAAAGCAGTGCATAGAAGTAATAAAGGGAAAACCTCAAAGAGAGAAGAGCAGCAATACTGGTCGATGCAGCAGAAGCCAGGAAAGGCATTCGCAGTGCCTGCCTGTTCTTCGCCAACTCTAAGACCAAGATGACTGACTTCTGACGTCCTGATGGACCTATCACATCTTCCAGAAAGGCAGTGGAGAAGATCATCCATGACTTCTACTCAGATCTCTTTGATAGCCATGTCCACCTTCCCACATATCAAATTTCGCAGGATGGATATAACGTTCCCATCATTCTCCCTGCTGGGAACCATATAGTTTTGGGCATTTGATGGCGGTGGGCTCATGAGTGACTTAGGTGAAGGAGAGTGGAGAAGGCTATTGTCTTCTGATCTACCACTGCCACCCCAGGACCAGCTGGGAAGGCTGGGACTGATAAAGTCTGCAGTGAACCCCAGAACAGCACTGAGCTCAAGTCCCATCTGCTCCACTAGATAGTTGTCAAGCGCACCTGATGTCCACTTATTCTGCATGGCATAGGAGTTAATCTCCATCACCAAATTTCTCGGGAAGCCATGGATTCAGGCTGGAGTAAGGAATTGCTCTTTGCAGAAAAGGAAACTCAATCCTAGGCCTTAATCAGGCTTTATGGGTTCTTGTCTTTTAAAAAAAAATTTATTATATCACTACGCAGATATAACAGACATGAGGCAGAGCTGCTACTGACTATCACTGTGCCCAGCCACTCATGAGGTGCCCGGGAGGGATGGCAGGTTCTAGCCCTGGCCCACCACCCCAGCAGAGCCTCACAACAAGCCAGACAACCCCCACTCCATGAGGACCTCCATTTTCCACATCCGGACTTCCTCGCCGTCAGAACTCCACCCAGCAGGCCAGCCTATCACAGCCCAGCTCATCGAGATCCACCCTGCTGCAGTCTTTTTTTTATTCCATCCCAGCAGAGCCACACAACAAGCCAGACGACCCCCCGACTCCATGAGGACCTCCATTTTCCACATCCGGACTTCCTCTTCGTCAGAACTCCACCCAGCAGACCAGCCTATCACAGTCCAGCTAGCACGGCCGCTTGTGGCTGCGCAGTTCATCAATAAATGCTGGATTTTGAGATGACTACAAGAGTATGCTACCCACATGGCAGAGCCTGGCAAGCTACCCGTGTCGTATTTGATATGCCAGATACCTGTAACAATTATAGACCTCATTCCCATGACCTGATGGAGTGGTTTGAGGCTCTTTACGCTCCTGGAGCAAGCAGGTTCCCTTGGGCTCTACTTGCATGAGACAGGTCATATGGAGATGTTACTGGTGCTTGCTCGAGCAAATCGAAGATAAACGGGAAGACAGTGATACCATGAGATAGACGATTACAGAACAATTCATGATTGGGTTTCAATCATACAGTGTTCTATTACCCAGTCCTCCACTGGTGTACATTACACCACCAATGTGCCCAGTTTCCCTTCCACCCACCCCCCACCTACATCTGTGGCAGATACTCTCTCTCTCTCTCTGTCTCTCTCTCTCTCCCCCTCTCTCTCTCTGTTGAGCATTGTAGTTTACAGTACGTTCACCAATGGGTTACCATGTATAGCCCTTTCTCTACTTTCAATCCTCAGTTCTAGTCTAGTGTACCATTTCCAACTATTATTGGCAAAGTGGTCCTTTCTATATCTTTCTTAACCTCTGTCTCCCACACAATTGTGGTAGATTCCAACCATTGACAAGTTCTCCTGTGGATCCTTGCCTTTCTCTGAGATAAGAACTTGAGGAGAACATGAACAGTGAGGTTAAAAACAGATTTTGTTTGGAGGTTTTGAGGAAAGGGAGGGCAGGAGAGAAAAAAAAGAGAGAACATGGGTGGAGAGGGTCCCAGTACACACCCCAGCATGAGACATGAAAGTATAAAAGTACACATCTCAAAGATAGGAGATGGGACATGTGGCGACACACACATTCAGGCATCGTGTGCATTTGGCCGTAACACATGGGCATGGACAGCACATGGGCCCGGACAGCATCTCCGCATATTTGTTCACTTTATTCAAGTTGGCTTTTATAGGGTTTTCTCCCGAGCTGCCCACGGGGCCTTCTATCTAGGTGAGGGGCCATTGCTAGGTGGTTTCCAAGGGGGTAGAGCTGTGTGTAGCTGATGGTCTTCTTTTGAAATTTCTTTCCGGTCTTTATTCCTGATGGCGCTTCTCTTGGGCAGGGTTTCAGCCTTCTTTGGGTCTATACTGGCTCCAGGTAAGTGTTTTATCAGGGCTTAGATCTGGTGGTCTCAAGGTGGGCACATGCTTAGGGCTAGTTGATTTTATTATTTCCCAGGAAATCCATTGCCAAGGGTTGGAGTGGGGAGGTGGCTTCCCTGTTCAGATTGAACTTTGAACTTCCGGCCTCACATTGAACCTAATCTCCTGCATTCAATGCTTGAGTTTCAGTTCATTGATACCCCAGAGGTACCCCAGAGGTACCTGAGGTATCTCTCCAGCCCCTGTTTTCCAATTCTAAGTTAAGGTAATGAAAATGCCTTTTTCAGTGAGAGAACTGGGATAAACCCATATAACCAGTTTTTTTTTTCCCTGCACAGGTGATGGAGATTTCTTGTGCCACTTAGAAAATAGATGAGAAGATTCTAACTTCAAAATTGCTACTTTAAATGTTTAAATGAAAAGAGAGAGGATGAGAGAGAAGCCAATAATGTAGCTCTTGTGAAACCAGATTTTTCTTGTTCAGAATTGAACGCTCAGAGAGGATGGTCCAATGTTGGGGATGCAGCCAGGGTCCCGACAGTGCCGGGAAGCGAGTTCCCTTCTACCTCTGAAGCTGGTGGGGGAATGGATTAAGACTCAGGAATCCGATGCAGTTTTAAAAAGGCTTTACTTATCACAGGTTCAGGCATACAAATAAACAATAGGAAAAAATCCTGTGCTTAGGATTCCTGGCTAGAACCCCAGCCACGTGTAGGCCAAAATGGCGGCCACCACGTGTTAAGGCCCTGTAAAGAGGAGACAAAGACCAAACTCCCAAGAAGGGTGTGAGCTCACAAACAGAGAGAGCCCAAAAAGAGAGCGCAAGAGAGAGGAAGCAGGCTAGTTTTATACCCCTGCAACTCAGACCTCCCTCCCACTATAATGGGAAGGGGAGGGTCAAATGCCCTCAGGTAATTTCTCCCAGCACCTCACCGAGACCCTTTTATATGCTAATGTCTTGAGCCAAGATCTGTCTGGAAAAGCCTTTATAGGGTAGAGAAGGGGGTTTCTGAGATGGCTTGTCTCTGTACCAAAGACTAATACTAATGCCAGTTAAATATTTCTCCAAGCCTTCACAAGTCTCGTCTACTTCACGTTAGATTTGTATTTTAGTTGCCTTTGAGTTATCAGGGAGCCATGCTTGCTTGCTTGAAGGCAAACAGCATTTCTCTCTGGTCTAATTAGAGATCCAATGTGGCCAGGCAAATATGCTGGTAAGATCTAGCTAGTCCCACGATGATTGTGGTAGCATGAGAGAATATTTATACCAGCTAGTACAGAATATATGGTCAGATAAACTGCCACATTTAGACTACCCCCTTATCTACAAAGTGATTTGCAGGAGGCAATTCAGAGCAGATGCAGAGGCTCTTAGAGGAGTCCTGCAACAGTCCAAGGTTTATTTTATTTCAGTATTTAAGCCAAAAGTTTTAAATTAGAATATTTTGATTTTGGGATTACTCCTGGCAGTAATCCCAGTTTGAGACTGTCTGTGGAGCCAGGGATCTAAGTGGATTGCATACAAGGCGAGCACTGTAGTAGTTCTCAGACCCCATAGGTGTGTGTTTCTGTTTTGCTTTCATCTCCTATGTCATTTATCCCTTGTTTCCCTGTATTTTCTTTTGCTGTCATTCGAGTTTCTCATTCTTTTTATCTAAAATAAAATGAGATATGACATACCTTATGCCATGTTTAACCCAGGTAGCTTCTGAATAGCTGTTTCATACTCTTTCTCCCCTTTCCACTAAACTTAAAAAATTCTATTCCTTATATGAATTTTACTATTTTACTAACTTTTCCATTTGTTAAAAAATAATGTCTCCGTATGATGGGAGTGGTAGGTCACCAATACATATTTTATGAAATAAATTCTAGAATGTAAAGTCATTGGGACACTGGTGTATTTAAAAACTCAAAATAGGGCTAGGGATGTAGCTCAGTGCTAAAGAATATGTATGTGTGAGGCTATAGATTTGAGTCCTGCCACGACAGATTAAAAAATATAAAAGAAAACCAATTAAGTTTTGCCATAAGTTAGAATATTAAGACGAGAGGAGAGAGAGAGAAGATATAGATAATGAAATCCTGCAAAATTGTTAAATAATCATAAGTAAAGGTGAAGAAAAGTTAAACTCACCTAGGAAATAATTGGTAGGTGGGAATTCATTAAAATTGCTAATGTATGCTACGCAAAAAGACAATATCAAGATGAGCAGACAAGCCACCGACTTGGAGAAACATCTTTGAAGACTGTTCTGTTAAAGGACTATGCAAAGGGACCCTCAGATATGCAAAGAACTCTTACACATGCAAAACTTTTGAAATTTAACAAGGAAAGATTTAACAAGGAAGAGCACATTACATAGTGGGCCAAAGACCTAACACCTTGCCAAAGAAAAGAAACAAATGACAAGCACTTAAAAAGATGCTCCACATCATATGATATTAAGGAAATTCAAATTAAAGCATAATGGACTGTGAACTAAGGAATGTGAAGGAGGAGGACAGGATCAAGGGATAATGGAGGGTTGAAGACGCTGATGGAGGGATTGGGTTATTAGCTCTGTAAAAGTCAAATAGCCAGCCCAGTGCCATTGTAAGCAAGGATAATTCGATAAATATTTAAATGATGATGAAATACCTGCGTGCATCAGATTACCCCCAGATCTAGAAAACTGACAACATCAAATGCTCATGAGAATGTGAAAACGCTTAATACTGTTCATTGCATTCAGTGATGTAAAATAAAAAAAAAATAATGAAAGAAGAATTAAATGGAAAGCCTTCCACCTTGGAAGAATTTTTTTCTATCATTTGCAAATTTTTCTGTTACTTGCAGTTATGTTCTTTGACCCAGCAGTTATAGTTATGTTCCTTGATGTTTTTCTAATGAAGTTGAAAGATTATGGCTAAACCAAAAATGGTTGTTGGTTAAAGCAACTTTAGTTCCTAATTCTTAAAACTTGGGAACAGCCAAGGTGTCTTTCAGTAAATGGCTGTGTAAAAAGTGTGGGTTAAGTGTAAGCACATTCATTATTAATTAAAAGAAATGCTTTTGCTTCTGTCTTTGACCTTGTCTGCTAAAGTTCTATGCATGTACTTCCGTCAAGGCCTTTATAATCATGATCATGTTTTCCTTTTTGGGGGTCTGCTGGAGACTAAACCCAGGGACTCATGTCCATGGTACAGGTGTGTGCTCTACCACCAAGCCATATTCCCAGCTACTATTCTGACTTTCATGGTGTTTTTCTTCTCTCTGTCCCCAGCAGAAATGAACTCAACATAATTATTAGCCTAAGTTATGTATTTTTTTCTATCAGTGAATAAGTGTTTAAATTCATTAAGTGCCTTATGTCTAGTTTTCTCTCAGATGAATCCACTTTAGTAGAATAATGTGTGCCTGATAAATACCAGAGATCTTCTTTCCAGCCATGATTAAAGATGGTGTTCTTACCAAGAGTTAAAAAAAATTCAAAGATATTACTTTATAACAAAAAATAAAAAAGAATAGCAGCTTTCTTTTTGCATAAATTCTTATTTAAGAGTCTTATGGTCTATTACAGAACTAACTACCATATGTTTTGGAATGACAGAAATTTAATATACTCCATGCTATAATCTTTCTTCATAGCTCTTCCTTAGAATCAATTTTCTTTGGAAGTCAATGTAGATTATATTTTATAGCAGAGGGGAAGGATTAAAAAGTGATGTTATGTTATCTCATTACAGGAAAAAGGTTTCTACGGGCTGTGATTAGTTTTGTGGGTATTCCGAAGCTGTCAATACTGTGTGGCTATAGACATCTTCAGAGGCTTTCAGTCACTTAGCATATGCAATTTTGAGTTATGGAGCAGTGGTTTGGTGATTTCTGTATGAGGAGTTCATTGTTCCATTGATCTTGTCGATTTCTGTTTATCTTAATTAAAAACGAAAAGGAGAGTTTTCAGTGGAAATGGAAACATACCAAGTGTTCTCTTCTTGAGCTTTGCCAGGTTTGGCCTTTAAGCATTGATCTGTTATTGGGTTCATAAGCTTCATTGCCTGTTTGGAAATTTAATTTTAGAACTATTATGTCTTACATAGTCTGAGTTTCCAGATACAGAGGCAAATCTATATTAGGAGCTGTAATTTTTGGTTTTATTCCATTTCCAAATGAGAACTTTTATTAATTATCAGTTAGCATTTAAATTATTCTAATAAAAGACTTAAATTTGACAAACATCCATTTAATACCACTTTAGCTACCTCATCACAAATTTCTTCTCAAGTAATCCTTTGATTTTTGTTCTGATTAAGTTATTAGTTGATTTTTATTATTTGCTTTTCACTTCTGAGTTAATGATATGTTTTTAAGTTTCATATACACGTTCTTATAATCTCTTACCTTTTCAAGTTGTCTTGTAACAATTTCCATTCTCTAGAATTTTCTCCTGCATTTATCACTTTAAGCATATACAGTTCCTGTGTTTTGTTTTATATTTCAAAACAGCAAATAAAACTTTGATCCTGCTTCATGCTTGGTATGATCTAATTCTTACCTTTCCTTTACAGGACAGTATTTTCAAGGAGTCCTTGTTTAGTGTTCTCACTTTGACACCTCTCTCTCTTTCTCTCCTCTCTCTTTTCTCTCTCTCTCTTTTGTTGTTCAGACACAATAGCTGAACCTGGAGCTCTGGTTTCTGCTATCTCAAAGCAATTTGCATTGCCCGGGGCCAGCTCTTGTGGAGTCCAACAGTCTTCCCTCTCTCTCTCTCTCTCTCTCTCTCTCTCTCTTAAGCATATTTGAATATTTGATTAAATTTTATTTTATACTTGGATCTCATGATGGTAGTAATCATGTTATACCTGTCATTAACACTTTTAAAGCAATTCTTTGGAGTTTACATAGAATAAGTTAGTTACATGGAATAATTTACATATGTAAATTTTCCCTTCCACTTTATATAAACACTGTGTATTACAAATGATTTGTTACAGGCTTTCAGTATTCCAACACTAATCCTACTACTATTGCATGCTCTCTCCACCATTGTCTCCGATTTTCCCTACCCTTTAGGCCTGCCCCCATAGCAGGCCTTCAATTATATATTTTAGATTGCTTGTTATCAATAATTTGCTACCAGAAAGATAAAAAAATAAATGTTCACTTAGAAGAAAATTAGTGTAAATTGTTGTACCTCACCATGGAGTCATGAAGTCCTTGTATGAGAGATTTACTCAGCTGTTACAGGCTTCGCCTCCACGTTAAGGTTTTGTTGATCATGACTGGTTGCCTTCTCCTACATCCCATCCCGTCTACTGGCTACCAACTGATTTATCAGTGTTGCAGAGTTTGAGCTGTCTCACCGAGAAGTCCCAAGTTTTTAAGGGCGTGATTCAGCTGGAGTTAAATTTTCAATTGGGTGGTGACTTTGGGGTGCGTGTGTCAGGACTTCTGGAAGTACAGGGGAGGAGGGGAGATAGCCCATTAAATCTTGTCATCAGGAAAGCCTGAGATTTCAGTCACAAAACCCACGTCCTGATTTTCAGCGATTCAGTTTTGTTTGAGACATGGCTCGAGGTACAGAAGTCGGCAGGGAGGCAGTGACCACGATTGTGTACTGTGGAAGCTTTCAACTGCCGGGGCTCTGTCTGGGCAGGCACCACTGTCCTCTCTCTTCAACAGTTTCCTCCAGCCTGTAGTCCACAGCTACCCTGTAGGTGAGTTTTAGTGATCCCCATGTGGTACTTCCAGCAGGATTTGATGCTGATTTTCTACTTGTTCTGTGCATTGGTGGGTCCATGTTATTAAAATTCTACAAATCAGTAGCAGACTTTTACTATTGCCTCTTAGCAGTTCTACCAATTAATTTTTGCTTCAGGTGTTTGAAATTGTGTTTAAAAACACATAAAACAGTGCCTGGCCCCTATTTTTTTTTCCCCCCCCCCCCCCCCCCCCCCAAGTCATCTCCCCCCCCCCCCCCACCCCCATGGTTGTTTTGCCAAGCTCTTATCACTACAAAAGGATCATCTTCCTACTTGCACAGCAGACTTTCTTCTGGAACTCAGTTTTCTATTCATGCTTATATTCTAATTTTCTTTGGATAATTTGTAGCCAGGCATATGTCTGAGTCATGGTTGTCTTCATGTTTATGGTCTGTTTCTTATACATAACTTAAAATTGGATTTGGTTTTATACAAACTGAAAATATCTGTCATTAAATTACTGCTTGAATCATTTGCATTTGATGTGATTATACATATGTTTAAGCTTAAAACCTATTATAAGTTTTAAGATCATTCCTAATAATTATAGTATAGTTATTTAATTACATTGGTCACTTCTCTACTGGTCCATCTATATCTTTCTTCCCTTAGTATGGGTTGGGTTTCCACTTCTTTGGCTATTTTTGAATGGATAGCAGAAATGATACTCAATATTGGAAATGTTTGAATGGATAGTGGACATTGTACCCTTTGTAGTCTTGGTTGTGATTATTTTTGTATTTCTCCAATTGAGTTCAGTATTTTTGAGTCCACTTTTCGGGTCTGTAGATAAAAAAGAGTCATAAACATCTAAATGTAATTATTAGCTACAATGAGGGAAGACCCTTCTGTGTACTGTACCCAATATCCCATGAATTATTAGGTTTTCCAGTGACGTGGTTAGGAATGCACCCTCAGCTGTGTGAGCATTATGTACTTCCTTGAATTCTTTACTTGTCTTTTTCTTGTACAATTAGTAAACTTACATGCATAGATTGATTGTTATTCTATAGACTGCTCCAGGGAAGCGCTCTACGACTCTCTAATCTGCACAGCTCTTTCTCTGATGTGATTCTGTTTTAGAAAAATCTATTTTGATTTCTCCAGAATCTCAACACTGTCTCTCGAACTTAACAAATTTTCCTGATGGAGTGCAAAATTCCCTTTTGGGGCAAGACTTCAAGTATTCAAAGCAGTAAACTTATGTAGTTGTAGAATTCATCATCCTAGCATGACCCAGATCTCAAAGATTACTGTCATTCTTTGCCTTATATTCAAATATTTTAGTATTTTTGGTACACATACACACATATTTGGGTCACACTCCAGCTGTGCTCAGAGCTTATTCCTGGCTCTCTGATCACGGATCAGTCCTGGTGGGACTCAGCCCACCATGTGGGGTGCTGGGTGTCAAACCTGGATTAGCAGCATGTAAGACTAGCAACCCACCTGCTGTTCTATCTCTCTGGCCTGGTTTACATATTTTGTTTCCTTTTTTAATTTTTGTTAATTTCTAGAAGAATTGGCAAATCTCATCTCTGTTCATTCCTAGCACAAGCAGAACCCAATCCTCCTCTGGTTTGCTCCAGTACAGCCATTTTGCTGAATGAATTCCTCCCACTTGTGTCATAGCTTGACTTTCCAAACTTGAACTTACAATTTGCAAACCTTGTTTTGGGCTTGTCCTCTGAGGTAGATTTATCCATAAAATTGCCTTCCACTTAATTGGGTGAGGAACAGACAATATTCCTGCCATTATTGTAGCAGAAGTTTCTTCTCCTTTCTTCTTTGTAGTCTATAATCGGACAGATTGCTCAGGGCCTTCTCCCAAATGTGTAATGTTGAATTCTCTGTGGAATCTTCAATTCCTGCTTCTCCTTGTAGTTCCCTGTTAATTTCTGGGGATGTGGCAATCTCATATTTTTCAAAAACATCCTGGGCCATTCTCTATTGATCTCTGTTTTTTAGAGCAGACAATTTATGTTTACTGTTTTACCAAGAATTAATTTTTCTTAAAGTATGACAGGAAGTAGAGACCATGGGGATCTTGTCACTTGTCATTTGTCTTCCCATTGTTCATCGATTTGCTCAAGCATGTGCCAGTAATGTCTCCATTCGTTGGGAATGAGGTCTATTATTGTTAACTGTTTTTGGCATATCGAATACACTACGGGTAGCTTGCTAGGCTTTGCCGTGGCTCTGAGTTCATCCCAGGGGGCCCCGCTCTTTTTCTGTGTGAGACCATCAACATCCAAGGCCCACGGACAAAGTCCTGGGTGTAGACAAGCCTGTCTCCTGTCTGCCACCTGCTGATGCAGCTGGGCACTGCAGCCACACCTGCAACACCTCAAGGGGCAGGGACCATGGGGGATATAAAAAAGTAATCACAAAACCCCCCAAATTTTGTATTATTGGATATTCTTCTTAGTTTGTATGTCTTTATTATTTTTATGACTTCTGTGTTTATCTTGATAGAGTTTTAACTTAAAGATTTTAGAAGATTCAGCATATTGTTTATGAAGCAACAAACAGTTGCTGTTCTGTTTTAGTTAAAATGTTGTAGAGAGCTGGATAAAATAGTTTGAAAGTATTAGTATCAGTACACTTTAAAAGCATTTGTATGTGGGAACTGAAGATATAATTAAATATACTGAGCAATTGTTTTGAGTGTAGAGTACCAGGTTCTATATCTGACCCAGTTGGGACCAGCAGGCCCTGAGCACCAACAGATGTGACCCAAAACATACAAAAACTGTCACTGTATCACTGTCTTCCCATTCATCATTGATTTGCTCGAGCGGGCACCAGTAACATCTCCATATGACCTGTCTCATGCTAGTAGAGCCCAAAGGCACCTGCTTGCTCCAGGAACATAAAGAGCCTCAAACCATTCCATCAGATCATGGGAATGAGGTCTATAATTGTTACTGGTATCTGGCATATCAAATACGACACGGGTAGCTTGCCAGGCTCTGCCGCTCGGGTAGCATACTCTTGTAGTCATCTCAAAATCCAGCATTTATTGATGAACCATGAGACCACAAGTGGCCTCGCGAGCCGGGCTGTGATAGGCTGGTCTGCTGGGTGGAGTTCTGATGAAGTGGAAATCCGGATGTGGAAAATGGAGGCCCCTCATGGAGTGGGGGTCGTCTGGATGGTTGTGAGGCTCTGCTGGGGTGGCGGGCCAGGACTAGAACCTGCCATCCCTCCTGGGTGCCTCATGAGCAGCTGGGCACAGGGAGAGCCAGTAGCAGCTCTGCCCCATGTCTGTGAGTCTCTGGATCAGCATACCTGGCCCGATTTAAAAAAAGACTGCTGCAGGGTGGATTTCGATGACCCAGACTGTGATAGGATGGTCTGCTGGGTGGAGTTCTGACAAAGGTGAAGTCCGAATTTTCGTGAAAATGGAGTCCCCTCATGGAGTGGAGGGTCATCTGGCCAGGGCTAGAACCTGCCATCTCTCCCGGGCGCCTCATGAGCAGCTGGGCACAGGGAGAGCCAGTAGCAGCTCTGCCCCATGTCTGTGAGTCTTTAAAATGGAGCTCTTTAAAAAGGAGCAATCTAGTAAAATAGAAAATTCTTTAAAAAGATGATATAATCATAGGAGATTACAGATAGAACTGTTCACTAGGCCTGGTTCATATAAAACAGGGTAAGGAACATATGATTTAGAAAATCAGAAAATAAAAATGGTTGTGGGTTGTCTGTACATGACCTTATTTTCAACTTTCTTATGTAGTATGTTGGCATGTCATGTTCCAAAGTCCTGATACCTTGGTCCATTTCTACCTGGATATGTTTTGTAGTTCATTGCTTAAACAAGGGTGGTAACCTCATACTGAATATATTTTTCTAACTTACCGATGTTTAATTCTTCAATTCCATTAAATTATGTAAAGTGTATCATAATTACTGAGTCGTTGTCAATATTTTTCCATACTTAAAAATACCTAATATATTAAAGGTTTTTTTCATGGACCATAGGGACTACATTCCTGACATTTAATGTTTCATGTAGGACCACTAGCTAGTCATTGAATTTGTTTTTGCTGCTAAACCTCACTCTCTCTTAACATTTTATTGCATTTTAAATTTTTTATAATCTTTGTCAAAAGTGTGGTAGGGTATTTGCCTTACAAGTAATCAACTGGGGCCAATCCCCAGCATCCCATACAGTTCTCTGAGTCCCACAAGAAGGAATCCTTGAGTGTGCAGTCAGGAGTAAGATGAGAAAAGTATGTGTGGCCCCCAAACCAAAATCAAAGCAAAGCAAACTGGAATATAGTTTTTCTTTTTTCTTTTTTTTTTTTTTTATTACCCAGAAATGTTCAGTTGTTACTCCTGGCTCTGCACTCAGCAATTACTCCTGGCAGTGCACTCAGGAATTATTCCTGGTAGTGCTCTGGGGACCACATGGGATGCCAGGGATCAAATCCCGATCTGTCACATGCAAGGCAAATGCCTACCCACTCTACTATGGCTCAAATCCCTGAAAATATGTTTTTTTTAATATTTGAATTTCAAAATGTTCAATGCCCTAATTTTATAGTTTTAGTGCATATTTACTTTATTGTCATCTGGGCTTGAAAATTTACAGTTTATTTCAGCACTTAGACATAAAATTAGGTAAGTTGCATCAAGAATATAATTTTTTATTTAAGTAATTTACACAATACTCTAGTTCTTTGCAGAAGTTATTGAATAACAGTAATGCACATAATTGAAATTCAATATCACAATTATCAGAAAAATAAGCAAAAACATTAAATTGATAATTACAGGAATTATTCATTTTTGCAAATTAGTAAATTTGTTTATAAATATCAATAAAGAAGATTCATTTCATTAATTCATAATTGTGTAGTCCTCCATTTGAAGGTGAAATGTATAATGCTAATTATCTGCTCATTCAAGAAAACAATTTGTAAAGTGCAAACCACTTTAGTTCTTTAGTACTAAAATAAAAGTTACCAAAAATTTAAGTCCATAATTATTCTCCATCTGTTATGCTATATTCATTACTTTAATGTACTTACATAAACTGTAGGAAAATATAAAACATAATAGTTGAATTGATAATTTCCTATATTTTGATAAATTAATTAGCTATAGTTTTTATAAGAAGGCAATTTGTAGCTTATTTAAATAGGCTATGTATAAATATATTGAAATTCTCCAGTACTAAAGTAAAATGGCGTTGTGGTTTATTAAAATGAAAAATATCTTGGAAGTTAGCTAATTAGTGAAATACTTTTAAAATATAGAAAAATAAGGAGAGTACATGGTAAAAATTGAGTGAGTGACTAAAAATTGCCTTCTTATAAAAACTATAACTAATCCATCAAAATATAGGAAATTATTAATTCAAAAATTATTTGTTCTATTTTGCCTACAGTTTATATAAGTACATTAAAGTAAAAATATTGTATAACATATGGGGAATAATTAAGGAATTATATTTTTTGTAATATTTATTTTAATACTACACCCCTGATTTAATGTCTGATTTAAGCTTACAGGAATATGCATATGCTTTTGGCAGAATCTGGTCTCGTTTTATTACTTTAATCAACTCATTGGGGGAAATTATCACCAAAACATCAAACAAGGGGATGCATTTATTTCCTCCTTAACCTATAATAATTGTTGGCATATATTTAATTCTGAACATTTTTTTTTTTGTTCGAATGGTTTGGGCTCTTTGTATTCCTGAAGCAACCAGATGCCATTGGGCTATACTGGCATTTGATAGGATCAAATGGAAATGTTACTGGTGCCCACTCGAGCAAATCGATGAATAACGGGATGTCAAGTGATCAAGTGATATATTTAATTCTGCTATTCCTACAATGTTCCTGATACCTGTTAAAATAACGAACAGAAATGAACATGGCAAAACCACTATGCTGTTAATGGGATTTTTGATCTAAGGACATCTTATAGTTTAAGAAAAGGTTTTTGTACTCAAAATAACTGACCATCCAATGGATAGATTGACAGATACTATTTTCAAACAACCTGCCAACAACCATCTAAGGAAATTCACCCTTAACTCCATGTGGTTTATGGGATAGTTATGACTCTGGTTTCATGAAGAAAAATATGACCTATGTTGTTTTTACTCGCCTGACCCTATACCTATGTTTTTCTTTCCAAGTGAAGGAGTAGATGTCTAAACCATCTCTTATTAGTGCAGTCAACAGTGGGATAAAAGAGTGAGGAAATATGGAAGCTGAAGGTCACTGCAGAGAGGGTAAATATTTCAGTGGCCCTCTTCTTAAGCAAGAATCTAAGTAATGAAGAGGGAGAAAGATTGTACCACTTAATGCTGTGTCACATTTTACTTCTGTAAGATTCAAAATAGACAGAGTGGATACAGGCAAGTGCAATACTTGTGGATCATCGGAATTTCTTGTTCATAGATATTGGTGTATCTAGCTGTGTTCTAGACTTAAAGCATTCAAATCTGAGAGGTAAGGTATTATGTATTTATTTATTACAGTGGTTGTTCAGTTTTAACAAATCACTTCTCATAGGGAAATTAAAGGTACCAATTTTCTCAGTCATTTGATTTCCTTTCATCTAGCTTTGTGAGATAATAAGCAATTAACTAGTGATTAGAATGCAGGCGGCGATTTATAATGATGGATGTAGTAATGGAATTTAATTAACTTCAAATAAATATTTCAATGAAATTTCATCTGTATATCAAGATATATATATTTATGAAATAATAGATACTCTATTTTTGTCATTACTCCCTGCCCCAGAAGTTATACAGCAAAGTTATTATCAATTTTAAGGACATGATTTAAAAAGTCATAGCTTTTTAGTGTTTATAGCATTTGTATTGTGATTAGTGATTAGATCACAAATTATAAAATAATGGCAATCCTTTGTGGTTGATAATACTATTTTTCATTTCCAAAGTTTATTATTTTTTAGATAGATTTTTATTATACTGGTATTTTTGTATGAGACTGTTTCTTAAAAGATCTAGGGCTATCATTCATAAAGCATACATCAAGAAATTACTCTAATTACTAAAAAGTAATAATATTTCTTCTTTTGCAATTTCTTTGATGAACTATCATCGTAACTATTGCAGGAAGCAGATATATCTGGATATGGGTTTTAGGAAGCCCCTGCAAAACCTTCAGCCTGCATATTTTGAAGTTACCCATTGATTGGAGAATAATGATTTTTCTCTGAAAAGCAGCCACTACAGTCTGATGAAGAAATATTTAGGAGTGGGTGGTGCAATGGGTGAACAGTACCAGAGCACACTTTGGAGGAGTTATATTCAGGGGAACTAAAGTGGCGGGGGTGAGCGATAGCCTAGCTAGCGGGTAGGGCATTTGCCTTGCACAAGGCCAGCCCATGCCGGCTGGGGTTCAATCCCGGCATCCCATGCGGTTCCCCGAGCACCGCAGGGAGTAATTCCTGAGGGCAGAGCCAGGAAAACCCCCGGAGCATTGCTGAGTGTGACCCAAAAAGCAAAAAGAAAACAAATTAAAAAAAAATAAATTTGCAGAGGAGCTTGACTGGAAACCTGAGCACTGTCTATGCAGTGCGAGACCATGGTTGAAGCAGTTTTCACTCACTCCTGTGTAGGGAAAAGAGGCTGCTTGTAAAATGGTAGAGAGTCTGCCCAGGACGGGTGATTGAACAGGCTGGGATATGGTGCATCTTTTAGAGAAAAGAGTTGCTTCTGCAGGAGTAATAATCTAACCAGCTTGCTGTATAAGGAGTTGTTGACTAATGGCTTAGAACTGCCCATCTTTGGCTCCTGGCTTTATTAGTGGATCTGGAACACCAACGTGCTGCTCGTGGGAGAAGGAGTCATTGGCCCATCATGCACACTCAGAAAACTCTTCAGGAGACTTGAAGTGGGACTGAGACAGAGGCCGTATTCTCAAAGGTTGCTGAGATCAAAACAGTACAGATGTTATTATTGAGCTTCTTGAGTTATGAAGGAAAGGTAATATAATCTAATTCATTGATCTTGGGTTTTCATACATTAAACATTTTTTGAGTGAATCTTGAAGGGAATTTGTTTAAGAGCATTATTTTGTTGTTATGTTTTTCCTTTTTAATTGAGATTCTGTGGTTTACCATACTCTTAATGATGGTTTCTTGTGCGCCTAAATTCTAACACCCTTCCCACCTCCCTCTGCTCAGGACCCCAATCACACTCCCTTTCAATGTTTCCCTACCAACTCAGTGTTCCCATTGTGTTGCCCTTGACCGTTTTGCTACCTTATTATGTCTTTCAGTCTTCCATATGAGAAATCATTCTGTATATATTCCTTCCTTTTCTGACTGACTTCCTTTGGCATGACATCCTGTAGCTCCATCCAATTTTCTGAAAATTACATGCTTTTGTTCTCCTTAGAGAGAAATCATATTCAATTTTGTGTGTGTGTGTGTGTGTGTGTGTACATACCACACCTTCTTGATCTATTCATCTGTAGTTGGGCATTTGGATTAGTCTATATCTTGGCTATTGTACTATGCATGACAATGAACAAAAGAATACCTATATCCTTTCAAATTAATAGTTTCCTATTTTGGAGATAGAGGCCCAAAAGTGATATAACTGGGGTATATGGTAGTTCTATTTCTATTTTTGGATAAATCTCAATGTTTCTGTAGAGGCTGAGCCAGACAGCATTCTCTCCACAGTAGCTAAGGATCCTTACCACAAACTCACCAGATATGGCTCTTTCCAGACTTTTTGATATGTACAGTTCTCATATTCATTGACATGTGATGCTGTCTTGTTGTTTTGACTTGCATTTCCTTAATCAGTAGTGGTGATAAGCATTTTTTCATATGCCTGTTCGCTATCCATGTCTTCTTTTCCTGGGACCTAACTAATTAGTGGAATCTTGACAGGAAGATGAGGGAAAGCATTCTTAACCAAGAAAATACTGTATTTTCTTCCACATCTTTGGGAAAGTGTCCGTTTATTTCCTTGCTCCATTTATGGATGGGGCTATTGGATTTTTTTTTGGTGGTGAGTTGTGTGAGAGCTTTATAGATCATTGATATCAACCTTTTCCTTTCCTTTCCTTTCCTTTCCTCTCCTCTCCTCTCCTCTCCTCTCCTCTCCTCTCCTCTCCTCTCCTCTCCTCTCTCCTCTCCTCTCCTCTCCTCTCTCCCTCTCCTCTCCTCTCCCTCTCCCTCTCCTCTCCTCCTCTCCTCTCCTCTCCTCTCCTCTCCTCTCCTCTCCTCTCCTCTCCTCTTTTCTTTTCTGGTCATATGCAGCAATGCTCATGGGGTAACTCCTGGCTCTGCCTCAGGAATTACTCCTGGCAGTGCTCCAGGGCCATATGAGATACTGGGAATCAAAACCATTTCAGTAGTGCACAAGGCAAATGCCCTTGCTACTGTGGCTATCGCTCTGGCCTCTGATAATCAACCTTTTATTTGATATATTGTGTTCAAATATTTTCTCTCATTCTGTAGGCTTTTCTTTTTATTATAGCTTGAGTTTCTTTCACTGTTCAGGAACTTAAAATTTGATATAGTCCTATTTGTTTATTTTTGTTTTGTTGTCTTTGTGAAGGGTCTATTTTTTTCTGGGAGGATTGGGGCTGGGTATGAGATTATTTATATGTATCTCTTAAATCAAGCCAAAACAACAGTCTGGCTATTATGAAAGATGAACAAATATATACATATAGGGAAATATTTGTATTTTACCAATAAATAAGCTATAGACTACTAAGATTACTTTAAAATTAAGTTTATTCATGTATTTATTCTTTAACATTTGAACTTTACTTCAAAACCATACCTACTAATACTATTATACACTTATTGTCTAAACAGTGCTAATAAAAAATTAAAATCAAGATATTTTGGTTAATCATTATTTTCCCTACCTTTTCAGACTTACATACAGCTTTTTGGCAACAGAAATGCCCATCAAATTGATTGTAATTAAACCCTTATGTATATTTTGTTTTCCTTCACATGATGTTTTTGACGGTATGTAGAGATGAGCCAATACAGCGTGGCTCCAAAAAATAGACAGTTAATATTTATGCATCAGTTGTTATTTCTATGTACTAAATTACCATACCTGAACAGCTCAAAAACACATTTTCCACTTAAAAGTGTTGGATGACATGAGTCCAGATAGTGCTGAAGCTTAGGGTCTCTAAAGGCTGCCGTCTAAGTGTGAGTGTACTGCATGCTTATTTGGAAACTCTCAGCAAATCATGCATTTCTAACCTCATTCTAGTCATTGCCAAAATTCAACTCCTCTTGGTTTTTGGAGCAAGACCACAATTTCTGGCTCATTGTCAGCTACAGGTGGCCTCTGTCCTATTTCTACAGGTTGCCCACATCTCCTTCCACTTTCCTATCTGTATTCTTAGTATGGCCATTTCCTTTATGGAGTCAGCAAAAAGATTTTCAGGGTCTACAGTGTTCAGGTCACTGTATCACTGTCTTCCTGTTCATCATCAATTGGCTCGAGCAGGCACCAGTAACATCTCCATATGTCCTGTCTCATGCTAGTAGAGCCCAAGGGCCCCTGCTTGCTCCAGTTACATAAAGAACCTCAAACCATTCCATCCGGTCATGGGAATGAGGTCTAAATTGTTACTGGTATTTGGCATATCAAATACCACATGGGTAGCTTGTCAGGCTCTGCCGTGCGGGTAGCATACTCTTGTAGTCATCTCTAAATCTAGCATTTATTGATGAACCAGGCAGCCACAAGCAGCCTCGCGAGCCAGGCTGTGATAGGCTGGTCAGCTGGGTAGAGTTCTGACGAGATGGAAGTCCGGAAATGGAGGCCCTCATGAAGTGGGGGGGTCGTCTGGTTTGTTGCGAGGCTCTGCTGGAGTGGTGGGCCAGGACTAGAACCCGCCATCCCTCCTGGGCTCCTCATGAGCGGCTGGGCACAGGGGAGAGCCAGTAGCAGCTCTGCTCCATGTCTTTGAGTCTCTGGATCAGCATACCTGAGCCGGATTTAAAAAAAAGACTGCTGCAGCGTGGATCTCTATGAGCTGGACTGTGATAGCCTATCACAGCCCGGCCTATCACAGGGTCTGCTAAACAGGCCAAATATTAGACAATTTACCATAACCAGCAAAAAGACAGTCCTGTTTCTTTGGCCATATACTTGTAGTTAGTAGCAAATCATAGTCTTTGCTTACACCTAAGGGAAATCCATATGGATAAAGATATGACTGTTGGTATATCAACAACAGTCTATGACAGACTCTATGGCTAAGGGTCATAGAGTCACACTAAAGGGTTGATTACCAGAAAGAAACCCTGTACTGCTTATGAACAGGTTTGAACAACAATGATGAACAAGCAGATATATTTATAGAACAGAATGTCCCTCTCCTATATATGTGTGTACATATACATATACATATACATATACATATACATATACATATACATATACATATACATATACATATACATACACATATGCATATGCATATACATATACACATACACATACATATACATATATACAAATATATATTTATATATATATGGGTTTGGGATGATGCCAAGGCAAGTGTTGAACCTGTTGGACTATTTCTTGGCCTCCAAGGTCGCTGTATTCTTAGAGATACATTTAAAAATATAAGTGGAATAAAAGCCTAAAGCTTTAGAATTTAGAAGCCTTTTCATATTATACATATTTTGTGAAAAATATTCACTGTAATTTTTTTTTATTTAGATTCTCTTTCTGGACTTCTAAAATTTCTCACCACTTCTCATAAGTATAATATGAAATACATGTTATAAAATTTACTGCTAAAGGTTTTGGATTTTATTATTACCCATTAATAATATCTGGAACACAATAATTTCTTAAAGATTACTTAGTCAACCACTCTTTCATTTTAGTGCAATAGACATTCTGAGGCAATATTTGAAACATCAAAAATATAGTAAACACAGAGCTCTGTTTCATCACATCAGTCAGGATGCTAAGATAACAGGACCGGAAACTAGAGGGATTCCTGGAAATTCGGGCAGGATATTGACTTTGAAAATCAGAGCAATCTATGTTGGACTGCATGTTTGCTGAAAACGTGATTTCATAGGTCCTAATATTCTTATCAGGTTTTAGAATGTGATAGAATAAATTTTCCCTCAAGTCACTTGAACATTTTATACTTGCCATGTAGAATTTTACATACCCTGGGAAAGAGAATCCCCTGTCTAATGTGTTGTAGCCGTCAAAGAAAAGCAATGCAAGCAGCAGAGATAGCCCTTCCCTGGCCTCAGCGGGACTCATGTAGAACCAGATTGTAACAAGCTCACAAAACATTCCTTTGCATTAGAAAACTAAACAAACAAACGTCTTCTATTTCTCTTCTATATGGAAACAGAAGTGAAGGGTTTTGGTTGAACTGAGTGAAAGAATATTTTAGAATTTATTGCCACTCTTTCAGACATTGAAAGTCCTTCCCCCCAAAAAATACCAGAGGGAAAATATGCATTTCATACTTCCTATCATCTATATCCTAAAAGTATAGTAATGAACTAAGAAATATGCCTTATCTCTAATCCCAGGTGGAAAAGGTAGGAAGAAGTAAGGAAGCTAACTAAGAATTTTTTTGCAGTTAGTGATTTTTCTGAACGACATGTTCAGTTAAGCAGGCATGATCCCCAAACCATAGATTTTTGACAGTGTTGTTATCTGAAAAGTTCTCATATCTTTAATATTTTCTCATATATATAATAAAATATTGAATTATCCTATGACTTATAAATTATGTTTAAAGCCATTATTAGTCATCATAAAATAAGATTTATAAGTAACTTGTAAAGGGAAGATGAGAAGGTAGTCAGGTGTGATAGCTTCTCGGAAATGTATTGATTATTTCACAGACATCTTATGTAGTAGAAGGGCCAGGACTGGAATATAGCAGACGCTAAGACAGCTGGTTCCTGAGTCTAGAGTAAAAAAAGGAAAGTTTATCTAAATTGTCCTAGAACAAATGTTATATAGTATATAAGTCTTTATAAACTTTGTTTTTCCTTTAGGCTATTATATAATACTTCAATTCATTCATATGTATGATATGATATGTATGTATAAGTATATATATATATGTATTTGCATATAGAGTCATAGTGCACACTTATATGGCTACTTGTTCATAATGGGTATTTCATGGTACAGCGGTAGCATTTAAACATGTTAGGTAGGATTTAGGCTTATTTAGAGGAGCTTATAAACTTCCACAGTAGTTTCTACCAACAAACACCTATTCTTTCCTAGGGACAATCAGGGTGATTGAAATGCTGAGTTTAGAAAAATATTGCAATTTAGCAGTTTATGGTGAAAGAAAAATCAGTATTTGCTCATTTGAGTCATATTTCGTTTTTTCTTAATAGGATTTTGAAAGTGCCAAATTGGGATGGGCTGTGTTGGTTTCAGTGGCATTTGGTGGTTTTGATTGAACATCAATCTGTGAGTCCGTGTTCCTCTTTCATCCTAGACATGAAAGCAGGCAGTTTTATTTATTTAGGATTTGTGCTCAAGAAAAGATTCGGTTTAGAATGATTTAATTAGACTTTTAATAAAATTGAATTCAGTGTGTCAGCTTTGAGGCTATGCGCTGTTTAGGTTTGACTGGTAATCCCTAATCACACGCATATCCTCATCAATGAACGGAGTTCAATATTTCCAGGCATATTAAGTGAAGCAAATATTTCGTGAAGAGATTTTATCACTATGTTGCCAGTTAACAGAGCTAGATCTTTGAAATGATCAGGCCATGTAATTCTATATCTGATGAAGTCCAAAGTTCTGAACCACATTGACAGCAGCACTAAAGCCCTGAGACCTGGGAGTAATAGTAGATGTTAACATGATCAATTAGCTTCTTTCTGACAGCACCCTGGAATAAATTAAGGCCATGAACAAACAGGAGAGAACGGTGAAATACCCCAAACCAAGGCAGAGATCCAAAGCAGCTCATTTGGCAACAAACAGAGTTTGTCCACAGGATTTGATGTTTATTTATTCTTAAACTCTCCTAATGCCGTTTTGTATACTTTGCTCTTAATTAGGAGCATATAAAATAGAATTTTGTATATGTCTATTTGGATATGGATAGGATGTATTGGAATAGGTGGGATGATTCCATTTTCCATGTTGCAACTTCATCAACAACAGAAGCAGCTGCTTTACACTGATCATTTATCACGAGTCTGGCATTTTTCATCTCTAGTGTCACATGCATTATTCAAAACATTTCATGATTGTGCTATTATTTAGCCCTTTCTGCAGATGGCAATGAGTGCTGTGGAGGTATGCGAGGTGGTGCTTAGGTCCAGTTTATAATTTAGGTGTTACCTCCACCAACTTTTCTTACTCTCGGTATCTCTTCTTTACCGGATGGTGCCTCTTAAGACCTTAGCATAAAGTGTGACCCTCTCTAGTGAATGGATTTTTCATCTGAGATTTATGTTTCCAGCGTTGGGGATAGTGCCACTCTGAGTGAAGTCAGTCAGAAGGAGACAGAGAATAAGCTGTCTCTCATGTGGGAGATGACACATGAATAATTGCTTTATTTATTCATCAATAATTGCTTTATCTAGAGGTGACTACAAGAGTATGTCACCCACACAGCAAGCCTGGCAAGCTGCCCGTGTCGTATTTGATATGCCAAATACCAGTAACATTTATATTAGGTCATTCCCATGACCTAATATAATGGCTTGAGGCTCTTTATGTTCCTGGAGCAAGTGGGTGCCTTTGAGTTCTACTAGCATGAGACAGGACATATGGAGATGTTACTGGTGCCCGCTCTAGCAAATAGATGATCAATGGGAAGATAGTGATAGTGATAGGGATGTGGGAGATGAAGAGCAAGAGTTTTTGACAGCAGCAGGTGACAAAAAGCGTGGCTGTATTGGCCCCCAGAATGGAGTGTCACAAGAGGGCATAAAGGAGCAAGGCAGGAATTGAAGTGGAGGAGCCCTTGGGAGTATTGATGGAGGGAAGGAGGCACTTTGGTGATGGGTGCGGTGTTGGAATGTGATTCTTAAATTACCATTTATTTATTAAAGGCTGTTAGTTGGGCAAAAGTATCCTTTGCCCCTACAATGATATCATTGCTGTTCATTTTAATAAACAAAAATGACAAGAAGTCCAGGTATAAAATATGACAAACTACCTCAAAACTTATTAATCTGGGGGAGGGGAACGGCCAGTGGTGCTAAGTGCTTACTCCTGGCTCAGGGATCACTCGCAGTGGGCTCAGGAGACCATATCGGGAGCTGGGGATTGAAACAGGGTCAGCTGAGTGTAAGCCAAGTATTCTCTCTGGTGAACTGCTCTCCATGGACAGATATCTTAGTTTCCCGTTGCATATTTATTTTTTGTTACATAACAGTAGTAGTGTGTTCAACAATGTCTTCCTTGCCATTTGTCTCCTGTGGTCATCTTCATCTTCACATTAAATTCTAGATTTCTACATCTTCCTCACACATATTAATCAGAAATTGGAAAACACCTACCTGAAATGAGCTAGACTTCATTTTCCAAGTATTTCTAATTCACCATTTTTATATAGGAAAGTATATTTCTCTATGTTACTTATTAAAGTAGTATATAAATTAAGTATAATTTATTGAATATCAACTATTTGCTGACCCTCTCTTTAAATAAGATTCTTGATATATTTTTATTAGAAATAATTTGTTAAAATTGTTTTTTGGGGATTGCCGGAGAGATAGTACCTTGCATGTGACCCTCCTGGTTTTGGTCCCTGACATCCCATATGATCTCCTAGGAACTGCCTGACATGATCCCCAGTGTGCGGTCAGGAGCATGAGCACTGTTTGCCATGGCGCCCCCCCTCAATCTTTTTCAAAACTCCTTACTGGTATTAGTGATTATATGTTCGTCATTCATTCTGTCAGTCATTCAGTAACTATTTACTGAATACATGTAGGATATACGGTGTTAGCTGATAATGATTAGTATCAAATGAGCAAATGTTTATTACAAAGGCATGATGAAACATAATTATGAAGGCTTTAAATATTTATTCAGCACTAATGACAATGAATACATTTTAATTGTGTCAAAACAGTAGGAAGACATTACAAATTAATTACAAAATCTTTACACATATAATTGGTATAGCCAAGGCAGGACAAATCCTGTTTATATCCAACAAATATAAATTGGATTTGAAATTCTGTCTTCCTGGACAACAATAAGATTAGGGTCTTTTTGTCTTTTTTTTCAAACTTCTAAATATAGTAAGCTTATTTTTTACACATATACAACTTATTTCAATCACGTTCATTAAATGTTAGATTCATTTTATTCTTATAACTTGTTTTCTAGTGGTGCCAAAAAGGGGTAGGTGTTAAAAAAAAGGAACTATCTTTAAAAGTGACAGTGCTTTTATAGTCAACATTCTATCAGGAATTCATTAGTGAATATGGCTCTGCATCTGAAATGTTCATATCCTAGTTCGTTTCACTTTTCTAGTAATTTTGCTGTAGGTATAGCTTTTGCTGACTTTATTTCACCGTTCAGGGAATTTTTTTTCATCCTTAAATAAGAAACAAAATCTGCTATCATTAGTAGCATTCTCAAGCTGGAGGTGCTATCAGTATGCCCAGCATAAATTTCTAAATTAAAAGAAAAGGGGCACTGTAGTCATTTCTACCATTTTTGTCCCAGAGACCAAAAATGTGGAAAAGGGTTGCTTTATTAAAAAGAGCTTTTCCAGTTTAGAGGTTTATATTTGGAACTAATGAGTCACCTAAGAATTTTCAGGTTGAGGGTCGATTTTGTAAAGGGATCTTAATTCCACTTTCTAGAAAATGAGATTTTTTGGAAGTGACAGTGCTGATAATATATATATATTTTTTCTCTATCAGCATGTCTGTTAGAAATTACCAGGGAGTCTGCATCCCACTGAGTGGTTATGAAAAATTTGTCAGATTACTTAGAATGCTCAAGTAATATAATGACATTAGTTAACTAAATTGCCTCCTTAATGAGGGCATATGACATTGGATTTTTAAATGATAGCCTTAAGATTTTGGGAGATATGCATATTAGAAAAGTCAACAAATAAAAACTACTGAAAGAAACTGAGAACTTTTAAAAAGTATTTTATTATACCACCGTGAGATATACAATTACAAAGATATACAATTAAAAAGTTCATATTTGGGTTTTGGTCATACAGTGTTCCAGCACCCATCCCTCCACCAGTGCCCATCTCCCACCACCAACATCCCCGGTTCCCTCCCCCTCCCCCAGCCCTCCTCCATGGCAGGTTCTTTATTTCTTTCCAATTCTCTATATCTCTTTCTCTTTTCCTTCCCTTCCAGATATGGATACAGAACATACATTAAAGGGTTGTCATGTATATCTTTTTGCCTGTATTTAATGCTCAGTTCTAGGTTGGTGTTAGTACTTTCGACAATTGTTAGCACACTGTTCCATTTTCTGTCTTACCTAGCTTCTGACTGCCACATGTTTGTGATGTTTTCCACCTTTGACAAGACCTCCTGATACACGTTTCACTTGATCTTGGATATTGGCATCATAATATGTACATAGATATTTATGTCATGCAAATAAATGCAATCATTCTGTGTCTGTCTCTCTCCTTCTGGCTAATTTCACTCAACATAATCTTCTCCATGTCCATCCATTTATAGGCAAATTTTATAACTTCATTTTTCCTAACAGCTGCATAGTATTCCATTGTGTAGATGTACCAAAGCTTCTTTATTCAGTCATTGGTTCTCAGGCACTCTGGTTGTTTCCAGATTCTGGCTATTGTGAATAATGCTGCTATGAACATAAAAGTAGGGATGGTGTTTCCGCTGCCTATTTTTTGGCTTCCCAGAGTATATTCCCAGGAGTGGTATGGCTGGGTCAAATGGGAGTTCAATTTCTAGTCATTGGAGGAATGTCCATACTGTTTTCCAGAAAGGCTGTACCAGCTGGCATTCCCACCAACAATGGATGAGTGTCCCCTTTTCCCCACATCCATGCCAGCACTTGTTGTTCTTGCTCTTTTGAATATGTGCCAGGCTCTGTGGTGTAAAATGATATCTCATTGTTGTTATGATTTGCATCTCTCTGATGATTAATGATGATGAGCATTTTTTCATATGTTTCTTGGCCATTCGAATTTCTTCCTTGCTGAAGTTTCTGTTCATTTCTTCTCCCCCATTTTTTGATGGGGTTGTTTGTTTTCTTCTTGTAAAGTTCTACCAGTGCCTGGTATATCCTGGATATTAACATCTTATCAGATGGGTATTGGGTGAATATTCTTTCCCATTCTGTGGACTGCCTTTGTATCTTAGTCACTGTTTCTTTTGAGGTGCAGAAGCTTTTTAGTTTCATGTAGTCCCATATGTTTATCTTTTCTTCTAGTTGCTTTGTTAGTGATGTTTCACCTTTGAAGATGCCTTTAGCTTCAATGTCGTGGAGGGGTTTTCCTATATTTTCTTCAATGTACTTTAGGGATTCAAGTCTGATATTGAGACTTTAATTCATTTTTATCTGATTTTTGTGCTTGGTGTTAGATACAGGTCCACATTCATTTTTTTACATGTCACTGCCCAGTTTTCCCAACACCACTTGTTGAAGAGGCTTTCCCTTACACCATTTTGGACTCTTTGCACCTTTATCAAAGATTAAATGATCATGTGTTTGAGGTTGGGTGTCAGGATAATCAATTCTATTCCATAGGTCCACAGGTCTGTTTTTATTCCAATACCATGCTATTTTAATTACTACTACCTTGTAGTACAGTTTGAAGTTGGGAAAGGTGATGCCTCCCATCTTCTTTTTTCCCGAGGATTGCTTTTGCTATCCTTGGGGGTTTATTGTTCCATACAAATTTCAGGAGTGTTTGGTCGATTTCTTTGAAGAATGTCATGGGTATCCTTATAGGGACTGCATTGAATCTGTACAGAGCTCTAGGGATTATTACCATTTTGACAATGTTGATTCTCCCCATCCATGAGCAGGGAATATGTTTCCATTTCCTTGTGTCCTCCTTATCTCTCGGAGCAGTGTCTTATAGTTTTCTTTGTACAGGTCCTTTACACACTTGGTTAAGTTGATTCCTATGTATTTGATTTTCTGTGGCACAATTGTGAATGGAATCATTTTCTTAATATCCCTTTCTTCTCTTTCGTTATTTGTATATAAGAAAGCCACTGACTTTTGGGTGTTGATTTTGTACCCTGCCACTCTACTATATGCATCTATTGTTTCTAGGGGTTTTTTGGTAGAGAGTTTAGGGTTCTCTAGGTATAATATCATGTCATCTGCGAATAATGATAGCTTGACTTCTTCCTTGCCTATCTGGATGCCCTTGATGTTCTTCTTTTTCTCTGATTGCTATGGCAAGTACTTCCAGTACTATATTGAATAAAAGAGGTGAGAGTGGGCAACCTTGTTTTTTGCTAAGCAATTAAGAAAAAATCTTTGTTTTATGAATCTCTTATAACAATTGTCAGAAAAGTCAAGTATATTAGTAATTTATATGACAATATTCTTGGCCCAAAGACATAGTTTTAAGACAAACATATTACTGTTTAGCTCTTGGTCTATAAAATCGCTTTTCCTACTGTACCTTGGTTCTATTCTTCACCTTCAAATCCAGCCTCACCTTAGGTTTTTATCCAGTTTCTTGTTAGTTAGAGAAACTTTAAGGATCTCTGAGCCTTTGTTCTTTAGGGAGACAGCCTACTAATGGCTTTTCTTTCATTTTTAAATGCCAATCAAGATTCTTTGTCTTTCTTTAGGACTCAGCTCCTCATTCATATTGCAGTTTCATTCCATGGCTCTCGGAGTTATTCCTTTGGCCTACATCCATGACTTAGTTCCTTGTTGTTTTTAATTCCTTGAAACTGTAACCCTGTCACCTGAGTCCCTGATGTTCATATAATAGTTCCGTGTTCTTTTTCTAACTATCCTCTCACATGTCAGCTGGGCCAGGTCATCTGTTTGTTGTCTATGCTCTGTTCTTCTTCTGGAGGAGACGATGCCAAGACCTATTCCCTGTACACCTCCTAGACTGTCTTGAACCTTCTGCTGTGGGAACTTGCTTTGTATGTCTGTCTTCTTTCCATGGTCTCTGGGCTCTGGACACATGCCATCAAGCCTGTTGAAATAGCTGTTCTCTTGCATAATGCTATTGGATACCATCTGACTTGTCATGAAGCTTAAACTTTCACTCTTGGTTCTTTTTCATATTTTTATGCTTCTTCATAAATTTGGTTTGTCATGCAAAGATTGAAAATAATAAATGTGACAGAAATGGAAGATTTGTTTGGTCAAAATACTCCTGATCCTCTCATAAATGGTATGAGCCGTCTCAGGTGGTATTTATGTAGTAGGATTGATAAATTGTATTTATTTAGTCTATATTCTGTACCTCATTTTCTAAGTATCTCTCAGTTATTAATGTGTTTAGCAGGATATAAAGCATATCTGTGGAGACTATGCCAAGTAATATTTTGAGTCCGGTAATGCAACCAAATCCCTTATATTTCACTAAGCTGTGTGGCAGCCAGTTTTCTCACTTCTCAGCATTGCCAACCCTCAGCACTGGGAAGCAAAAAGGAAAATGTTACAGTTGTACAGATTCTGAAGAACCAATATGAAAACAAAAATATATACAGCTCTGCCTAATTAAATGTATGAAAAGAACAAAGATGGAAAATTGTTCAGATGAATGCATAGGGTATTAATGAGAAGTTAAGCTATGCACTTAATGGAAAGACAAATAAATATTGAGTATTACAGATATGGCTGGGATACTAGAAAGTTGTGAAAAAAATGCTTTCCTCTGAAAATGAAAAAGGGGAGACAAATGCTTACTAACTTAATGCATATTTATAGCTGGTTTCACAAATTAGCTAAGATACACCAATTATTTTCTTTATTGTTTTTAGAAGACTGAATACGTACTGATATTTTGTCATGTTATGGGTAATGATGTAATGAAAACAATTGATAGATTTACTTATTTATGTTTAGAATTTTATTATATCACCATGAGATATACAATTACTAAACTAGTTGTTCATCATTGGATTTCAGTCATATACAGTGTTCCAGCACCCACCCTTCCACCAGTGCACATTTCCCAACACCAGTGTCCCCTGACTCCCTCACCTCTCCTCCAGTCTGCCTTTATAGCAGGTCCTTTTCTTCTCTCTCTCTCTCTCTCTCTCTCTCTCTCTCAACTCTTTCTGGTTGATGTCAGTGCTATCTTAGTGTCATCGATCATGAATATGATGATCACTTCTGATTCAATTTTTTCCATACTATATATACTATACAACCCATTACCCTATATCCAAAACCTACTAAATATTTTCATATCATAGTCAAGAGGTTGGACTGAATTAATTTTTCATCTCTTATTACATCTTCCTTTATTTGTGAAGCTTTTCAGTAAATAAATTTCATGTCCCATATGTTTTATCATTTTAGAATTTTGAATAAGAAACTGCATTCTAATTTCTAAAAGGTCTCCCTGTCCTAAGAACTAGTCAAATTTGAGACACCAGTATGTTAAATCACTTGTATCACTTGTCTTCCCATTGGACCCCTGGGATAAATCCAGAGCCACAGCAGAGTCTTGCAAGCTACCCATGGTGTATTTTATATGCCCAAAACAATAACAATAATGGACCTTATTCCCAATGAATGGAATCGTCACTGGCACCCACTCGAGCAAATCCATGAACAATGGAAAGTATGCCAAGTATGTATGTATATATATATTGCCTTAAATCTAGATACCCTTTGCTAAATAAAATTAGCATAGTCATTTATATATAAAGAAACTTGAGCTGGGATTAGAACCTGGTATTGTTGAATCCAAAAGTCCATCTGCTTTGCAATTGCTCTTTTTCCATATTATTTCCATATTGCTCACAAGATAAAATTCCATGAAGAAAGGTTTACCATAAATCCATATTTCAAAGGGATATATATGGGTTTGGTGCCATACCTAACTCTGTTCAGAGCTTACTCCTGTCTAAAGGATCATTTCCGGTAGACTTGGAGGACTGTCTGGGGTGCCAGGAATCAAACTCAAGTTTGTACTTACAAGGCAAGCACAAACTTGCCTTGTAAGTACTATCGCTTTGTGCTGTACTATCCCAGACAATCACTTTGTGCTACCTTCCCAGGCAATCAGCATTTTAAGCAGCCAGAAAGGGAGCAAACAGTAAGACTTAGACAGAGAAAGCTTAAGGCTAACAGTGACCTTAGAGAGGAAATGTCAACAGTCTTTTTAAGAGGGGGCTGGAGTGATAGCCCAGTGGGTAAGGAGTTTGCCTTGCATGTGGCCGCCATGTCGGTTCAGGTTCCATCTCCTGTATCCCATATGGTCCCCGAGCACCGCCAGGAGTAATTCCTGAGTGCAGAGCCAGGAGTAACCCCTGAGCATTGCCGGGTGTGACCCAAAAAAGCAAAAAAAAAGTCTTTGTAAGATAGTGCTTCAACAAGAATGAAAGGATGCCAATAGAATGGCAATAGTGCCAGTTCAGTATCAGAGTTGAAACGGATATGCTAAGGGAGGGAAGCTTTTAATTTCCCTGAAAAGTAGACATTAAGGTCAAAACTGCTGAGAGCAAGGATAAAACAGAAGTAAAATATGTCTATAAAAATGAAGTTAGATAAAGGTAGATATGAAATTAGACATGAAGTTAGATACAAGGTTGCTCCTCATTGTGTGTATTGAAAACCACAATGAGCAAGAGAGAAAGAGAGAAGAGGGAGGTATGTGGAAGGGAAACTGGGGATATTGGTGGTGAGAAATGTGACTGCTTCAAGGATGTGCACTGGAACAATGTATAACTGAAACCTAATCATGAACAGCTTTGCAATTATCTATCTCATGGTTATATACAAATATCACGATCACAATCTTCCCGTTCATCATCTATTTGCTAGAGCGGGCACCAGTAATATCTCCATATGTTCTGTCTCATGCTAGTAGAACCCAAAAGGCATCTTCTTGCTCCAGGAACATAAAGAGTCTCAAACCATTATATTAGGTCATGGGAATGACCTAATATAAATGTTACTGGTATTTGGCATATCAAATACAACACGAGCAGCTTGCCAGGCTCGCCGTGCGGGTGGCATACTCTTGTAGTCACCTCTAAATAAAGCATTTAATGATGAACCGCGTGGCCGAATTGAAAAAAAAAACTGCTGCAGGGTGGAAGTCGATGATCTGGGCTGTGATAGTCTGGTCTGCTGGGTGGAGTTGTGACGAGAGGGAAGTCCAGATGTGGAAAATGGTGGTCCCCATGGAGTAGGAGGGGGTTGTCTGGCTTGTTGTGAGGCTCTGCTGGGGTGGCAGGCCAGGGCTAGAACCCACCATGCCTCCCAGGCGCCTCATGAGCGGTTCGGCCAGGGAGAGCAAGTAGCAGCTCTGCCCCATGTCTGAGAGTCTCTGGTTCAGCATACCTGGGCTTTATTTATTCTTAGACGACAGAGCAAATCCATCTGGGGACTGGGGACTGGAGTTCTGAGACTGCACTTTCTCCTCTGGATGGTGGGCCGGCCCAGGGTAGGCTATGTTTGGCAGGGCAGGTGGTGGTTTGAAATCTGCCTGGCTCCCCAGCTGGGCCTCAGGCCGATCTCCCCAGAGCAGATGTCTAGGATCATTGAGGAATCGCTGGTTGCGCCGGCATGTTAGGCAAGTCTGTGCCGTCCATTGCTGCCCTCTGTGACGTCTCTGGCGCTGGGTGCAGGTCAGGCCTGGGATGAGCAAGGAAGAGCAGCCACGACACAGAGTCCTCTTCACCGAGGGATCGCGCCGCAGGACCAGCCGCTCGCGATCGTTCTCTCGGTGTGGCAGTAAAACCTCGCCAGCGCCTGGTTGTCGGGGTCCCTGCGCTAGCACGCAGTGGGCGGCCTGGTACAGGAAGCTGAGGTGCTGGAAGGCCTCATGGTCCTTCACCGGAGCAGCCATTAGCACCGCAATATATATATACATAAAATATATACATATGTTTTTACATACAATAAATATATGTATGTATACATATATTTGTTTTAATATGTATACATTTATTTTATATATGTGTATATGTTTGTCTTATATATGTATATATACATATATATTTGTTCTAATCACATATTTAATTCAATATATATAAATAAAGTGAAAAATGAAGTTCCATCTGCCATGCCCTATAGAGGGGCCAGTAAATGCAGGAGATCATGAAGCCGTGACCAATGTCTACAGTGGAACATTATGAATATTTAAGATACTCATTTCTCCATGTTATCAGTCATCTTGAGCTTGGATATTAAAGAATGAAGACAGGAAGCCTGAGGCGAAATTTAAATACTCATATCTCCTTTTAAAAAGTCTTCATTTTTCAATCTGTTCTCGAAATCAGTATCTGCTCATGGATCCATCCATCCATCTATCCATGTCTGTTCGTTTGTTCTTCCTCTCTGACTAGATTCAGGTGTTTATTGGTTGGCCTACTAGGAGACATTGCTGTTACAAATATGACACAATGGTGCCTCTGGTTTTCACAAGGTCTTTGACAAAGATATCTGCAAAATTCAGCCAAGACAAATTTTTTCTCTCCCTTCTAAGACTTGGAGTAAATATCTAAAATAATTCAGTCTCTTTTCATCTTTTGCCATAGTCTCATATTCTTAGGACACTAACTTTGTACACATCATAGGTAGAGTGATTATTGCCTGTACACCATCCTGGGAGACAGAGACATAAATGTGCCTCCCCAGGTCAAAATAGGACCGCAAGTTCCACTCCGATTAGCCATCAAAAATTACATTTTGCCTCACCAACTTTCAAGGGAGTCTTAAATGAATTCTTTATTTTGTGTCACAGTAAGAACATTTTTTTTTCTCTGACTGGTCAAGAGAACTATGGAATGAAAAATCAGGTATTGAAGAGGGAACCCAATTTGCTCATGTACAGAGCTGTGTTCTGGGAGGGACTATAGGCAGGTGAATGACATTTACCATAAGTTAAAGTGATACTGTAGTCTTGGTGTACGATGGAAATTCACAGGATTTCTTCATATACAAGAAATCACTATAGTCATTTCTGAAAGTTGTCTCCTGAATTATTATGAGATAGCTTCCTACATCTCACTGACATTTTCTCTATACTTAGTTCACTCAATTTTCTTAGCATATACATATGTGTGTATGTATGTATGTTTTGAGACAAGTGACTATTCATCTTAACGTACCATACCCAGTGTTAATCATTTCATCCCCTGTGGGATCTTAAAGGCACAGTACCTCCCAAGGTCTATTAAGATAGTTGAAGTCAGGGCTCTGAACCTGGCTGAGAATATAAATAGGGGCCCCGGGAGAGCATCCTGGGGTCGGGGTGGGGCTTCCAGACTGAGAGAGCAGCAGCCCCTGGTGCCTGTCCAGCACCTAAGCCATGGGCCCTTGGTGCCTGAGCCGGATGGCCAGCACCAGGGAGGAGAAGCTGCTCCTAATACCTAGGCCGGAGGGCCAGCACCAGAGCCACAAGACCTGGTGCCTGAGCCCGAGGGCTGGCATCAAAGCTACAGGGCTTCAGAGCTTCAGGGCTTCTGAGTATTAGGACCACCGGCAATAGGTCATCGCAGAGAAACTCAAAGACTTAGGGATTCAGAGACCCAAGACACGGTAACAAAAGACGAAACAAGGTAGCTAGGGAAAAGAGAGAGACATAGCAGAGGAGTCCAGAGAAAAGAAGCCCTAAGGAAAAGACCTAAGTAAAAAGGTGCTGACTGGAGACATCCTGGGAGAGGACCAGAAGCATGAAGCCTTGAACAGAGACGGAAGTGAGAAAGGAGCGGCACAAACTCCCAAAGAAAGAGCAGCCTGCAGGAGAACTAGACGAGAGGAGCCTACACAGAAACCCCCCAAAAGAGAGAGCAACCTGCAGAATAAACCGGGGAGAGACAGGTCCAGGAGAGGTTCCTGCAGTAGCAAAGAGATAAAACAAAGTGGCATTAAAGAATAACCTTCATGAACCTCTAGCCTTGCTCATTAATCTCTGACAGGTCAGGGGGGAGCGGTATCAACCTGGACATAGGCGGGGGGCCCTAAGGGACAGTGAGTACTGTGGGGACCCAGCCAGGCCCCAGCTTCTGCTTCCACGGTTACCCCCAGACCTTCAACTAAGGTTAAGGCTATGGAATTCGCAGGAGGTCCCTTAAGCCTCGGGCCTTGGAACCTCCATGGGGACCCCAATCCTCCCTCCAATACAGTTATTTTTAAGCCTTAACAAACCCCCTCCCCCAAGCAATCCACACCCACACATACACACAAACTTTTCTTTCTAATACAGATACAATTAAATGTCTTTGATGGTAGAAATTCAGGCTGTTTTGGAAAAGTACTTTCAAATAGAACCAATTAATCTGAGATTCAATTTTATTATTAATATTTTATGGAAGCTTAGAGAATTTAATAATTGTATCAACTATTACTGAAAACAATCTAGAATTACTGAAAGCAATCATACCAATATAGTCTATTAAATACAAAATAGTGGGAAAAGTACATAAATATGCTGAACATTAAAAAGAATCATAGAGCTAGAGATTATTATTATTGACAAAAGGAGTATATATAGCTTCTGGATAACAACTTATTTACTATGACTGTTAATTCTTATTCTTGTTTAATTAAGAATTAAGAGCTGGACATCTTCAAAACAAACATTTTAAACAAATTGATTTAATTTTTAAAGAACTAGAACTCTTCCCCTGCAGCTAGTTTTGTTGAGAAGTAATTAATGTATTTCTTAAGTTGAAGGTGTACAAAAAGAATGATTGACCTCAATGCATTTGTGTATTGATCACTGTACGTTTAGTTTTCTTTTGTGATTTCACATAGGAATTTAAAAAAGAAAGAAGGACCAGAGAGAGTGATAGTACAGCGGGTAGGTGAGTAGGGCCTTGCACGTGACCAGAGAGAGTGATAGTACAGCGGGTAGGTGAGTAGGGCCTTGCACGTGACCAGCTGGGGTTTGATCCCTGCTGCTCCTGAGCCTGACAGGAGTGATCCCTGAGCACAGCTATATGTGCCCTAAAACAACAAATTGCAAAAAAAACCTCAAGAAAGATAATATCTCTTTCTATTTTATGGAGAGAACTTGTTTCAGAACACCTACCAATATCCAGGGGTTACTCAATGAGACCACCAAGGTACTTCTGCAGTACTTTGGGGGCCATGCAGTGCATTCCAGGGATCACGTGTGGGGCCTTCCGCTCACAGGGTGTGTACTTCAACTCTGAACTTGCTGGCTCTGAGTTTGATTTGTCAAGTCTGCATATAAGTGAAACCATACAGTTTTAGCCTGTGGTCTGCCTGAAACTAAACAGGCCCAGCCTTGGAAACTAGCCATAGAGATAGATTCTGTTAGGTTTTAGAAATGGGGTGAGTTATCCTTAGTGTTTTTCATAAAGGCGTGAAGTGTGGAAAGCACCAAAAAATATGGGATTACCAATGACTCTATTAAATGCAGATTGTATCATTAAGAAGGATAATTAAGTTTATTTAAGTGATCTACCTGGCTGTTTTGCCATTTTATGTTCATTACTGAATTTTATAACATGATTTTCCCTGTTGAATTTAATTGTTTATCTCTGCCTGTTTTTCTGATTTCAGTGTCATTTTTAAGCATTTAAGCTGCATCATTTTGTCAGTCCCTAGGTATAAAGTTAGCACTGAAAAAATCTCCTGTATTTAATTGCTTGTAATTAATGTTTTGTTTTAAGTGGCATTTTTGTAAATGCTATGTAAATTTAGAAATTATTGTAATAATTGGCATAATTTGGGCAGCTTTAGGTAATATCTCTGTATATGCTATTGGGTTTTTATTGGGTTTTGATAGTCATATCTAAATTTTTAAAGAGATAAGTAATAATGTTGCAGCCATAGTCCTTAGAATCTTCATTCCAAATGCAGCAATCTTTGCACAAAATATTTCTTTTATGAGTGGTCAGAAAGGTTTTAACCTTTCCGCTTAAAAATAATAATATAGCTGAATTTACACATAATTTTTTTCTTTAAATGGAAAAGTAAACACAAGTCAGATCAACTGGTTGGATCATTATAGTGTTAAACCACTGTACTATTGACAAGCTATTGATTTGTTTGCTAAAACGTTATTGAATGCCTGCTCTAAGTCAGGGCTTACTATGATGATGAGTTAAATAACCCTTTATTTTTAACCTTTGAAATGCTTTGTTTTTGTTGAGAAGTAAAATAAACATAATTGCGATTGGTTGTCATTATTATCATTATTGCAACTTCATATGAGAGTGAGTAGATGGGAGTAATTCTGTATAGACTAGAGAAGTTCAGATAAAATAATGTTCCTCATTTGGATCTCATAAGAATGAGGAGAAAAGAAAAAAATTAGAAATGTGTGTATCAGAGAAGGAACATTAAAAAAAGAAAAACTGCAAAGATCAGGTGCTGTTAGGCGGTGGCTGGTCTGAAATTAGTTGCTGCTGAGAAGAGACAAATAATAGAGTGAGTTACAAAATGGCACAGAAGAATAGTCCCTAAAGAACTTTCCTCATTGGACTCTGCAGGTTAAATTTCAGATGCATAATGGATTTATTGACCAATTCGTCTTCTCCCCACTCACTCTTCCCCCAACTCCCTCTTTTCCTGCTTTCCTTGCCCTGCCTCCTTTGGTAAATTTATTTGAATGTTTCTGGGCACTATAAATAAGAAGTAAACAAAGCAGAAAAAAGGGCTTGTTGGCATGAGCTTACATCTAGAAATGAAGCTTGCATTGTAAACGATGCAAATAGCCAGATAGTAAATATTTCAGTCTTTCCAAACAGTATATCTCTGTTGCATCTGCTTAATTCTGACCCTGTACTGAGAGAGTGGCCAGAGATAGTGCATAGATGGTCATGGCTGACTTCCCATAAAAGTAAATTTTCTTGTGAAATTTGAATTTCCTATAAATCTCATGTGCTGCAAATCTTTTGTTTAGCTGATTTTTTTTCCCCTGAGCAGTGAAAGAGTGAGAAATCAACCCTAGCTCACAGACTGTTCACAAACAGGCTAACTAGATCTGACCTGCAGGCTAGTCTCATCTGATTTGCGAGTTCAGATTAAGGGAGGTATTAGACACAAACAGTAACTGGGTGAATCAAAGCCAGTTGATGTGTTTCAGGAATTTAGAAAGAAGTCAATGGAACCAGGCTGTAATGTGGAGAAATTTGTCAGCTCTGCCAGCGAGAAATGCGAATATGGGTCTTGGACTGTGGTCAGTCTTGGATGTTAATGTCAGAGCAAATGAACAGATCTAGTTCATGTGCCTTCTTCTGTGTTAAGGCTTACAGTTATGTGGCACTTCTATATCAGTTAGTCTGGTTCTATCCTGGGGCCATCTCTTCTGAGCCAGGTCCCTGTCATGCCTTTGATATTAAAGAATTACTCAGTGTCCTCTGTGTCAGGATCACCGTCCATCTCTCTCAGCCTACTCGTTTGCAAGCTCTGCAAAAATTGCAGTGTTCCTTTGCCAGATGTTTCAGAGAGGAAGTCCTTGGACCAATTGCAAGAGCTTCTCTTTACATTTAATGATGTACTTTTTTACTGGCTCTTTATATGACTGTGCATCAGTTTTGAAGTTCTGTCTGGGATCATTTGCTACCTGGGACCCCATCCTACGCCTCTCTGAGTTCTTTTTGTGTGACATTGAGGCAGATTAATGAACTTTCCACACACAGCCTCAGTTTCCTCACTTTTCAATGCTAATAATTACTCTTACTCAAATGACAGGTATATTGAATCAAATAAGGCAGTCCTCATAATCCCTATCAAACACGTAATAGTATATTGGGTGATTACTAAAATAAAAATGAACTCATTCTAATCATTGAGATTATGGAAAATACTGGAGGAAATGTAGCATTCTATTCCTAACAGAATTTTGCTTCTTGTTTTAGATTCAACACATATTGGAAAGAGAAAATTAAATTACTTCAGGAAAAAATTACTTAAAATTCTTATAAAAACACTGCTGTAGAGTACTGCAGAAAATGCAAAGGGAAATGAAATATGAGCTACATTTTTTGAAAGAACATGCTCAACTGCTAAATATTTCAAAAATATAATTTGAGAAAGGTTTATTGCTTTTACTCAGTCAATTGAGTTTTTATTAATTCTTTTCAAAACATGCCCAATACTCACATACTCTTGGTCTGATGCTGAGAGTATGCATGACCAACTCTTGACTAACGGGTTCCACTCACGAGAATGTGTCTTGATGTGTCGCTCACCACCATGCTTCTTGACTTTACTTGTTAAAAATAGTCTATGCTCTTTTTCAGCTTTCTCCTGTTGTATCAGAATTAACTTAGGTCTGATAGGACCTATTGTAAGAGACACTTTATTTACTTTCTATTTCTGGAAAGGATTTTAATTGGTGCCACAGCTTTGAGTCAAGAATTGCTTCATTTTTCCACAAATGGTTTAGACCCTTGGGAGGCGTGCCATGATTTCTTTGGAGAAAAAAAAATAAATAAGACCTGAGTGTATTATCTATGCACGAAATCTATAAGGAATAAGCCTGTGTGTGTTGCTTTTGATAAGAATGAGTAAAATACCATGGAATCGTCTTTGTAGTCTTGTGTTAAGTTGATCTGGGATCATTTTAGTTTTCAGGATACTTTTTATTTATTTTTTTATTTTTGGGTCACACTGGCAATGCTCAGGGGTTACTCCTGGCTCTACACTCAGGGAGTTACTCCCTGGAGATGCTCATGAAACCATATGGGATGCTTGGGATGGAACCCAGGTTGACCACATGCAAGGCAAATGCCCTCTCCACTGTACGATAGTGAGCTCTGACCCTAGTTTTCCCCAGTGGTGCAGTGATGTGTATTTAACACATGTACATAAGCATGAGTGTCTGTGTGCGTGAGTGTGTGCATATGTGTGTAATTTTGGGCTTATAGAAATTTTGTTCTACAAATTGTACAGATTCATGCATGGTATTGAAATTGAACATCCATCCTTGGTAATTGTTTCTCTTGGTCTCAAGTTTTCATGAATGGCATAAAGCTTAATATCGAAAGGGTTCTATTAGATTTTAGAAGGACGTCCCTTAGAAGTACTTACTATGTTAGAAGGACTAACTGAGGGACCAAGTTTATAGTTTGGGAAGTTCAGTGTTAGCAGGTATCTAAGAAATGGTTGATTTTGTTCCTTTTCGTTCCCCTTCCTTTCCTTCTTCCGTCTGTCCCCAGCTACTGGGATGAGGTGGGGCTGGTGATTCTCCTATCATTTCTAAAATGAGCATGTAATACATTTCACTTTTAATCAAAAGCTGGCCTATAAAACAATATTATTGTAGAGAAGTGTTTTTCCCCAGTGATAAATGTGGTGAGTTACCCTTAAAGATAAGCATTAACATAAGCAGAAGTGTCTAATTAAGAAATGAACATATATCTCCTGGCTCTTCTTGTGTTTGTGATATAAAAGGACAAATCATTTCCTCCTGGGGCATCTGAATATGTACGACATTGTTTCACTCACCGCCTTCTTTTGGAGATCCTTTCATTTGCTGCTCTCCCTGGTGAATTTTCACATTAATGTGTCATCACCAGCATCTATGAGTCAAATGATCTATAATTCCTCTTTGCTTCTCTACTGACTTCTTTATGTAATGAGAATAGTTGATCTCCTTCTCCAGCTGTTCTGACTGACAGACCTGCAGCTCTACCTCATCTCCCAGCTCTTTAGTTGCTCTTTAGCCTGTTTCAGTACTCAATCACTATCACTATCACTATCCTCCCGTTGATCATCTATTTGCTAGAGCGGGCACCAGTAATATCTCCATATGTCCTGTCTCATGCTAGTAGAGTCCAAGGGCATCTATTCACTCCAGGAACATAAAGAGCCTCAAGCCATTATATTAGGTCATGGGAATGAACTAATATAATTGTTACTGGTATTTGGCATATCAAATAAAACAGGGCAGCTTGCCAGGCTTGCCATGCAGGTGGCATACCCTTGCAGTCACATCTAAATATAGTATTTATAGATGAACCGCACGGCTACAAGAGGCCAGCGAGAGGGGCTGTGATAGGCTGTCGCTGGGTGGAGTTCTGACCAGAGGGAAGTCCGGATGTGAAAAATGGCATCCCAATGGAGTGTGTGGGGGGGTGGTCATTTGGCTTGTTGTGCAGCTCTGCTGGGGTGGCGGGCCAGGGCTAGAACTCCGCCATCCCTCCCGGGCACCTCGTGAGTGGCTGGGCACAGGGAGAGCAAGTAGCAGCTCTGCCCCATGTCTGTAAGTCTCTGGTTCAGCATACCTGGGCCGGATTGGAAAAAAAAAACCTGCTGCAGGGTGGAACTCGATGAGACGGGCTGTGATAGACTGTCGATGGGTGGAGTTCTGACGAGAGGGAAGTCTGGATGTGGAAAATGGCTGCCCGATGGAAGGGGGGGGGGGAGGAGTCATCTGGCTTGCTGTGCAACTCTGCTCAATGTGTAGAGTTATTTGTACCTAATGCTGATGAAAGTGGTCGAGGGATCGAAGTCGATCTTAACTTAGCCCTGCTCATGAGTAGGCTATTTTTCTGCAAAATATTGTGCAGAAATATTTGGTGTATTAGATCCCAAATATATTTGATATATCTTTGATGGAATAGGTCTAAATGATCTAATAGGTCTTTGATATATTAGATTCCAGTGATAACTCCATTGTTAGAGAGAGCTACTATATGCTTAAGATTTAATATAAAATTATATAGTTATGCATTTCTTAAGAATTACCTGCAAGCTAATATCAAGCCTGGGGCTAAAACTTTAATGTCATTAGAGATGTCCTCTGCTACAGGGCACCGCACTTTGTGTTGCCATACTTCTTGGGAGAGACATTTATTTCTAAGGTGTGAGTAAGCAAATCATAGCTTTCACTCTATTCCAGTGCGTCTACTACCTTCCTAGAGTAGAATGAGGCAGATTAATTGAGAGTGAGTGAATGTAAAAGCAGGATTTGGTGAACAAACTGTTTCCCCAGTTGAATGGAATTATTTCTGATCTCTTAAGTTCGAAGCAATTAACATTCTGAAAATAATTGTTTGCCTACCCAACACCTCTGCAACTTCACAAATCTGTATTATTATATATGTAAGTTTAATATGTAATTTTGATTTATTGACTGATGATTTTTAAAATTAATTTTTAAAATTGAACAAACTGAAGATGAAAGATAAAGGATGTATATATAGATTTACACATACATGTAGCTCTTCACATACTATACTATTATTACTTGTCATAAAGTGGTGGGAAAGGTGACTAAGGCTGGTGGGGTAGAAAAGCTGATGGTTAAAAGAAATAAACCGTCATACCTGCAGACCTGCAGATACAATTTACTCTAAAATCCAAATAGTAAAATTCTTGCATCGAACAAATACCTACCCAATAAACTGGAGAGATAGAACTTGAGAACAACTTCTAAAATATTTAAAACTTAATCAAAACTTCTTGAATTACTCTGCTGTTCCTGTTTTATGCAAAGCATACTCTGTGGGTGAGCTGCATCCCACCTGATGTTTACTACTCTTACTAAACCGAGTGTGTTTAGTTATAAAGATTTCTTCTTTATAAACATTTATAAAGAACATATTTATAATTAAACAACATACTATTAACAAAATACTTATTAAATAAATAACATTGATCACTTGATCACTTGATTACTTGATCACTTGAATCCCGTTATTCATCGATTTGCTCGAGCGGGGCGCCAGTAACATTTCCATTGGACCCTATCACGTGCCAATGTAGCCCAATGGCATCTGGTTGATTCAGGAATATGAAGAGCCTCAAACCGTTCCTTCAGGGTCTTAACAAGGAAGTCTGACCATCTTGTAGGTGGGCGGCCACGTGATCTTTTGACATCCCGTGGGATCCAGTCGGTAACGGCTCTAGTCCAGCGGTTGTCTCCAAATCGCATTACATGTCCAGCCCATCTGATTTTCGATGCCTTGGCAAACGAGACAGCGTCCCTGATTCTGGAATAGCGACGGAGGTCAGAACTCGGATTCCTTCACTCACTTGAGTGAGACGTGATATTCCAAGAATAGCTCTTTCGATGCCTCTCTGGGAGACCCGAATAGCATTCTCATCCTGCTTTCGTAGGGCCCAGGTCTCTGAGGCGTATGTTAATGCAGGGAGACGTGAAGAGATGTGCCCGGAGCCGGAGGTTCTTTGTCCTTTTAGCTATTTCTTCAATGCCTTTGAAGGCATTCCATGCCGCTCTCTTCCTCCTGCGCAGCTCAGGTTTTAGGTCGTTCATCATGTTGACTTCTTGACCTAGGTACACATAACTGCTGCATTCAGAGATGTTTGTTCCATTGAGAGTGAATGGGGCCTCAGGAACTAGTTCATTTCTCATGAACATAGTTTTCTTCAGATTCAGCTGTAGACCTACCTTTCCACATTCTCGGTCAAAGTCAGCCAGCATTTGTGCCGCTTGGCTAATGTTTGGTGTTATTAGAACGATGTCATCAGCGAAGCGGAGGTGGTGTAGTTGCCGACCATCTATCTTCACTCCCATTCCTTCCCATTCTAATTGTCTCATGATGTTCTCGAGGGTGGCACTGAAGAGTTTTGGTGAGATGGTATCACCCTGTCGAACCCCTCTTTTTGACATCAATGATCACTTCTTTGTAGAATGGTGAGATCCTGGTGGTGAATCCGTAATACAGCTCACGAAGGATCTTGATGTATTGGGTTTGAACACCCTGTTTGGCTAGGGCTTCGATGACTGCTTCAGTCTCCACAGAATCAAAGGCTTTCTGTAAATCAATGAACGTGAGACAGAGCGGCATCTTGTACTCCCTACAAACCTCAATGAGCTTGGTTACTGTGTGGATATGGTTAATTTTGCTGAATCCTTTCCGGAAACCTGCTTGCTTGCATGGTTGTCCTTCATCTAGTATTCTGCTAATCCTGTTCAGGATGACTCGTGTAAACAGCTTGTAGATGACAGACAACAGGCAGATGGGGCGATAGTTGCCGATGTCGTGAATGTCTCCCCTTCTTGAACAGTAGAACTGTCCTGCTGGTTTTCCATTGGGAGGGCACCTTGCATTCGGACAGGTAGCGTGTGAAGAGCCGAGCTAGTGTATTGATGAGTACCGACGGCAGATTCTTCAGGTGTTTGGGTGATTTTAATGCCAAGATAGGACCGAGAAGATCGGCTGAAGAACTCCACATCGGGACCCATGACCTAGAATGGAACGAACAGGGTGAGAGACTATCTGAGTTCATCATGTCCACCAAGACTATTCATGGGAACTCACAGTTTCAGAAGGCTGAAGCGAAACGTTGGACATGGGAATCTCCTGGCGGACAGTTCCACAATGAAATTGACCACATCATCTTCAATCGACGGTTTTGTCTGACCGATGTTGCTGTCATCCCCAAATTCCAGACAGGATCGGACCACCGTCTCCTTCAGGTGCAAAATTCTACTTCCCACAACGGGGAGAAAAAGCTGCAAAGTTTAAGAAGAGAACTCCCAGAAGGACCACCAACTGGGAACTCTTTGGCACCATTGCGGCAACATGGGAAGATACCATCATTGATGACATCGATGAAGAATACAACCGACTGGTTCAGCACCTCCATGATTGTGCAAAGAATGCCGAGAGAGAGAAAGACACAAAAGGACGCTTATCTTCAGAAACTCTTGAGCTCATTTGCCAACGTGGCAAGGCGCGAGCCTCAGGAGACCAAATGCTAACGTCTAAGCTTGCTAAACAGTGCAGAGAAGCTATAAAAGCAGACCTCAAAGACAGAAGAGCAGAAATACTGGAAGATGCAGCAGAAGCCGGGAAAAGTATTCGCACTGCCCGCCTGTCCTTCGCCAACTATAAGACCAAGATGACTGCCCTCCGACGCCCTGATGGATCTGTCACATCTTCCAGAAAGGCAATGGAGAAGATTATCCAGGACTTCTACTTAAATCTCTTTGATAGCCACATCCACCTGCCCACATACCAAATTCCACAGGATGGATATGTCATTCCCAACATTCTCCCTTCTGAAATCCGACATGCCATCTCGTCGGTAAAGAAGGGAACAGCACCAGGCCCAGACAAAGTCAGACCCGAAATAAATAACATTATTAATATAAATATATGTAATTTATACAATTATAAAAACAGCAATAAGGAATTTGAGTATATCCGTGGAAATGGAAATACTATTGAAAGCTATCAAATTGTTCCACCTTTTGAGTAGAGGAGAGAGGAGGGTCTAGGTTGAAAGGTGGAGCACATCCTTTTCATGAGGGCAGCCCAGTTGGATCCCCAGCACCCATAACTCTGGGACTTCATAGAGAATCCCCTTATCAGTGCTGAGAGCTGTACCTGAGCATCCCCAGAGTGGCCCCCAGCACCCAATACTGTGGGACTTCGTGAGAGAATCCCCTTACCATATGCTGAGAGCAGTCCCTGAGCATCCCCAGAAGTGCCCCAGTGGGCAGGGCATTTGCCTTGCTTGCGGCTGATCTAGGTTTGATCCCTAACATCCCAGATGGTCCCCCAGCACCGTCAGGTGTAATTCCCTGAGTGCAGAGCTGGGAGTAACCCCCTGAGCATCGCCGGGTGTAACCCATAAAAGAGCACCATGACAATATGCAAATAATAACTTTCTCTCAGCCAGCTCTTAATGCTGCCTGGGTCACTCCCCTTGGCTTCCAAGAGTAAGGCCAGAAATGGAAACATTAATAAATGATGGCTGTAACCTAATTAAAGATATATGTGGAATCTTGTCATGCACCGGAAGTGGAGATAGAGGTTGTGCTGGTTCATATTAAAGAAATCTGGAATTGAATAAAGCAGAATTTACTGGAAGTAAGAAAAAAAAAATTTATTATTTGTGGGTGGCATGGTGGCTAGCATGGAAGCCTGCGGGAACTTTCACAGGGAGCTCTGAGAGTCTGCATCGTCCACCTAAATTGTGAACCATGTGTCAAACTTAATCACCAAATAAGAAATGGGATTCCTACTAGCCCGTAAAGCAAACCTGATATATAACCAAGGCCCATTCCACATATAATACTTATGGCCTGTGCACAGGCATGATCTATTCTACCCTGTTTTGATCTTCTGCCTTCCTCCACCCCAGCCTATCCCCTCTTGTTTTTTGGATCACACTCTATAGTGCTCAGAGCTTACTCCTGGCCTTGCATTCAGGGATCACTTCTGGTGGGGCTCAGAACTCGGGGGCAGGGGGGGGGGGACAAGTGCAGTCCTAGGGATCAAACCCAGATTTGCATGTGTGAGGTGAGCATGAAGAGTATGCTACCCTGACGGCAGAGCCTGGCAAGCTACCCATGTCGTATTTGATATGCCAAATACCAGTAACAATTATAGACCTCATTCCCATGGCCTGATGGAATGGTTTGAGGCTCTTTATGTTCCTGGAGTGAGCAGCTGCCCTTGGGCTACACTAGCACGAGACAGGGCACATGGAGATGTTACTGGTGCCCGCTCGAGCAAATCCATGATGAACGGGAAGACAGTGATACAGTGACAGTGATTTTCTGCAAAAGGACCAATTATATACACTTAAAATAACAAATTGTACACTACTTGTAAAGATTTGTGTTGCACAAACTTGTCATCAAATGTCAATTCAGATTTCAGCTTACCAAAAAGTAGCTTGAAATATGTGAACTTAATATATACTAGTTTTCCTTCCCTCCAAACTTCAATTTTACTTTTCAGGAAGCTATTTTCATCCCATTTAAGCAGGTGCTCATCTTTCCATTTCATTTATAGTGCATTTTTGATATAGCGGCGGCCTCATTCTCTAATGCCTGGGAGTCCCCACTGCTATCAAACTGAATGGCTTTACCATGAAATAAGAACCGAATCCTAAGAAGCAATTGCTAGATCATGGTATTAATTTTTTCTTTGCCACCTAAACTATTAGGAAGGAAACTTATTTGGCTGGAAGAAATCCTTTCAAATTCTGAATTTCCAGCTAGTATGCAGCATATATATATATATATATATAGAGAGATGAGAGAGATCTATAGATAAATAGATATATAGACATATATAGATACATAGATATAGATATAGATAAATCAATCTCCTATATCAGGGGCCCACTTAAATCAGTAGCACAGTTCTGAAACAGACATAATGAGTATCCATAGAAGCACAGGCTACAAATGTGTACACACCTTGCTCGGGTGTGTACTCAGTGTGGGTCTTTGATTTGTTACTGAATTTCTTGAGACTCAGCTTCATGAGAATGGTGCTGGTGTACACCTTTAGAGGGTCTATGGTGGGCTTATATGAGCGACTCTGTGAAAGAGAACCTGAGAAAGACGAGTTACTACTCCCATTCCTCCCGCCTTCCTGACTGCTCTGCTCCTGGCACCCTGTGTTGTTTCTGGACTTCTGTTCCATACAGTTGGTCTGATGAAGTCTGCACGAAACCTTCATTCCTTCATTCTCTGATTCTCATTCGCTTTCTGTTGTGGTTGCCATACAGTGGGGTTTGCAATACAGTGGGCTTGCCATACAGTGGGGTTTGCCATGCAGTGGGGTTTGCCATGCAGTGGGGTGTGGGGGTTTGCATTGCAGTGGGGGTTTGCCTTGCAGTGGGGTGCAGACCTCACCGGCTCATTTGAAGTACTCACACACACTTGGTTGTGGTGTGTCAGAGATTTCACACTTTTGTTTCCTTGGGATTATGGATTGTGTTATGACTTGTCATGCCATGGCATGGGGTAGACTCAGCCTCCTGTCCTCTAAGACAGTTGCCCTACTACATTCTAGACCGACCTAGTAGGACTTCAAATTTTGTTCTTTTTTTCTTGTTTTGGTGTCTGGGCTGCACCCAGAGGTGCTCAGGTCTTACTCTTTCCTCAGGGACTACTCCTGGTAACTTTGGGGACTACACATGGCGCTGGCGATCAAAGCTGGGTTGGCTCTGTGTAAAGAAGTGCCCTACCCACTGTACTTTTCTCCGGCCCCCAGGGAGTATGTTTGTAGGTAGTGGGATAAAGTAGCTTTTTAAATTTTCTTTGTGGATGGAATTTCTTTAATCTTTTCTGTTAGGTTTTTCTTTCTACTTGTCATTTTTCAGATACAGCTTAGAAAGAAACAGGGACCTGGTACATGACCTGACTCTAGACATATTTGTTTCTTTTCTTTTCTTTTCTTTTCTTTTCTTTTCTTTTCTTTTCTTTTCTTTTCTTTTCTTTTCTTCTCTTTTCTTTTCTCTTTTCTTTTCTTTTCTTTCTCTTCTCTTTTCTTTTCTTTTCTTCTTTTCTTTTTGCTTTGCTTTGCTTTCCTTTTCTTTTCTTTACAACATTTTAAAATTTAATTAAAAAGTTGATTTGGGCACCGTGTTTCACAATACTATCAATGATAGGGCTTCATGCATGACACAGTCCAGCGCCACACCCACCAAGCTGCCCACTTCCCTTCACCATTGCCCCAGTGTCCATCCCCACAGCACACACCCCTGCCCCCATATTTTTCCTCCACAATGAGCTTCCTACTAAATGCTACTTCTCAGTTTCTGTTGCCACGCACTTGTTATCCCCCCTTCTATGTTACTTTAAATCCCACAAATAGAGCGTAGTGTCTGCTGTCCTCCTCCGACATATCAAAGCAAACCAGAGACTTTTATTTTAACATGATGTTGGTAGAATAATTAAAAAAGATTATGTTATTCGTGTCCTTGGCATGAAAAAAGTGTCCATATTGGAGAGATCTATCACTGGGTTCAATCTTGAGAGAGATAGATTATTTTTTAAATTTAATTTAACTTTATTTTTTTGGTTTTGGGGCCATACCTGATGATGCTCAGACGATTCCTGGCTCTGCACCCAGGAATTTCTCTTGGCCATGTGTGGGAGACCATATGAGATGCTGGGGATCCAGCTGAAGTTGGCCGTGTGCGAGACAAGCACACTACCCACTGTACTCTCTGGCTCAAGGTAGATAAAGTGTCCAATAAAGTTATTTTACTTAGAATGATTTAAATTTAATTTCCATGTTGCAATAGATTACTTATAGCCTTCTGGAAGAGAGGAAAGTAAAAGTATAATAAAACATTATGGTCCTCCTAATAATATTCTTCGGCATCAATAGATTATGTAATTATAAGTAACTAACACAAGTGGATGTTTACTGATACTGTGGAGTTCTGTTTCTGCTAAAAAAGGAAGCACTTGCATTCAACACACTGAATCTATCTTTGAATTTGTTCTTTAATTGCAATTTACAGTGTTTTAATAAATACAAATGAAATAACTTTTAATGATCTCTAAGAGATCATATTGATAGGACAATTTTCTGTTGATGAAAGAAATATTTTTGTGTTTTTTCTGTATTAATTTTACCCCTCAGCTTCTGCAATGCCATAGTTCAGCATCTGACCTTTACTGTAAAATAATCTAATTTAGTATAAATTATTAAAATGCTTTTAGCCAGCTGAATTGCCTGGTTCTAGTTGGAGAGTTAGTATTCTTTTCTATTGTGGCATGGTAATAGTTTATGTTACGGTTTTATTAATAAGAAATGATGCTAACTAAAACTTTAATTGTTCTCAAATTATATACAATGTGGACAACTTAGTTGATTATGGTAAGATATTTGTAGTTAGGTTGTTCATCTCATCTTGCTCTATCTACATTTCTTTCTATCTCTCTGTCTACCTGTTTATCTAATTTATGGATATACACCATCATCTTCTATCCATGAAGTTTATTAGATTATACAATCCTAATCGACAAATTAAATCTTGGAATAGGGGAAGCAGTAGAAACTTTGAAATCAGAAAAGATCACGCTTTAGCTCTACTTCTTATTAGTGGGTGATAACTTTTGCCACTGCCAAATCCTGTGGCTTAGTTGAATCAGTGAATGTAGTTCAGAGGTAGATTCTGATGTCGTGTGTCTGACATCGGGGCCAAGATTCTGCATTTCTGACAACCAGGCACAGTTTCTGTAGCGAAGTTGTCTCAGACTGAGGGACACAGAAGATTTCATATGTATTCAGGTGTTTTAGCATCTCCAGTGGAGAAAGGAACACAGCTTTTGAAGGGTTATGGTGGCAGTTAAGGATAATAGATATGTGAAATGCGCCTGACTACTGCCACATGCTAGAGTTCAGAAACCATTATCATGGAGACTGTTTTGTAAATAAATCACTTATATTTGATCTGAAAGCAGCACCCAGCTAAGAGTTCTATCTGAATTTTTTTGGCTGTTTTCTAGCTATTGCAGTTTTGTGCTCAGAGCAGGAAGTGAAGGCTTTTATAAAGTGGGCTTTCCAGAGGTAGAAACAGGCATCTAGTGGTCTTCAACTTAGCAGTCTTTCTCACCATGCACCTGCCTTGTTTTAAACTGAATGAGTTTGAGATCAAAAGGAAACAGGAAGGAGTCATCTAAATTTAACCAATCAAAGAGGGTCAGGAATTCTATGTCATGAAACATCCAAAGGGAAATTTTCAGAGGTTGAAAGATGCCAGTGAGTAACTGGGTTTTGTTGTTTTATGTTATCAGGACTCAATCTTTATGGACTCTTGAAGGAAAATAAGGCACGGATACAAAACAGACGTTGAGTGCTGTGATAGGAATTGAGGGCATCTTGTGGGCAGGGGTGAGATAAATCATCATGATCAGTGCCTGCCTGGTAAAAGTGGTGATGTTTCTGTCAACTCCTCATCTGTGTCTTTTTCTAACCGTTTCCACGGACCCACCATGTTGTCAGGCCAAGCATTCTCTGACCAGCTAGACTTTCCCTCTTTTGAGAGACTGATCTGATAGATCTCATAAGACTTTAGGAATGAAAGTATGCCACCTTGGGTGGATATCCGTGCTAGAACCCTGATGACAGGCACACTCCGGAGGTTAGGAAGTGTGTTCATATTTATCATTAAGTTCTCCTGCGTTTCTTGTAAATGATACTGTAGAAACTCTCCTAGTGATCTGTCGGGGTGCTCTGCCGGGGTCCCCCACAGTGCCGGGAAGCGAAGTTCCCTTCTACCTCCGAAGCTGGCGAGGAATGGATGAAAACTCAGGAATCCGATGCATTTTTAAAAGGGTTTACTTATCACAGGCTCAGGCGTACAAATCAGCAAAAGGAAAAGCCCGGTACTTAGGATTCCAGGCTAGAACCCCAGCCACGTGTAGGCCAAGATGGCGGCCACCACATGTAAAGGCTTTGTAAAAGGAGAAGAAGACAAGACTTCCAAGAAGGGTGCGAGCTCACAAAGAGAGAGCCCACAAAGAAGCGAATGGAGAGAGGAAACTGGCTAGTTTACCCCTGCAACTCAGACCTTCCTCCCACTGTTATGGAAAGCAGGGAGGGTCAAATGCCCCTAGGTAATCCCTCCCTGCACCTCACCTAGGCCCTTTAGTATGCTAATGTTTTGAGCCAAGATCTGCCTGGAAATGCCTTTTTATAGGGTAGAGAAGGGGGTTTCTGAGATGGCATGTCTCTGTACCAAAGACTAATACTAATGCCAGTTAAATATTTCTCCAAGCCTTCACAAGTCTCTTCTACTTCATTGTAGTTTTGTATTTTAGTTGCCTTTGAGTATATCAGGGAGCCATGCTTGTTTGCTTGGAAGCAAACAGCATTTCTCTCTGATCTAATTACTTAGGGGTCCTACGTGGCCAGGCTAATATGCTGGTAAGATCTAGCTAGTCCCACGATGATTGTGGTAGCATGGGAGAATATTTATACCAGCTAGTACAGCATACATGGTCGGATAAACTGCCACATTTAGACTACCCCCTTATCTACAAAGTGATTTGCAGGCGGCAATTCAGAGCAGATGCAGCGACCCTTAGGAGTCCTGCAACAGTGATCCATCCTTGGAGAAACATAACTCCCATTAAGAGTTTGTAGAATGCAGCCTCAGTAAAGAATTCCATAAAAAAGAAGAGAAATAGAGCAAACATGAGTGAGAACGAGCAAGAGAGCATGAGAGAGAATATACAGAATACATTGCTAATTCCTGGAAGATTCAGAAGTGAAAAAACACAAAATGCATGATTTCATCTAATATGATGAAATCACTGTATCACTGTATCACTATCTTCCTGTTTATCATCGATTTGCTCGAGTGGGCACCAGTAACATCTCCATATGTCCTGTCTCATGCAAGTAGAGCCCAAGGACACCTGCTTGCTCCAGAAACATAAAGAGCCTCAAACCATTCCATCAGGTCATGGGAATGAGGTCTATAATTGTTACTGGTATTTGGCATATCAAATACGACACAGGTAGCTTGCCAAGCTCTGCCGTCTGGGTAATATGATAAAATAATATGTATTATATATTCATTTTATATAAAATATAGTAAGATGAAATAACATCCATATTATTACATATTATATAAGATGAAAGCAGAAAGTTCTGTATTTTTGTCAGGTGGTTTGGTCACATTTTGCCTTTTCATGATAGAGACCCAGCACACTAGAACAGTGACTGCTCCAAACAATATCAGTTCTGCCCACTAGAGTGCATGGGGCCAGAGCAATAGCACAGCAGGTAGGGCATTTGCTTTGCATGCGGTTGAACTGGGTTCATTCCCTGGCATCCCATATGGTCCCCAAAAGCACAGCCATGCGTAATTCCTGAGCCAAAGCCAGAAGTAACCTCTGAGCGTCTCTGGTTGTGACCTACAAAAAAACAAACAAAAAATAAAGTATAGGATAGAAGCAGCGCTTTCTGTGGGCAGGCTGGCTCCAAAAGTCTTTGAAGAGGAAAAGTTCTAAATTAACTGTCTTAGACTTAACAATTATTAAATACACATTTCCTTTTCTGAGTCAGCTATGTTTTTTTTTTTTTTTGCTATTTTTTTGGGTCACACCCGACGATGCTCAGGGGTTACTCTTGGCTCTTTGCTCAGGAATTACTCCTGGCGGTGCTCAGAGGATCCTGTGGGATGCCAGGGATGAAACCTGTGTTGGCCGCATGCAAGGCAAACACACTACCTGCTGTGCTATCACTCTGGCCCCCTGAGTCAATATTGATAGGAGCATAGAAAAGAGTTATGGAAAGTTGCTTTAGTGAATTTTTATTGACAAGGAATAGAAGATAACTTCTTCCTTAATATATTCCAGCTTTGTCATTTTAACTCATTAGCCTAACTGTGGGCCAAATCTTGAAAGATGAATTTTTTGGTTCCTAATTCTACTGATTCTGAACCTATGAAGGGAACAGAGCATTTGTTACTTGAATAACTAGAATTTACTTTGGATAGTTGATTTTGGGGTGAGGGGTGGTTGGCAGAACTCAAGGCTTACTCTTAACTATATGCTCAGGGATCACTTTTGAAGGTTTTGGGGTATGATATGGGGTGCTGAGGATGGAACCCTCTTCTTCCACATGAGAGGCAAGTGCCCTACCTAACATATTATTGCCCTGGTCCCTGCAGTTGGTTTTGAACTGGTAGATTATGGCCAGACCTTGGCTTTCATGAATACAGGCATAACATAGACTTTAATGCTGCATGCACTGTTGTCTTTGTCCAGATATAAGTGATTTTTTTTATACTGTCCAATGACCAAGTTATGACTTTAAAAAAAGATGTTTTTCATAGAAGAGTATTTAGGAGAGTGGACAATGTGGCCTGATGGCAGGCATCGAGCTAAGCAGGTGCTGTTTTAGCCTAGTATTACTATTAAATTAGGGAAAACATATTTTGCCCCTAGTCAAGCATTAATTATCATAGAGCAGAGTATTTAACTTTGTGACTCTACTATAGAGGTGTCTAAAATAGCTTTATGTTATCACAAATAGATAAAAGAAAACATTTAATAATAGTAATAAGTAATTAAAATGTACTTTAAAGCAAAAATTTTAAAGTATAAAATCATGACTCATAGTTTAAGAAGTGAGGCCCTGTGACAGTGATAGTCAGAAATGATTACTCTGGACAAGATCTGGTTGTTGAAAGGAGGCACGTATTGTGCATGATAACACATCAGTAACATATTGCAAATCACAGTGCCTAAAAGGAAAAAAAAAGGAGCAGGAGAGAGAGCAAGAGATAGAGACAGAGACACACAGAGAGAGACTGAGACAGACCAACAGAGACAGAGAGAGACAAACAGGCAATTAGAGACACAGACAGGCAGAGATATACAGAGACAAAAATATACAGAAACAGAGAGAGACAGAGACAGAGAGAGAGGGGAGAAGGAAGAGAGATGCCTGCCATAGAGGCAGGCTGGGGGGTAAGCAGAAGAAGAGAAACTAGAGACCTTGGTGGTAGGGCATATGCATGGTGAAATAATGGGTGGTGGAAAATTGTGCGTTTGAAACCCAATCAAGATGAACAATTTTGCAATTGTGTCTCTTATGGTTATTAAAACCAAACCAAACCAAACCAAACCAAACCAACCAAACAAAAAAACCAACCCAACCCAACCAAACAAACCAAACAAACCAAACCAGAAAGATAGTAGACTGAGTAAGGACTTGCTCTGCACTGGTGCAGGCTGATTCAGTCCAGGGTACCATGTATGCTTCCCTGGGCCCTACCAGGAGTGATCCTTGCACAGAGCCAGGAGTAAACCCTGAGTATTGATAGTATAGGATGGAGAGATGGAGGAGGAGAAGCAGAATGAGGAATATTAGAGCTTCCAAATAAAAGAAGGGGGATTGTGGTTTCTCCCTGAGGGGGAGTCCCAAGTGCCCAGGCTTAAGGAAGACCCTAAGGATTCCAAGGCCCTAACAGTACTTGGGGGTCAGGTGATAACCATGGTGGCAGATACCGGGGCCTATCTATGTCCCGGACAGTACTCACAATCTATTAGGGCCCTCGGTCTGTGTCCAGTGCCTACAACCATCCCCACAGACCTGTCGATGGATGAAAGAACAAGACCAGAGGTTCCTGAAGGTTACTTTATAATCCATCTTTTGCTACTTTTAATACTCCACCTTGCAGTGAGTATTACTCCTCACTGCAGGAACCTCTCCACAGGGACCTCTGCCGCTCTCCTGGCGGGTTCTCTGGCAGGCTGCTCCCTTTGGGGCATCTGTGCAGGCTTCTCTCGTTCTGGTCTCTCTTTTCTGGATGTCTTTGTCCCAGGCATCACCTTTCAGGTCCTCTCCCTGGCCCTCTTTTTCAGTACCTGTTTTCTTAGGTCCTTTATGTTCAGGTTTTTTCTCTTCAGGGCTTTTTTTTTTCTCTTGACTCCTCTGTATATTTATGTCCCTATCTCTGTTTCCATTTGTCCTGTTGCCTCTGTTTCTCTGTTTCCTTATCTCTAATTCTTTGTTTCTCTATTTGGTCCCATTGCCCTGTTGCCCTGTTGCCCAGTAGCCCTGTAGACTTGGTTCTAGCCCTTGGGCTCAGGCACCAGGCCTTGTGGCTCTGGTGCTGGCTCTAGGGCCTAGGCACCAGGGGAAGCTTCTCCCCTTGTTGCTGGCTATCGGCCCAGGCACAGGGACCCCATGGTCCAGGTGCTGGGCAATGGCCCAGGCACCACCAGGTTCCACTGCTCTCTGTCTGGAAGCCCCCAGATGTTCTCCTGGGGCCTCTATTTATAATCTCAGGCCAGGCTCAAATCCTGTACTCAACTGATTGTTTCCCAATTGTTTTCTCCCTTTAGTTAAGAAGCTGGCCTTTAACCCTTTAGGGTTGTTCTGAACAGAGGAGGACAGGAGAAGCTCCATTTCTTTCCTGAATTTAGACAAAATACATGAACTAGGTATTTTGAATCTCCCTGCTTGCTTTTACATATAAGAATAATTCAGAGATTCCCTTAAAATCAGTAATTTTGGAAAATATTCTGGTTTTATTTTAGAACAATAGAACAAGAAGAGTCTAAGGATAAGATGAAAGGGAGGAAAAATACTGATTAAGGTGGGAGGGGATAAAGAAAAGAAAATTGAGATGGTGGAGAAAGGCAAAGACAGTGCAAGGGTATTCTCAGTCCTCAATCATTGGGTTATAAGGATTTAAGTCTCCCTAATTGGTAATACGTGCAATCGCTAAGTGTAATCAGAAACACTAATTGGTCATATAAAATAAAAAAATTCCAAAGAGGTTAAATATCAAGGAACTAACAATCAATTTAAAGGGTTTGAGGAAACTATAGAAATAAATTTTAAAATCTGAAATTTATATGAGAACGGAATGGTTGTGGAGCAGTGAAGAGAAGGAGAAATGAGGGAATATTAATCAAGCTACAAAGTATTAGGTGTGCAAATGAGTAAATTCTAGACCTCTAAGGGTCAGCTACGTGACTTTGAAGAACAAAGCTTTTTTGTCTTTGTGAAAGAGCTAATTTTAAGTGTTTTTAGCAGAACAATAGAAATTGTTAATTATTTATCACCAATATAATATTATTAATATTAATTTTAATATTATTTAATATCAAGTTAATACCATTAAATTAATATGAACATTAACTTGATGGTAGTGACTGTGTCGCAAGGTATGCAAATGTGTCTAAATGTCAAATTGTGGCTCTTAAATAATAGTAATTTTGTCAAAAGTACCTCAAAAATAATGCGGGAATGTCTACACTGGCTTTTTGAAACACTTTTTAGATTATTTAATAAAACTCTGTATATAGGTATTGGCTCCCAGATATACCATGTGCATTAAGCAAGTGCCTAAACCTCTGTAGCAGCATTGATTTCTCCACTAAGAAAGCTGGCATTTGTCTCCAGCTGCCAGAATTCTGTGATTATCTCTCAAGTGTTGTCCAACTAGGATAGAAGAAACACTTATTTCTTGGATTGTCCAGACTTCACCTTAGATTGCAGCATTTTCTGATATTATAGGTTATTTTTTAAAAGGTCAAATATTATTAAATTATAATCTAAAATCTGTAAGATTTACTAGGCACAAAAAGGTTTAGTAGGGTACAAGTAGTTGGGCTGTTGAAAATCACATGGAAAAATAGAAAATACACTGTGGCCTTTGAAGCTGGTTATCTTCCCCCTCTTTTATTTAACTTTTGTTTTAAAAGGTGGAAGAAACTAAAATCAAGAGAAGTTAGTGCCAACAGGTCACACAGATTTGTGCAGGACAAGTCACTCTTTTCTTCTGTAACCTTGACAGTGATCTGCGTTTATACTTGTAGTTGAATTAGAACAAAAATAAACGCTTACCAAAGACCTATAAATCTAGGAACTGCTTTTAAACAAATCACCTAATTTAGCTCACTCTTCCAATCAAGCGCTTTGTTGTTTATGGCACTCTTTTTACACTTTGGAGAGTAATGATTTTTCTCTACCTTCCTTATTCACCTGATAAATACTGATGTCTTTCTGTGCTTCTACTGGAGCTTGAAATTAATAGAGTTTTTTCTCCTCTACCAGTATTACCAATTATGTGAGCATCGTGATGTTATAGGGCTTAACTGATATTGCGGATATCATAGGGGCAAGTTACATATTTAAAAAGTGTGTATCATTTAAAAAGTGCATATGATTAAACCAGAGAGGGTTTGTCACAATGGCAGTCTTGCCACTTGCACATTCTGAGGTTGCCACCGTTTCCCCCAAAAACTTCAGTACTTTATGCTCCTTTCCTGCCAATTTCCTTTACTTTACCACGTGTCTTGGTTGCAGAATGAGTAGATTAGTTTTTATTCTTTCATATAAATATGAAGCTAATTCCTGAAGTTAGAATTGTAGAGAAAATATTTTGGGGGAGAATGAGAGATGAATATGCTGAAACACAGGGAATTATCATACCCATAAATATTCCAAATCTTAAATCTTATGTAAATATCATGTTCAGCATTTTAACGTTTGCATTATTTAGAAAGAAAGCATTTTTTCCTCTCTTCCCCATAGGCCTATTTATGAGCCCATATAGAAATATCCTGTTATAGATGAAAAAAATACACTTTGCAATACAAAGTTGTAAAGTGCAAAATTTCAAATTACAATTCCTCAAATTAGAAGCCTGTATTGACCTCTCTATATGACCTGTCTATGGCATAGAGATTTTTCCAAGTTATTGCAAATATCCATCATTGGTATTTGTATACCTATATGATAATAAATTTTATATATGGAATATTCAAGCATCTGTCTATGGATTGCCATTTTAATAATTTTTGAAATAGAATATTTTCATTATTTTTATATTATATACTTAATTTATTTGGAAATTATCATACCAAGTGCTATGAGGTAGAGTTGCAGCTTTATATTTTACAAGCTTATACATAGCTTTTGGTATTACTACATTGTCTCTTTTTAAAAATTCCCCTGATTACCCCAATTTCCATGTATTGACACCTGGTTTACAGAGTTATATACTTGCAGCTAAACTTTAAGTTATCATGTCAATTTCATGTTTTCCAGTCCCTTGAGATTGCATTGAATTTATAGATTTCATTTACGGAAGAAACTGACATCTCTACAATGTAGTGTCTTCCAATTCGGAAGAAGATGATATCACTGCATTATGTGAATCATCTTTATCTCCCTCAATAGTTTTTATAGTTTCCTTCATTATAGTTTCTGCAATTCCTATGGTTTAGTTCCTTTTCTGGTTGTTATTGTTCGATCTCTATAATTTACTTCTATTTATATTTACAGTTAGGTGTTCTATAATTTTATGTGTTTGGGACTTTCAAACTACATAATGCCTTTAAAATAATTTTTCAATATTGCCAACATTTATATTCAATTTTTTTCTTTTTGTGTTGTTTGTTCTGTGCAAGTGCTTACATTAAAATGTGAATAATAATGGTACTATTTTAAGTATCGTTACTTCTTTCTGATAACATTTTATGCGACACTTTGGTCAACAGAACTGGAGACTGAAAATCAGGGAACTAGTTATTCCAATGTCAGCTAATATTTTTTGCTGTCAGTATAGGAGAGTATGTCCCATCGTGAGAGAAGTTTGCAGAGTTTTAACCTGTGTCCTAGGCTCAGCATCACTCTGCAACCTGTAATCCACTGACCATCGATGGCCACTACCCACTTGACATGTAACAGGTATGGATCCAGAATTTTTTTGCATAAAAAATCAGAGTTTGAAGATTTTTTTTTACAGAACTGTACTTCATTTATAGCACTTTACACAGATCATATAATAAAAGGGATTTCTTGGTTATGCTGCATTTGTTTGCTATGATTTTTGAAACAAAATAGCACAAACTGGGTGGTTTGAGACAGTAGAAATTGATGACCTCATGTCCAGAGACTTGAAGCCTAGAGGAAGGTTGCACACAGGTTGTTTCCGAGGGTGCTGAGGAAGAATGTGTTCCAGGCCACTCTAGCGCCTGCTAAGGTTCCCTGCAGTTGATCGTCTTCCTTGGCTTCCAGAAGTACCACCAGGTGACTACCTATGACTTCATATGACATTCTCCCACTGTGAGTCAATCTCCACATTTCCTTTTCTTACAAGGGAACCAATCATATCAGATTAGTGGCCCACACTGATACTACACAACCTTACCTTAGGTAACTATGTTTTAAGTGACCTCGTTCCTACTAAGATCACATTCCAAGTGAGGATTGACTATCAAACCCAAATTTGCAGGGGACATTATTCAACTCATATGGAGAACTTGTATGAATTATTATGGTAATGGATTATTGTAGTAATATCAATTTCACCATGTTTTCTTCCTATACTATTGTGGTCCAATATTGTATTTCTATTGTACAGTTATACTTTATAATACTGGCTTATAGTCATTGAACCATAGCTACCGAGTTTCTGCAGGTATTTTTTTTTTCTAAGTTCCTTTCATATATTAAGTCATCAAGTCCCTAAGACAGCACTAATTTCTATGTGTTACTATTTCCCCCTCATCAGAGAGTGTGAATGTAAGTCTCCTGGCTCCAGAATTTTTACTCTGACCTGCTGTAGAATTATGCATATTTATACAAAATTAATTTACTATTTCATTCTTAGAAGTGTAAAAACTCCTGCAATCTCTACTCATCTCCTATTTTTATTTCCATTTTCTGTAGTCTCTGGTTCAATGTTTCTTGATAGCTTTTTACCTCTAGCATCCTTTGCTAATCAATATCTATGTTTTTTCTCTTCCTCAATGTGTAGTTTATTGTGTGCTTTATATACCTCCATACTTTTAACAGTAGAGCTATATATTTTTGCCATTTTCACTTGTCATCTTTTAACCTCTAGCTATTATTAGGAAACAGATCTTCTATATTTGTGAAGTTCCCTTAAAAAAATAATAAACCTGTTACTTTAAAATAGCATGTATCACTTGATCACTTGAATCCCGTTACTCATCGATTTGCTCGGCGGGCGCCAGTAACATTTCCATTGGACCCTATCACGTGCCAATGTAGCCCAATGGCATCTGGTTGATTCAGGAATATGAAGAGCCTCAAACCGTTCCTTCAGGGTCTTAACAAGGAAGTCTGACCATCTTGTAGGTGGGCGGCCACGTGATCTTTTGACATCCCGTGGGATCCAGTCGGTAACGGCTCTAGTCCAGCGGTTGTCTCCAAATCGCATTACATGTCCAGCCCATCTGATTTTCGATGCCTTGGCAAGCGAGACAGCGTCCCTGATTCTGGAATAGCGACGGAGGTCAGAACTCCGGATTCCTTCTCTCACTTGAGTGAGGCGTGATATTCAAGCATAGCTCTTTCGATGCCTCTCTGGGAGACCCGAATAGCATTCTCATCCTGCTTTCGTAGGGCCCAGGTCTCTGAGGCGTATGTTAATGCAGGGAGAAGCGGTGGAGTCGAAGAGATGTGCCCGGAGCCGGAGGTTCTTTGTCCTTTTAGCTATTTCTTCGATGCCTTTGAAGGCATTCCATGCCGCTCTCTTCCTCCTGCGCAGCTCAGGTTTTAGGTCATTCATCATGTTGACTTCTCGACCTAGGTACACATAACTGCTGCATTCAGAGATGTTTGTTCCATTGAGAGAGAATGGGGCCTCTGGAACTAGCTCATTTCTCATGAACATAGTTTTCTTCAGATTCAGCTGTAGACCTACCTTTCCACATTCTCGGTCAAAGTCAGCCAGCATTTGTGCCGCTTGGCTAATGTTTGGTGTTATTAGAACGATGTCATCAGCGAAGCGGGAGGTGGTGTAGTTGCCGACCATCTATCTTCACTCCCATTCCTTCCCATTCTAATTGTCTCATGATGTTCTCGAGGGTGGCACTGAAGAGTTTTGGTGAGATGGTATCACCCTGTCGAACCCCTCTTTTGACATCAATGATCACTTCTTTGTAGAATGGTGAGATCCTGGTGGTGAATCCATAATACAGCTCACGAAGGATCTTGATGTATTGGGTTTGAACACCCTGTTTGACTAGGGCTTCGATGACTGCTTCAGTTTCCACAGAATCAAAGGCTTTCTGTAAATCAATGAGCGTGAGACAGAGCGGCATCTTGTACTCCCTACAAACCTCAATGAGCTTGGTTACTGTGTGGATATGGTCGATTGTGCTGAATCCTTTCCGGAAACCTGCTTGCTCGCATGGTTGACCTTCATCTAGTGTTCTGCTAATCCTGTTCAGGATGACTCGTGTAAACAGCTTGTAGATGACAGACAACAGGCAGATGGGGCGATAGTTGCCGATGTCATGAATGTCTCCCTTCTTGAACAGTAGAACTGTCCTGCTGGTTTTCCATTGGGAGGGCACCTTGCATTCGGACAGGTAGCGTGTGAAGAGCCGAGCTAGTGTATTGATGAGCACCCGATGGCAGATTCTTCAGATGTTCGGGTCTGACTTTGTCTGGGCCTGGTGCTGTTCCCTTCTTTACCGATGAGATGGCATGTCTTATTTCAGAAGGGAGAACGTTGGGAATGGCGTATCCATCCTGTGGAATTTGGTATGTGGGCAGGTGGATGTGGCTATCAAAGAGATTTGAGTAGAAGTCCTGGATAATCTTCTCCATTGCCTTTCTGGAAGATGTGATAGATCCATCAGGGCGTCGGAGGGCAGTCATCTTGGTCTTATAGTTGGCGAAGGACAGGCGGGCAGTCGCGAATACTTTTTCCGGCTTCTGCTGCATCTTCCAGTATTTCTGCTCTTCTGTCTTTGAGGTCTGCTTTTATCGCTTCTCTGCACTGTTTAGCAAGCTTGGGCGTTAGCATTTGGTCTCCTGAGGCTCGCGCCTTGCCACGTTGGCGAATGAGCTCGAGAGTTTCTGAAGACAAGCGTCCTTTTTGTGTTTTTCTCTCTCGGCATTCTTCGCACAATCATGGAGGTGCTGAACCAGTCGGTTGTATTCTTCATGGATGTCATCAATGATGGTATCTTCCCATGTTGCCGCAATGGTGCCAAAGAGTTCCCAGTTGGTGGTCGTTCTGGGAGTTCTCTTCTTAAACTTTGCAGCCTTTTCTCCCCGTTGCGGGAAGTAGAATTTTGCACGAAGGAGGCGGTGGTCCGATCCTGTCTGGAATTTGGGGGCGACAGCAACATCGGTCAGACAAAACCGTCGATTGAAGATGATGTGGTCGATTTCATTGTGGAACTGTCCACCAGGAGATTCCCATGTCCAGCGTTTCGCTTCAGCCTTCTGAAACTGTGAGTTCCCATGAATAGTCTTGGTGGACATGATGAACTCAGATAGTCTCTCACCCTGTTCGTTCCATTCTAGGCCATGGGTCCCGATGTGGAGTTCTTCAGCCGATCTTCTCGGTCCTATCTTGGCATTAAAATCACCGACTATGATCTTGTAGAAGGTGTGATCTTTTTTTATAGAACTCCTCCAATTCCATGTAGAATTTCTCAATTTCATCTTCTTTGTATGTGGATGTTGGTGCATAGACAATGAAGATAGAAATTGCTGGCAGTGGGCCACATCTCCTCAAGTGTAATCGTCCTATTCGGTTTGTTAGGCATTCAAATGAATCAATGTTGACAGCCATGTTCGTGTTGACAAGGACACCAATGCCACCGGCGCCTCTTTCATCACATGTTCCAAGGAACAATTCTTCTCCGGTGTCAAATACAGCATGATGCGACTGGCGCCTCCTCGTCTCAGTCAGACCAATGATGTCGTACTTGATCTTTCTTGCTTGCAGCATCAGATCCTCAATATATGCTTCCGTTGCCGAGTGTACGTGCATTGAAAGTACAGACAGTCATTTTAGTCCTTCTTCGTTTTGGCAGCCTAGGACAGCTGTGAAATTTTATCAGGCACTGCTTGTTTGCCTTTCTTACTGCTGCCGTATTAAGGGCTCTTTCGGGGTCAGGAAAATAAACATTTTTGTTACTGGGTTTGGCATATCGAACACGCATCGGACAGCTTGCCAGGCTCTGCCATGCGGGCACTATATTCTCATTGCTTTGTGGGGCTCTCTCAGAGGGGTGGGTAGAATATTTGTGGTAGTTTGGAGGTAAATGGCGGCGGCCAGCGCGCTGCCTTGCAGAAAGCTGGTTTCTGCTCTGCCGGGTGTACGTGTGTCTGAGGCTCAAGCATTCCTGGGTTTGAAATACTCTCCTCTGAAGGGGCGGGTCTCTGCAGGGGCGGGTCCTTGTAGGCTGGGTTTCTGACAAGCTGGGCTGGAGACTGGATTAATCTGTGGGCTGGAGAGTGGATTAATATGCTGGGGGAGATCTTACCAGCTGCAGAGTGTGGATTGTGACACAGATCGCTGCCAGCAAGGTGTGAGAGTTTCTCTGGCCTCCTCCGTACACCCGGCAGAGCAGAAACCAGCTTTCCCGTTGAACCCCCTGCACTCCATGGACCACGAGAGCAACTTCGGACCTGAGTCCACCATCCCGATAGCATGTATATTTGAGGCTATACAAAGATACTCTTTGAAAAGGTTACCTTGGGGCCGGAGCGATAGCCCAGCGGGTAGAGGCGTTTGCCTTGCGGCCGGCCTTTGCCGGCCCGGGTTCGATTCCCTGGCATCCCATATGGTCCCCGAGCACCGCCAGGAGTAATTCCTGAGTGCAGAGCCAGGGTAACCCCTGAGTATCGCGGGTGTGACCCCCAAAAAGCAAAAGAAAAGAAAAGAAAAGGTTACCACAAAATCCAACAAAGTTGTGTGTCATGAGAAAAATTCAAACTTCTTTTTTCTAAGAGAGGAACAATACACAAACCTATGTTTGTTTTCCAGTGCATGGGATCTAATCCAGAGCCCAACACAGGAGAAACGAACACTCTCCACTGAGTCACACCTAGGGCAGCAGCCGTAATGTTTAAAATGAGAGAAAACATTTGAAAGCAAATTCGGTAGGCAGTGAGAACTTAAGTTAATTAAGTTGAATGAAACAACAGATCCTGTTCCCTAAAACCCTTGAATTATGTGTTGAAAGATAGCCGGATGGGATGATTGGAAAGATTTGTTTTCCTTCTCTGGATTTATCACCTGTTATATGGCCTTGTGTTCATATAGACAAAAGGAATCAAGACAAATTGAGTGGAGGCTCCCAGAAGCTCTTTCCACTGGTCCTTCGGGATCACTAGTTTTGTCCTTTTGACATCAGTGCAGTCCCCATTTGGCTTCTCTAGAGTTTCATCTTTTGATCTTGGTGTTTCTTATCTTGACTTTGAAATCTGGGCTTATTTTGCCCTTTCTGAGTGTAGTCTTGCTCTTTGAACTTGACCTCTCCATTTGTCACTTGGACATAGTATATAGGTGCTGCCTTTCATCTTGCTTTTCTGAGTGGGTATTTTATATCTCCACTCCACGAGCTTAACCTTAGATACAGTTAAAATCCTACCCAATCCCACCTCCCCAGCTCATAAGATGACACTCTTTTTTTTTACATGACATCCTTCAGTCCCTTTGTTACTGTTTACTTTATGAGTGTTTATGACCAAAATGATTTTAGTAATTTTTGTAATATAGTATGAGACAATTTGAGAGTTTCTTCATCCTGTGGTAAAATTTATGTATTGCTGAAGGTTTTACATGAAAAGTGAAGTAAGTCAACCAGATTTATGATTTTTTTATTAGTGAATCAGAGAGTCCTGTTATCATGTGGGCCATTATTTAAAATACAGGAAGAAAAATGTCACTTAGAGAGTTTATTGTAATACCAACTTCTGGGTCATACTATAGGCATGTGGATTCATTTGATCGGGCAGGACAACCTCAAATTTGAACTTTAACAGAACCCTAGAGACGTGGAGAGCACCATACTTTGGAAAGTGTTGACATAAATCAAACCTCTGGGTAATCATTTGCACACTTATTCGCAGCATGACAGTAGTCATTAGTATATCATCCTCATTCATCTAAGGAAAAGTCAGAAATGAGATAGAAATATTGGTAATTATTTTATTTTTTTCAAGGAGTATTCTGCATGTGGATGATATAAGCCCTGACTAAATTCAGCAATCACTCTGGTAAATGGTTTCTCAAAGCATTAGGTGGAAATATAGCTCTAGGTATTTGAAGCAAATTGCCTTAAAGACTATCTTTCCCCCCATATGTGTGACTAGTTATTCTCTCCATATATTCACTATAATACGTTTAGAGAGATGGCAGCGGAAGGGGAACATTTGGGCATTGTGTGAGATAGTTGGGGAGGGATGGACACTCTGGTGGAGACCGAGGTGTGAGAGTTTTGCATGCTTGAAACCTTCCTATTAACAGTTTTATAAGTCACAGTAACATACAATGATTGTTTAAAAATATGCTTAAAATGTTTCTTATATGAAAAAGAACTCTCCCTATGGTTGAATAGAATCATTCTTTTCAACATTTAGGTAAGTTTTTTTACATTTGGTAGTATTGAGCAACATTTTTATTGAGTTCAGAAAATTAAATATAGTTATATTTACTGTCAGAAAATTAAATATAAATTTATTTATATGTAGTTATCTACATTCAGATTATAGTTAAAGCCATTATTATTTTAAATGAAAAATCTAAAATTTTGTTCAGTTACATCTGCAGACACTCAAGATTCTTCTTGAATGAGTAACTGCACTCTTATTCTGTTCTTGAATTTGATAAAGCTGGAGTTGCTTCATCCAAGTAGAGGAAGGCGTGCACTGTCTACTGAAAACACACCGTGCACTGTTCCATGGTATTTGCACAGCAGGAACGTGCAGACATTCCTGTTTATAGAAATTATCAGGAAGTTTATTAAAAATACAAGAAGAGCTCAAGATTCTTAGATGAATGTTTTATAACAGTATATATGTATTTTAGTAATCAATAATCTATCTGAGGATATGGCATCAGTTAGGAAATTGGTAAGTAGTCTAAAATATAAAAATAGAGATGATCCCAGCATTATCTTTCTGTTCATTGCCTGTAGTATACATAGACTCGTAATTCTGCTCTACAAAATCACATGCATCATTTGAACAGAGATGTGTTATCTGAATTTAGACTGGACAGAGTTGTATAATCCAAGAAAATATAATACATCTTTCCCTGAGATTGGCCAGTATATGTTCACGTATCAGAAACACTTATCATTCAAATTATTATTCACACCATGCAATATGAATAGGCTGATCATCTTAATAACTCATAATTTTCCCATAAGATTATTATTAACTATTAAAATTAATAGGATGTTAATGAAAAATTATTTACTAGAGAATTAGTATACTAAGGTGCAAAGTTTACTGTGTTGATGTACATACATGTCTGCCTCAAATTTACCAGGGCGCACATTCATATCAAGAATATTTGGAAAACATTAACAATATAAATGGAATCTTTGTATACATCATTTATAAAGGCCACTGGTTGCATCTCAGATGAAAACATAATGTAGGTTAGCCTACATGGGTCATTGTCAGTAGAGTACAACATTCTACCTCTGACCTTCTGTTAAAATTAATGGTTTGTCATTATTGAAAGCAAAGGTTATCTTTGAATGAATTATTTAATAACTTTGCATGTCTGTGGAATGACCATGAGAATTAATTCATGTACCACCAACTCTAAGTGCTTCCCCCAAAGAGAACTCAAGTGCTGACTGCTGAACTCCAAGTAGGCTGATCCCTACCCTGATCCAGGGAATAAACCATGGGCATACCTGCCAGTCAACAGCGAGTATGGGAGATGAAGTTAGACTTGTTCTGAAGAAACATGGGGTCTTCTGTGGTGCCAGACTCCGCTCCTGACTCCCGGATGCCTTACTGATTCTCAGACAGCAGCAGACTGAGACCCTCTCCTTGGTTGAGGAGACTCATATCTCCACAAGTCAGACTTCAGTTAAGACCCACAAAGTGTTCCCACCAGTTCTAAGTGCCCTCTCATTTTCTGCCCCTAGGCACATTATAATTTTGCCAGTCATCTCGTTTTGGAATCCATTGATTTCTTAAAACAATGTTTTGGTTTCTGGCCACACTCAAGTGTGCTCAGGGGCTTATTCATGACTGTTCTCAGGGATCACTCTGGCAGCCCTTGTGATGCTGGAGAGAGAACACGGATATGCAGCATGCAAGGCAAGTGCCCTGTCCACTTGCTGTCCCTCTGGGTGGGTGTTCACTTTTCATTAGAAACCTGTTGAGCTCTCTTCATGCTCTCACATATGCAGAATAGATGGGGTATATGCCAGGGGGAATAGGGTCATATGAAGGAATTGGCTCCTGTGAAGGAAGGTGTGGTCCAGGAAAGCTTGATAGAGTTCTAATTCAAGTCCACAGACCTGGAAACCAAGTGAGCGGAGTCTTGTGCACAAGATGGAGGGTAGGAAGAAACTCATGTTCCAGCTCAGGCAGTAGGCAGAGAACATGCTTTTCTTTTCTCTGTCTTTTTGGTTTCAATCAGCCCTTTGGGTGGTTGGTGATGTCCACCCACATCGGGAAGAGCCATATTTTTACTTGCTAATTCATATGTCAATCTTGTTTTGAAACACCTTTATAGATTTTTCCCCAAAAAAATGTTTAATCAGGTGTTCTGGATCTCTGGTACCTGAACAAGTTGACACATGAAACTGGCATGTTAACCCACTGTATCAGAAGCAGTAGAACCAGGCACCAACCAGGCACACACTCAAGAGAAGGAAGCAGAGAGTGTGATCTTGTTCTCTATTGTGTTAATTCTGAAGCCTGGAAGGTACTTAAACACTGCGGTGTCTCTCCAGCAAGGTACCGCCTATCCAAATCTTCCTTAAGTTACTCACTTGTCCTTGATCCTGTCTCCTTAGAACCTTGGGAAATTAAAAACTAATATGGAAAATGCGCCTTCTGGTCCACAGTGCTTGCTTCATTTTCGGATGCCTCACTTTAAGCTTTTCCGTTCATTTGTCCAGCATTTATTGCAAATTGATTTTACGTCAGGCAGGATCCTAGACCCTGGGACACCTGTGCTATGTTCTGGGCATAAATATTTATTCCAACAGTGGCACAATTGTTATTTCTATTAAAACTAGGATATTGCTTTCGTTTATTACATCAAGAAATCGTTTGCTTTTGTTTGTGTAGTGGAGATGCAAATTACTTAAAAACTGAAATAAGATGAGAACACTGCTGTTCTGTTACATATTAAACAATAGGAAATTTAATTTTTTTCTATATTTGTCTGTGTGTATGGATGTGGGAGGATTTTTGGGGACCAAACCTTCTGGTACTGGAGCTACTCCAGGTGCTCTGTACTGAGTCGGTCCTGAGAGTGCTATGGGGCCAGGGGAGAAATCTGGGATCAACAGTGCTTTAACCAATCTCTCCTAACCTGGACACTTTGGTTGATTTTTCTTTATATATATATATATGTGTGTGTGTGTGTGTGTGTGTGTGTGTGTGTGTGTGTGTGTGTGTGTTTGTGTGTGTGTAAAATCTTTGTGGTGCTGGGGATTGAATGCATTGTGCCATATGTATAAGTGTTTCACTACCGAACTATGTCCTTAGCCTCTAATTCTTGATCAAAAAATGAATCTGATGGCTTGGTTAGCCTGTGCAACTGTCACTACAATCACAAGATACAAAGCTGATCCTTCATTCCTTTGGAGGAACCCTAGTAATACCCTACTATACCCCTAATGTTAAATTACATGCAAACTTCCACCTGAGTTTCTTTACCTTTGCAATTTTGTCCTTTAATATTAAATATAACCTTGCAGAATGAAGCCTTTGGATAAAGACTATAGTTTTTTTTTTTTAAAATAAAGTACACATTATTTCAAGTCATACTCTATTTTCTTTTGAATATGTACTGGAAACATGTTTCCATTAAACTGTCTTTCTTGTCTATTATTTTTTTGTGTATGAAAACAGAATGAAACAAACTAAAGTGTTAAAAACTGGTCACAAACTATAAAAAGGAAAATAAAATTATCTGCAGAATATAGTATATAATATGCTTTATTTTTTTTTTTTGGCCGGGGACAACTCCTAGTGTTCCTCAGGGCTTCTGCTTGCACTCTGTGCTTAGGGTTCATTTCCAATGGGCTCAGGAGATCATTTGGAATGCCAAGGATTAAACCCCCCATTGGCCACGTGCAAGCACCCTACCTGCTTTACTATATCTCTGCCCCATTTACTAGACTTTTCATCATCACCTCATGCCAGTGAAACAATGTTGACTTAATCTGACAGTGAAGGTTATTTTTGTCTTAATTATATTCTATGTGTAATAAACAGACTCTAGATAACCTAATAGAAAACATAACAATGAAATTTATTAAAAAGTTCTCATGAGCTTTCCAACATAGAGATGAAAGTCATTTGCTCTATATAAGAATATATTTTTTAATTTTATTGAAATTATACAATTTTGTGATAAAATGACAAAGACCCTTTTATGTAGTTGGTGCTTTCTTTCCAGAAAATTTCAAGTCTTTCTCTTCAAAGTCATAATTAATAATGAGTATATTTCTAACATTGCTGAATATTCAATAAGTCGTTGATATAAATTCAAGTAATTCAAAATGTCAGGCTTGAGTTCTCAGTGGTGATTTACATTGGCAAGTGTTTATGGGAATGCATTATTAGTTTGCTGACTGCTTTAATATATAAAGGTTATAAAAAGAATTTTATCCAGCAGTTATGAATTTTAGTATTTCGCCAGGTAGATATAAATACCCACAAGAATGCATGTGGTTTTAAACTTCTGCAGAATGTTCAGAAGCAATTCAGTTGCTCAAATTAGGCACACCTTTTTTTTCTCATTAAATGGAGCATATGGTCTTTCGCAATCTGAATGACAAGCTATTGATAACAGTTCTGCTAGTATAGAATTTGGAGATTTTTACTAGCTTCTCAGCATCATCTTTTCTTCTTTATCTTTGACATCTTACACACTCCACACTTTGAATGTAACTCTAAATATAGTTTAGGTATGACAATCCATAAAAGCATTTATATAGTTTTATATATATACATATATATATATATAGATCGATCGATAGATAGATAGATAGATAGATAGATAGATAGATAGATAGATAGATAGATAGATAGATAGATAGATAGATAAATATACTTGAAAACACTGTCAGTATAAATATTACTATTAATTCAGATATTTTGCAGGCTACTTACTCTCTAAGGCAATGGTTAAATTTTGGTCTTTCACCTCTGTCTGAGAGTTGATATTTCAACCTGAACTTTTAAAGACTCAAATTAGTCTGAGTTTCTGCAGTCACTCTGCTTGGTATCAAACATAAAAGAAAAAGGATATATAAAATAAGTGTATATATTGATGACAATTCAAAATGTGTTTACAAATGAAACACTCTTTAGGTGACAAGTGTGAAATTGTCTATGTAGAAGAAAAGTTTACGATGAAGGGGAATGTTGGAATATGAGTTAAGTTAAAGCAGTTGTATGCTCTTGGAAGATGCTAGGGAGCTAAAGAGAAATTGATGCTTTCTCCTCCAACAGGGATTCTGAGTTAGGATATTTGCTTCTAGTATTTATTAATAAACATATCAAGGTTACCTCCTGTCAGGAGGCAGGAAGACATATCTCTCATCACTTGATCACTTGACATCCCATTATTCATCGATTTGCTCAAGCGGGTGCCAGTAATATTTCCATTTGACCCTATCATGTGCCAATGTAGCCCAATGGCATCTGGTTGCTTCAGGAATACAAAGAGCCTCAAACCGTTCGTTTAGGGTCTTGACAAAGAAGTCTGACCATCTTGTAGGTGGGCAGCCATGTGATCTTTTGATATCCTGTGGGATCCAGTTGGTAATGGCTCTAGTCTAGCAGTCGTCTCCAAATCGCATTACATGTCCAGCCCATCTGATTTTCAATGCCTTGGCATATCTCTAAATCCATTAAATTGCAGTACTTGACTGTTCAACTCAAAGAATGTTTCTGCACTTTCCATATTCCTCAAAACATTTTTTCCAGGATAGTGATGAAAATATTTTTCTTACTTTTTCCTCCTGCATTGTTGATTCTTTTTCTTGTGTTTTTCATCAGTTACCTGAGTTAAACATCATGGAAAATTTACAGTTGATTAAATTGCATGTTGTGGCAGATGCTACATTTTTTAAGAACTTCTAAGGCATGATAAAATATGTATATCAAAATTTGAAATTTGATATATTTTGACATAGGCATAATGGATGAAATAAATATTGGGTATCAAGAGAGTGAACATGCCCTTGCCAAAAATATTCAAGCTCCAAAGTTTTTTGTTGTTGTTGTTGTTGTTGTTGTCATTCCTTTGCAATCTCTCTCTCATGCATTCTCACCCCCTGTCTTCAGATAGCCTTTCCTCTGCTTCATATCTTAAATGTAGCTCTGGTGTGACTTAAGCTTACCAGCTTGAGATTTTGACTGCATTCATCTGTGGGATGTAAATATATACCAGTGTCTACTACTGTTTTAAATGGTAACATCAGACTAGAACTGAGCATTGAATGTAGGCAAAGGAATTTACATGATAATCCCTAATGTATATATGCAAACCACAATGTGTAAGAGGAGAGAGAGAGACAGAGATACAGAGAGAGAGAAGAGGAAAAGTGCCTGCCATAGAGGCAGGTTGGGAGGGGGAGGGAAACTGAGGACATTGGTGGTAGGAAATGTGTACCGGTGGACTGATGGGTGCATGCGTTCGCAACATTGTATGACTGAAACCCCATCATTAACAGCTTTGTAATGGTCTATAAATAAAAAATAAATAAAGGCAACCTATATTTTTGAGATGGGTACTTTCAGCTGTTGATTTAACTATCCTAATTTACTGTATAAGATGAATGTGGGTGGATACCTGGCCACACACAATGAAAATTAATCCCCTCTCTGTAAGCAACATGATCTATGTTCATCACTTGATCACTTGATCACTTGACATCTCGTTATTCATCGATTTGCTCCAGTGGGTGCCAGTAATATTTCCATTGGACCCTATCACGTGCCAGTATAGCCCAATGGCATCTGGTTGCTTTAGGAATACAAAGAGCCTCAAACCATTCGTTCAGGGTCTTGGCGAAGAAGTCTGACCATCTTGTAGGTGGTCAGCCACATGATCTTTTGACATCCTGTGAGATCCAGTCAATAATGGCTCTAGTCCAGCGGTTGTCTCCAAATTGCATTACGTGTCCAGCCCATCTGATTTTCGATGCCTTGGCAAATGAGATAGTGTCCCCTGACTCTGGAATAGCAAGGGAGGTCGGAGCTCTGGATTCCTTTTTCACTTGAGTAAGGCATGATATTCCAAGCATAGCTCTTTTGATTCCTCTTTGGGAGACTCGAATAGCATTCTCATCCTGCTTTCTATGTTTTATGTTCTATGATCTATGTTCATATTGTTTAAAATCTGCACACGTTGATCCAGAAATTCTACTTTGAGGAACAAAGTCAGGCAATGCTTAAATATATTTTTATAAAAATACAAATACTAATGGAACATTGCTTATAAGAAACATCCTTATGTATGGGATATTTGTGTCATAATATTATTATCTGAGTATAAATGAGAAAGTGAATTCTGTCAGATTTGCATAGGGGGTATACTTTCAGATTCTGTGATGTTACTGGTGGCATTCTTTTTTTATTTTAAATTCATCTTAAAATGTATTTGTTCTTAGAGTTTAAAATTTTCATAAAATGGTTATTGTTTCATAAACCAGTTCATGAAGAACACATAAACACACTGAAAAATAATTGTATCGGTCCTTGATTATTTAGTCTAAAGCAGTATGGAAATGATTATAGTCACAATTAATGAAAATGTATAATGCTATTAATATATAGTTGATGGAGTTTTTTAAAAATTTGACATACCTATTTTGTATAAAATATGTCAACTGTATAGTAAATGGTATCTATCCCAAAGAGCAAGTAAATTATTGAAAAACATCCAGACAAATATTTTTCACTAAGTAGATTTCATGAGTACAAATCCTTATTGATTTTGTTCTTTTTCATTAAGCACAAAACAAAATATTAATAATAATATCAATAAATACACTTTAAATAATAATAACTAAACATTGCAGCATATTTTATTTGGAAGAGCCATTTAAATGCCCTGTCACATAAAGATACATGTATTTTTATTATGGAATTAATCACCTAATTGAGGGGTAACTTTATCCCAAAGGATATTGTCTACTATGCAACTCCTAGAATGGTTTCATATTTAGACAAAATAAATTATAATGTCTGTAAACTGAAGAGTAGAACTCTATATATTTCTGTTGTCCTTATAAATACAAATCATAACTAAACCCATCTCTGTATAACTGAGAATCCGATTATAGAGTGTTTGTCAATTGAAAAATTCTTTTGTTATGAATCAGTCACCATGCTTTATTTTCTTTCTCATTCTCCTGTATTGACTCACTACTTTTTTTTAACTGGTTTGAAAAGGTATAGCATATTTTTGCACTTTCTTTCAAGAACTAACAACATATATTATTTTCAAGAAATAATAATTCCTTCTTATTAGGTATAGTGTAATTAGGACACCAAATTGACAGACCAATTTACAGAGAGTAGTGTAATTAGGATTCCTAGTGAACAGACAAATTTTATTTTTTTAGTTGCCTCTCTGTATATGTTAGAGATGTACATGTGATTTACTTATTAGGATCATGCATGGGTATCATCTATAATTAAATGGCAAGCAACAATTCATGGAAAAATGTTCACGAGATATTCTATCCAATTATGGGAGAGGAATGATTACCAAGTTATAGATTTACATGTAAAGATGAATATATAAAGTAGAACAAGACTTCATAAAGATATGCTTATCCATCATAAAATGTACTGTAATAGGACAGGGAATTGGTGTGAATGGAATTTCTTCAAAACTATTATTATGAAGACATCATTGTGAGATCTCAGAGAACATAGGTTAAAAAAAATCTGCACAATAAAGAAACTCCTCATTATGAATTCACATAGTGAAGGGCCCAGATGATCTCAACATCTCTGTGAAAGTTCTCCTGACTCTCCCACCCATGCCTGCTTGTTCAAACCAAAAGGAAACTATTCTTTCTTTGTCAGCACTATAGCTTATAAACTCTGACATCAGATATTTGATTTTCCTGTCATTGCTATCTAGTTTGTTTATTCAGTGAGTATTTATAAGAGCACTTAGAGTAGTCTAGGTGTAGTGATAGGTGCTAGTGATACAGATTTAAACAAAGAGAATGAGCACCATAGCTTAGCAATAGCATTAGATCGCATTTTTTTTTTGCACAGCACAGTTTATTCTTTTTTTTTTAACATTTTATTATACCACCGTGAGATATACAATTACAACGTTGTTCACGCTTGGGGGGTTTCGGTCACAAAGTGTTCCAGCACCCCCCCCTCCACCAGTGCCCCTCAACCACCACCTATGTCCCCAATTCCCTCCCCCTCCCACATCCTGCCTAAATGGCAGGTTCTTTATCTCCTCTCTCTCTCCCTCTCTCTCTCCTCTCCTTCTCCCACACATTGTGGGTTGCACTACGTACACTTAGAAGCCATCATTTGCATTTTTTTGTCTGTATTTAATGCTCAGTTCTATGTTGGTATCAGACCTTTAGACATTTATTCACACATGTTCCCTTCTCTATCTAACCAAACCTCTGACTCCCACGCGCTTGTGGTAATTTCCACTTTTGGTAAGATCACCTGGTATATTTATGTCATGCAAATAAATGCAGTCATTCTATGTCTCTCTCTTTCCTTCTGACTAATTTCACTCAACATGATTTTCTCCATGTCCATCCATTTATAGGAAAATTTCATAACTTCATTTTTTCTGACAGCTGCATAGTATTCCATTGTGTAGATGTACCACAGTTTCTTTATCCAGTCATCAGTTCTCGGGCATACTGGTTGTTCCCAGGTTCTGGCTATTGTGAATAGTGCTGCTATGAAAATAAAAGTGCGGATTGTGTTTCCGCTGTGTGTTTTTGGCTTTCCAGGGTATATTCCCAGGAGCGGTATGGCTGGGTCCAAAGGGGAGCTCAACTTCTAGTCTTTGGAGGAATGTCCATATTGTTTTCCAGAAAGGTTGTACAAGTCGACATTCCCACCAACAGTGTATGAGAGTCCCCTTTTCCCCACATCCACGCCAGCACTTGTTGCTTTTACCCTTTTGGATATGGGCCATTCTCTGTGGTGTGAGGTGATATCTCATTGTTGTTTTGATTTGCATCTCTCTGATGATTAGTGATGATGAGCATTTTTTCATATGCCTTTTGGCCATTCGGATTTCTTCCTTGTCAAAGTTTCTGTTCATCTCTTCTCCCCATTTTCTAATGGGGTTGGCTGTTTTTTTTCTTATATAGCTGTACCAGTGCCTGATATATCCTGGATATTAACCCCTTATCAGATGGGTATTGGGTGAATATTCTTTCCCATTCTGTGGACTGTCTTTCTATCTTGGTCACTGTTTCTTTTCGAGGTGCAGAAGCTCTTCAGTTTCATGTAGTCCCATATATTTATATTTTCTTCTAGTTGCTTTGTTAATGGTGTTTCACCTTTGAAGATGTCTTTAGCTTCAATGTCGTGGAGGGATTTTCCTATATTTTCTTCAACGTACTTTATGGAATCAGGTCTGATATTGAGATCTTTAATCCATTTTGATCTGATTTTTTGTGCAAGGTGTTAGACACAGGTCCAAATTATTTTTTACATGTAGCTGTCCAGTTTTCCCAGCACCACTTGTTAAAGAGGCTTTCCTTACTCCAGTTTGGACTCTTTGCACCTTTATCAAAGATTAACTGATCATATCTTTGAGGGTGGGTGTCAGGATACTCAACTCTATTCCATAGGTCCACAGGTCTGTTTTTATTCCAGTACCACGCTGTTTTAATTACTGCTGCTTTGTAGTACAGTTTGAGGTTGGGAAAGGTGATGCCTCCCATCTTCTTCTTCCCAAGGATTGCTTTAGCTATCCGTGGGGGTTTATTATTCCATACGAATTTCAGGAGTGTTTGGTCAATTTCTTTAAAGAATGTCATGGGAATCCTTATAGGAACCACATTGAATCTGTACAAAGCTCTAGGGAGTATTACCATCTTGACAATGTTAATTCTCCCCATCCATGAGCAGGGAATGTGTTTCCATTTCCTCGTGTCCTCTTTTTATTTCTTGAAGCAGTGTCTTGTAGTTCTCTTTGTATAGGTCCTTTACACACTTGGTTAAGCTGATTCCTAGGTATTTGATTTTCTGTGGCACAATTGTGAATGGAATCGATTTCTTAATATCCCTTTCTTCTCTTTCGTTATTTGTGTATAGGAAAGCCACCGACTTTTGGGTATTGATTTTGTACCCTGCCACTCTGCTATACATATCTATTGTTTCTAAGCGTTTTTGGGTCGAGAGTTTAGGGTTCTCTAGGTATAATATCATGTCATCTGCAAATAATGATAGCTTGATTTCTTCCTTGCCTATCTGGGTGCCCTTAATGTCCTTTTCTTCTCTGATTGCTATGGCGAAGTACCTCCAGTACTATATTGAATAAAAGAGGTGAGAGAGGGCAACCTTGTCATGTTCCTGATCTTAAGGGGAAGGCTTTCAATTTTTCCCCCATTGAGAATGATACTCGCTGTGGGCTTTTGGTAGATGGCTTTGACTATCTTGAGGAAGCTTCCTTCAATTCCCATTTTCTGGAGGGTTTTAATCATGAATGGGTGCTGGATCTTGTCAAATGCTTTTTCTGCATCTATCGATAGGACCATATGGTTTTTATTTTTTCTCTTATTGATGTGATGTATTATGTTGATTGATTTGCGAATGTTGAACCATCCTTGCATTCCCGGGATGAATCCTACTTGGTCATGATGTATGATCTTTTTGATGAGTCTTTTGGATTCTGTTTGCTAGTATTTTGTTGAAGATCTTAGCATCTGTGTTCATCAAGGAGATTGGTCTGTAATTTTTCTTCTTTGTATTGTCTCTCCCTGCTTTGGGTATTAGGGTGATATGCGCCTCGTAAAAAGCTGTTTGGGAGTGTTTCTGTTTCTTCTATTTCCTGGAAGAGCTTGAACAGGACTGGCAGTAGGTCCTCCTTAAAGGTTTGGTAGAATTTGCCAGTGAACCCATCTGGACCTGGGCTTTTGTGTTTGGGCAGACTTTTTAATTACTGTTTCAATTTCCCCGATGGTGATAGGCTTATTTAGGTATTGGAGGTCTTCTTGTTTCAGCCGTGGGAGGTTATAGGACTTCAGGAATTTATCCATTTCTTCTAGGTTCTCATGTTTTGTGGCATACAGGTTCTCAAAATAACCTCTAATGATGTTTTGGATTTCTGTTTTTTTCTGTTGTGATGTCACCATTTTCATTTCTGATTCTGTTTATTTGGGTTCTCTCTTTCCCTGTCCTTACAAGTTTTGCCAGTGGCTTGTCGATCTTGTTTAATTTTTCAAAAAACCAGCTCTTGGTTTCATTAATCTTTTGGATTGTTTTTTTTTGGTTTCCAGCTCGTTGATTTCCTCCCTAAGTTTCACTATTTCCTTCCTTCTGCCTGGATTGGGCTTCCCCTGTTGGTCTTTTTTCTAATATTTTCAGCTGTGAGGTCAGGTTATTTATATGGGCCCTTTCTTCTTTCCTGATGAATGCTTGCAGAGCTATGAACTTTCCTCTTAACACAGCTTTTGCTGTGTCCCACAAGTTCTGATAGTTGGTATCTTCATTGTCATTTGTTTCTAAGAATCTTTGGATTTCCTGTTTGATTTCTTCTATGACCCATTTGTTGTTCAGCAGTGAGCTGTTTAGTTTCCAGGTGTTTGGTTTAGCTCCCTGCTTCTGTGTATGGTTCACTACTATTTTGAGTGCATCGTGATCTGAAAAGATAGTCGACACAATTTCAATCTTTTTTATTTTGTTGAGGTATGCTTTGTGGCTCAGTATATGGTCTATCTTGGAGTATGTTCCATGTGCACTTGGAAAAAAAATGTGTATTCAGCTTTTTTGGGATGAAAAGCCCTGTATATATCAACCAGCTCTCTTTCTTCCATTTCTTCCTTCAGGTCCAGTATTTCCCTGGTGAGTTTCAGCCTCGCTCGATCTATCCCTAGTCGATAAGGCAGTGTTGAAGTCTCCGACTATTATTGTGCTACTGTTAATGTCTTCTTTGAGGTCTATTAATAATCGTTTAAGTATTTTGCTGGCCCCTCGTTTGGCATATATGTTTAGCAGTGTGATTTCTTCCTGGTATACATACCCTTAATTATTAAGAAATGGCCTTCATTGTCCCTTTTGACCTTTTTCAGCCTGAAATCTATATTGTCAGATACGAGTATGGCCACACCCGCCTTTTTGGAGGGGTTGTTTGCGTGGAGAATGGTCTTCCAGCCTTTGACTTTGAGTCTGTGTTTGCTCTGGTTATTCAGATGTGTTTCTTGTAGGCAGCAGAATGTTGGATTCAGTTTTTTAATCCATTTTGCCACCCTGTGTCTCTTAATTGGTGCATTTAGACCATTGATGTTGAGAGAGATTATTGTCATTGGATTTTGTGCCATCTTTCTGTTAACTTTGTTGTGGTTTTGGGTTGTCTTATTTTACAATAGACCCTTCAATCCTTCTTTTTAGAGTTGGTTTTGAGTCTATGAATTTCCTGAGTTGTTGTTTATCCATGAAGTTGTGTATCTTTCCTTCGCATCTGAAAGTAAGTCTAGCTGGGTAAAGAATTCTTGGTGAGGCCTGAAATTCATTGAGTCTTTTCACAATATCCCACCATTGTTTTCGGGTTTGGAGTGTTTCATCTGAGAAGTCTGCTGTAAATCTCCAGGGATGCTCCTTTGTATGTGATTTCCTTCTTTGATCTTGGTGCTTTCAGTATTCTATCTCTGTCTATCGTTTTTGTCATTTTAATAAGGATGTGTCTTGGAGTATTCTTATTGGGGTTTCTTTTAGCTGGTATCCTTCGGACCTCCTGTATCTGGGAGCATGCTTTCTTCAGTTCGGGAAACTTGTCAGCGATGATGGCTTTGACAGTTTCTTCTTCATCAGGGTTTTCTTCTTTCCCTTCTGGCACCCCAATGATGCGTATGTTGTTCCTTTTTGGCTTCATCCCGATTTTCTCTGGTAGTCTGTTCGTTGATTGTGAGTCTTTTTTCCATCTTCTGGTGTTGTCTACAGAATCTCTGAACCTCGTCTTCGAGATCACTAATTCTTTCTTCAGTAGCTGTTACTCTGCTTTGGAGGCCTTCTCCTGTGTTTTTCAGTTCACTTACCTCATTTTTAATATCTGTCATTTCTGCTTGTACTTTGGTCTGAAATTTACTCAATTCTGCTCTAATTTTCTCCTGTACTTTACTGACTTTGTATTCCATTGTTTCTTTTATTTCCTTGTACATCTTTAACAGTTGCTTATGAAATTCCTTTTCAGAGAGGTTATATAGCTCATAGTTATTGCTGGACTCATCTGTAGTGTA
>JAJIBD010003511.1:0-288969 GCA_021461705.1 Cryptotis parvus
TGCCTTTCTGGAAGATGTGATAGATCCATCAGGGCATCGGAGGGCAGTCATCTTGGTCTTATAGTTGGCGAAGGACAGGCGGGTTGTTGGAGGACAGGTTTAGCTATTCTGGGAGTTTTGTTGTTTTTCCCACTTCCAGCTTAATCTATTTAAGTCAAGCTTCATTCTAATGAGACCTCCTTTTCTATGTAAACACTGCTAGAGGTTGTGGCAAGTTACAGAAGTCACCTTGATTGAATAACTTCTGACTTATACATCTACTAAGACTTCTATGTTTTCTAGATTGGGCACAGCTCCTCTTTATACCCACTGCACCCAGCGTGGGACAGTTAGAATTTACCAGGAGACTACCACCTTGGCTACGCTGAGACTATAGGAAGACTATAGGAAGGATCATCCTAGTTTGCTCTAAGCAGCCAAGTGTGACTCTTTCAGTACGAGAACAAGATGCTCAGAATCACCCAGGTGCAGATAATAATAAGAAGAACCTTGTGGGTACCATCTAGATTACATGAAGCTCATGAAGTTAAGATGTATTAATTTATACCAGCGCCCTCTCTCCAGGTTTTACATAAGAGATAATCTTGGTAGAAAGGATTAGACCTTGGCATAAGCTTTGTTTATACCTGCAATAGGGTGTGGCACTACACTTTGTTTAGTGTGGCACTACACTTTGTTTAGTGTTCTTTGTTGACATGACTCTCTCCATTGGATTACTTTGGTGTAAATAAGGGGCTGACTTGAGGCCCCTTCACTTTTACGTTTGGGCCCTTTCACCTTCACCTTTTGGGCCTTTTGGCTTTTGGCTTTTGGCCTTTTGCTCTTTGGCCTTTTGCTCCTTCTTCTGGGTAGGACTCAGCTCAGGTGAGATCCTTTCTCTGGTGGGAGACTTAGGCTCTTTTGTATGGTCTAAGTTCGGACCAGAGCTAGAGTTTGTTCATTATATTGGAGTGCTGTGGAAGAGCTTTGGTACTATTAAAAGCCTTTTGGATCTGCACCGACTCGTGAGTTTTCATCTGTTCTCCCCGTGTCCTCGAAGGTAGAAGAAGATTCTGCCCTGACACTGTCAGGGACCCAGCGGAGAGTTCCCCCAACAGCAGGTGGTACAAATGCTTTTCCCGGCTTCTGCTGCATCTTCCAGTATTTCTGCTCTTCTGTCTTTGAGGTCTTCTTTTATCGCTTCTCTGCACCGCTTAGCAATTTTGGACATTAGCATTTGGTCTCCTGAGGCCGTGCCTTGCCACATTGGTGAATGAGGTGAGGGTTTCTGAAGACAGCCCTCCTTTGTGTGTGTCTCTCTCTCAGCATTCTTCGCACAGTCATGGAGGTGCTGAACCAGTCGGTTTATTCTTCATCGATGTTGTCAAAGGTGGTATCTTCCCATGTTGCTGCAAAGGTGCCAAAGAGTTCCCAGTTGGTGGTCGTTCTGGGAGTTCTCTTCTTAAACTTTGCAGCCTTTCTCTCCCCATTTGGGGAAGTAGAATTTTGCACAAAGGGAGACGGTGGTCCGATCCTGTTTGGAATCTGGGGATGACAGCAACATCTGTCAGACAAAACTGTACATTGAAGATGATGTGGTCAATTTCATTGTGGAACTGTCCACCAGGAGATTCCCATGTCCAACATTTCGCTTCAGCCTTCTGGAACTGTGAGTTCCCATGAATGGTATTGGTGGACAGGATGAACTCCAGAGAGTCTCTCACCCTGTTTGTTCCATTCTAGGCCATGGGTCCTGATGTAGAGTTCTTCAGCTGATCGTCTCGGTTCTATCTTGGCATTAAAATCACCAACTATGATCTTGTAGAAGGTGTGATCTTTTTTTATAGAACTCCTCCAGTTCCATGTAGAATTTCTCAATTTCATCCCCTTTGTATGTGGATGTTGTGTATACAATGAAGATAGAAATTGCTGGCAGTGCGCCACATCTCTTCAAGTGTAATTATCCTATCTGGTTTGTTAGGCATTCAATGAATCAATGTTGATGGCCATGTTCGTGTTGGACAAGGACACCAATGCCACCCAAGCCTCTTTAGTCGCATGTTCCAAGGAACAATTCTTCTGCGCCTCCTCGTCTCAGTCAGACCAATGATGTCATACTTGATCTTTTGCGCTTGCACCATCAGATCCTCAATATATGCTTCCGATGCCAGAGTACGTACATTGAAAGTACAGACAGTCATTTTAGTCCTTCTTTGTTTTGGCAGCCTAGGATGGCAGTGAAATTTTATCAGGTACTGCTTGGTCGCCTTTCTTACTGCTGCCATATTAAGGGCTCTTTTGGGGTCAGGAAAATAAACATTTTTGTTACTGGTTTGGCATATCAAACACGCATTGGACAGCTTGCCAGGCTCTGCCGTGTGGGCGCTATACTCTCATTACTTTGTGGGGCTCTCTCAGAGGGATGGGTAGAATATTCATGGTAATTTTCCCCTTCTTTTTGGTAGGACTCCTCTCGGCTGAGATCCTTTCTCTTTGGTGGGAGACATGGGCTCTCTTGTATGGTCCAAGTTCTCACCAGAGCGAGAGTTCTTTCATTATATTGGATTACGGTGGTAAACTTCGCAGACATGGGGCAGAGCTGCTACTGGCTCTCCCTGTGAACAGCCGCTCATGAGGCGCCGGGAGGGATGGTGGGTTCTAGCCCTGGCCCACCATCCCAGCAGAGCCTCGCAACAAGCCAGAAGACCCCCACTCCATGAGGGCCTCCATTTTCCACATCCGGACTTCTCTCTCGTCAGACCTCCACCCAGCAGACCAGCCTATCAGCGCCCGGCTCATCGAAGTTCCACCCTGCAGCAGTCTTTCTTAAATCTGGCTCAGGTATGCCGGTCCAGAGACTTGCAGACATGGGGCAGAGCTGCTACTGGCTCTCCCTGTGACCAGCCGCTCATGAGGCGCCGGGAGGGGATGGTGGGTTCTAGCCCTGGCCCACCATCCCAGCAGAGCCTCGCAACAAGCCAGAAGACCCCCACTCCATGAGGGCCTCCACTTTCCACATCCGGACTTCTCTCCCGTCAGACCTCCACCCAGCAGACCAGCCTATCAGCGCCCGGCTCACGCGGCAGCTTGCGGCTCGCGCGGTTCATCAATAAATGCTGGACTTAGAGGTGCCTACAAGAGTATGCTACCTGCACGGCAGAGCCTGGCAAGCTACCCGTGTTGTATTTGATATATGCCAAATACCAGTAACAATTATAGACCTCATTCCGGAATGGATTGGGGCTCTTTATGTTCCTGGAGCAAGTAGATGCCTTGGGCTCTACTAGCATGAGACAGGACATATGGAGATGTTACTGGGGCCCGCTCGGGCAAATCGATGATGAACGGGAAGACAGTGATACAGTGATACAGTGAATTTGGAGGTAAATCCCAGCCCAATGGGGAAAGCTGGTTTCTGCTCTGCCAGGTGTATCTGTGTCTGTGGTTCAAGCATTCCTGGGCTTGAAATACTCTCCTCTGAAGGGCTAGTCTCTGCAGGGTGGTCCTTATAGGCTGGTTTTCCGACAAGCCGGGCTGGAGACTGGATTAATCTGTTGGGTGGGGATTTTATGAGCTGAGGAGTGTGGATGGTGAAGATGTTGCAGCAAGGTGTGGGGTTTCTCTGGGCTCTTCCGAGGCTCCCTCAGGATAGTGGACTCGGGTTGGAAGTTGCTCTCGTGGTCCATGGAATGCAGGGGGTTCAACAGGGAAAGCTGGTTTCTGCTCTGCAGGGCGTATCTCTGTCTGGGTGTATCAGATTCTAGAGTTCTGAAATTCTACGACTTTAGCATTTTTCATTGTAGATGGGAAGGAATGGGCTAATGAGCCCAGGAGTGTGGGCATCTGAGGGAGAATGTTCTTTGGTTGACTGGTCGGAAGGAGTGGAGATTGCAGCTCTCCACCACAGGAATGGGATTCAGCCAGTAGCCCGCAGGAGCAAGGAAGAAGCTCTCCTCCAGCCCCAGAAAGGAACATCTCCTTTAGGATTGCAGAAGAGATCTGACCTACAAAACAGTAGGATTGCACCAGAGATCTGACCTACAAAACAGTAAGCCACTATGATTATGTGGCAATTTGTTAGAGGCGTGATAAGAAATGAATATAAATGCTATGGAAAGAATGCAAAAATATCAAGATAGAAACCTCATTTGGGCAGGTCACTTGCAGCCCTTGGAATGTGCTGCCGTGTGGAATAAGGTAAAGCGGTATTTGCTCTTACAATCTGAAAACACCCATTACTGACAGCTCAGGCAAACTTCCAGGTCAGTTAAAGTAATGAATACAGGCCACATCCTCACAAGAGTCAGCCTTGTTATATGTTTTGGAGATTTGAGCTTTTCCTTTTCAGATAGCTAGGAGCAGGAGACAAAGCCTTTTATGTGGGGGTATTAAAAATAATTTTCAAATTATTTTAGTCAACAATTTCTCTTCTTGTTTCTGGGTAAATGTCATATGCAAATATATCAATTGCTGTCACTCAAACTTCTTATAACAATCAATCATTTGTGACAGGAAAATGATGTGCCCAGCAATTAGGTCAAGTTTGGTGTCAACTCCTGTGCTTTCTTCATTTTTTTTAATCCTCTGCAGAGTTGCTGCAGCAGGACAGTCTTTTAAGACTCACTCTCAGTTGGTTTCTCCTTCTGCCTGACCCTCTCACTGGGGTTCCCAAAAACCACCTCACTGTTTCTTAGGATCTGGCGCTAGGATTCTCCTGACTGATGGGGCACAGGGGAATTCTCACTGGCTGTGACTGGGTCATTGTTTTTTTTTTTTTTTTTTGGGTCACACCCGGCAATGCTCAGGGGTTTCTCCTGGCTCTGCACTCAGGAGTTACTCCTGGCGGTGCTCGGGGTACCATATGGGATACCAGGGATTGAACCCGGGCTGGCATAGGCCAGCCGCATGCGAGGCAAACACCCTACCTGCTGGGCTATCGCTCCAGCCCCAGGTCATTGTTAACCTAAGCTTGTAATTTCACCTGTGAAATTTTGATTATTTTGTTTTTGTTTTGGACCATACCCAGTATTGTTCAAAGGCTACTTCCAGATGTGTGCTTGGCAGTTGCTCCCAGCTGGGCTGGGGTAGGATGATCCAACCTGGGCCTCCTGCATGCAAAGTATGCATTCAGCCCATTGGGCTCACTCTGACCCCTACCAATGTAAATATTTTGATAGAATATAAATATTGTCTTTCAGAATATAAATGGCTTTTTACGTAAGGTCTAAGAACCCATAAAGTTCTACACAGCTCACTCTGGTGAGGTTCATCCTGCCTTCATGTGAGCTCTTTTATAGGGGCAAGCAGTGACATTGTACTGTGGCTGTGTGGTGTCATACACAAGCAACTAGATCTGTTCCTGCTTAGGCCCAGCTCAGGCACAATAGGACTATGTGGACTGAATTATATCTCCCTTAATTCACATGTTGAAGCCCTGCCCACAGTGTGATTCTGTTTGGAGACAGGGACTCTACAGGTGATGTGGGCTCCTGAAGGGAGGGCATTAATAGGATAGGACTAAGTCCTGACAAGAAGGAGCAAACCTTGGGCAGAACAGATTCGGCCACAGAGGAGAGACTAGTGGGAGTTCTGACTAGAAAAAAAAAATTTGCTGGCTCCTTGGTCAGGATTTCTTGCCTGCAGATTTGTGAGAAAATGCATTGCAGTGGTGTGAGCCACATGTGCGTCACTGCCAACTAGACAGCATTGGCGGTACTTTTAGAGAGGCTCTAGCAGATTAATGAGAGAGTGCTCCAGGTCCTTGAAGCAAATTAAACTTGGGACATGTGGCAGTGTATGTCTTACATTTTGAAGCAAATATCTCTGACTATTGTGTAAGAAGGGATGAAAAAAGGAGGGCTGGAATGGAAGTGGCAAATTAGCTGAGAAGTAAATGTAAGGAACAAAGACATTTTTAGCACTGTAGAGTCAAAATGACCCTCTTGTGGTGGTTATAACATGTAAGGAGAGAAAATGTTTTGCGATGGTAGCACAAAGAGGTGGGGTTGGGTTTGGGATTAATAGACTAAGAGCTCACGGATTCTAAGTAGGATGGTGCACTATTAACTTCGACAGTGCTCTTTTTTTTTTTTTCTTTTTTGGGTCACACCCGGCAATGCTCAGGGGTTTCTCCTGGCTCTGCACTCAGAAATTACTCCTGGCGTTGCTAGGGGGACCATATGGGATGCTGGGGATCAAACCCGGGCCGGCATGGGCCGGCTGCATGCAAGGCAAACGCCCTACCTGCTGGGCTATCGCTCCGCCCCAGACAGTGCTCATTTTATCATTCATACTATAGCCTCTAAGTTACTGTCACTGTCGCTGTCTTCCAGTTCATCATTGATTTGCTCGAGCGGGCACCAGTAATATCTCCTTATGTCCCATCTCATGCTAGTAGAGCCCAAGGGCATTTTCTTGCTCCAGGAACATAAAGAGCCTCAAACCATTCCATAAGGTCATGGGAATGAGGTCTATAATTGTTACTGGTATTTGGCATATCAAATACAACATGAGTAGCTTGCCAGGCTCTACCGTGCGGGTGGCATACTCTTGTAGTCACCTCTGATCTCCAGCATTTGTGGATGAACCGCGCGGCCACAAGCGGCCATGCAAGCGGAGCTATGAAAGGCTCTTCTGCTGGGTGGAGTTCTGACTACCCTTGATAATTTTCTCCTTGGAGCTGTGGTTAAGAGATTCCCAAGGGGGAAAAAATTTATTCATCATGTCCTGAAATTGACCTTCTTTAAGCAAGCAAACAGAATGTGCCACATGTACCCCCACTGCACCCAAGGCCACTGTGCCCAGCTGGGTCCTAGAGGTCCCCTGGGGAAGCAAGGGGTGATTCTCCACTTTGGACCCACTGTTCTAGAGCTTTACACCCTCTCTGAGCTGGGGAGAGGCCGCACAGGCCCATCATGTGCGTATCCTGTGGGAGCCCCAGGCGGTCCCCAAGCACCAATGGGCAGCAGGCACAGGCTGACAGAGCTGGGGAGAGCGGGAGCCCTGCGTCCCATTCCTGCCTGCTCTGCTCTGGGCATGTACAGCTCCATAGCCCTCAGTGAAGCGCCGAACATAATCCAGGCATTTTCACAGAGAGAACATTCCTGAGCTATTTCCCAGGCTCCCAAGACGTCCTCAAGTGTGCAAGGCAGAAATCTGACATTTACTCAATTTCATGTGCATCTGACCCACTGCACAAACCCTTCTTTAATATTTTACCCTGTCAATGCAGAATCAGGTGCGACACCACAACAAGGGACTCAAAGCCCCCTCCCCTCCGGCTTGAGGCTGGTGTCCGCATGAACCAAGAGAGGTGTTCACTCAGAAAGATATGCACAATGAAAGTCCTGCAACGGCCTTTTCCAAAAACAGCTCCTCCCACAGATGGGAACTCACTTACTTAGGCACGGAAGGCGGGGCGGGGACCCCATTGGCCACCCGGGGCTCGACCCGAATGACCGCTCCTGCTGCTATCATGGCGGCTTCTTTTATTTTTCTGGATAACCTCTAAGTTATAAGTTTTAAGGATAACCTCTAAGTTATCCTTAAAATATGCAAAGATATGTAACTGAAAAACTAGTAAAAAGAGTTTAAATGTTACACTAAAATTATTTCATTAACTCAAAATGAGGCAGAAAAGAAGGAGCAGAGAGAAGGGAAACATGCGAGCAAATAGTAAGATGGTAAATCAAAATCACTTTTGTAAAAGTGTATTCCGTGTAAGGAGAATAAATATACCAGTTAAATGGCAGTGATTGTTGTGGGGGGGTAGAAAGCAATTTCAATTAAACACTATTTGCAGAAACATTCTTTAATTATAAAAGCAGATGAAGAGTGACTCTAACAGAGAGACAGAGAGAGAAAGAGAGAGAGAAGGAAAGTACTTGACATAGAGTGCTGGAATTCTGTATGACTGAAATCCAATCATGAACAGCTTTGTAACTGTATATCTCACAGTAGCATAATAAAATAAAAAAAGAATAAAAAAGAATAGTGACTCTAACAGGATGGGAAAAGAAAAATCATTCAAATACTAAGCATGAGAAAGCTAGAATGGCTGCATTAATATCAGGCATCTACAGATATTTATAGATATATCTATATAAACTAGCATTTATAGAATTATATAAATCATCTATATACATTTCTATAATCATAAATAATCTATATAAATGCTGGTATATATAGGCCTATATAGATTATATCTATAAATATCTATTTATCTAGATATCTATAGATTCATATAGATTATATAAATAATCTATATAAATGCTGGTATCTAAAGATTTCTATAGATATCTGTCTTTCTATATAGATAGCTATAAATACCTATATATACTAGCATTTATATAGATTATTTACATAATCTATATGAATTATAGATTGACATAGATTATTTATATAATCTACATTAATTATAGATTTATATAGATTACTAATAATATATTTATATATTTACATATATCTATAGCTTATCTATATATCAAGGTTTGTAAGTTGATACCACTGTCTGGGAGTCCTTATTTAAGCTAAATGTATGCTTCATTTATGGGCCAGAAAATCTATTCCTAGGTATTTACTAGAGAAATGAATCTGTTCAGAATCCACTGAAAGACCGTACATAACTGTTTAATATGAGAACGGCTGACGCTGTAGTTTACTCATCTAATAATATAACATGGAAAAAAGCAAATTTTGTCATAGAGGCAATATGGATGAATCTCACTGCTATACTGATGAACTCAAGAATCCAGATGTTACTTGGTATGTCCTACTGACCACCCTTTTATGAGAAGTTCAAAATAGGCCAAAAGCATTAGCAGCTGCTGCTTGGGGCAGGCGTGTGGCCTTGAAGGGCACAGGGAACGTAGGAAAGGCCACATTTCAGTCCGGCTCTGTTGTGGCATTACTCTGTAAAGGAAAATGAAGTCCAGGGCGGGAGAGTTGACTGATGGGCTCTAGAGACCCAGATGCAAAAAAAACAAAACCTTATAAACAGGGGTCGTCACATCTGCTCACTAGGACCCCGGCTGATACCCAGTATAGAACTGATGGTTGATCACCCCCTCCCGACACCCCAGTGCTTTATTTTCCAAGCCGATGGCGTGAACTGTGCGCTCCTCTGATGGGGCTTGTGTACAGTGACCTTTTCATGAGCACATTGCCTTGGTGCTGTGACGCTTTACACAGGAATTGTTTGGAGGCGCTTTAGAAACAGTGGCCGCAAGCAGAGAATACTGCGGGGTCTTGAAAGACGCCTGTGATGGCCATAACTTTTCGGGCAGTTCAAATTGTGAACTTGTAAAAGAATATGCTTTTCTTTGCTGGCAGTTCCTGCTCCTCACGTATTCCTTTCCATTTCCTGCCCGTCTGGCCTCCCCTTCTGGTCGTGGAGGTGAGCCTGGTTGACACTGCTCTTCACACCAGCCCTGGTGAGGGTTGGAAGCCTTACCAAAAGCTTGACAGAATCGGATCAGACCCTGAGGATTTTCTGGGGTGTCATAGCATGAGTGACCGAAAACCTGCCTCATATATTCAAACACGTGTCTGTCGGTGTGGAGTCTGACCTGAGCATGAACAGTAGCGGGCACTGGGGAGTTACCAGCACTCTGAATTCTTTGGTTTCTTAAATGTAACTAACAGGTGTTCCCTCCCAGGGTTCCGGTGAGGTTAGACATTTAGAAGCGCATCAGGCATATTCTAAGGCCTCAGTGAGTGATGGTGTTATTTTACTGCTATGATGGTGCCTCTGCACGCATTAAACTTGGTGGAATTCTGACCTCCTCCCTCCATTAATATAGGGGAAAACATCAGTACACAGTTATGCACAATTAAATGAGTTTCTTTTCTCCATACTTTCTGGATAATGGGGCTTATCAATTCTTCATAAAGCACTTTGGATTCTGGAGCTAAAACTCCAAAGAAGTTTAATGACTAAATAAAATTTAAATGCCATTAGTACTTCACATAATTAGTGCAAAGTGCCAGAGGGATATTTGGAAAATAAATAAATTGAGTTGGTTATTTTGTTCTTTTAAGATTTCTACCAAGATGTTAGCAGACAGAAAGCCAGTAAAAATACTGTATGAAATTTATTTTTGTTTAAATTTTTTAAAATCCCACATCACTCAGGAGGATGAGACTTCAAGAGAGCTTCAGAGTAGTTTATTAGCCTTTAGAATAACAGCCCACTTTGTGAATGACCTAATTACACCCAATCTTGGCGCCCTTGACATTCCGCACAGTCACTGTAGACCTGTTCATGCATGGTGCATACATGTAGAGCTTTAACCTAAAAGTCATTCTTTATTACTGCCAGGGGAATTTAGGGACCACTGTCAAAAAATTGGCATAGAAACTCAAAGCATTTTTCTCTTAATACATAACAATATTGCACTTGTACAATGTCTATTGAGAAGGAACCTAGAGAACGCATAAGGGACTGTTGCTAAAGAATAAAATGATTATAAAAATATCTGGTTACTTCTACACAATTAGCTTCAGTGAAAGAGGAAGAGATGACAAAGGGAAAATGATAGGGGATGCTCACATCTCTTTGGAAGAAGCAGGAATTTGACTCAAGGGAAGCAAAGGCTAGAATTTTTTTTCATCTATGCCAGCCATGACTACAAATTTACATGTGCTGCCTGATTTTATCATTCAGTGCCCCTCTGAAGAAAAGCTTAATGGAAAAATGCAGCAGTTTTTCATCAGAAAATCAGAAAATATTGACCACTTCTGTGCTAGGCTTGATGCAGGAAACCGGGAATTCAGTAATGGCGAAACAGGGGGCTGCTGCCTGCAGTGTCTTGGAGAATGAGGATCACCAACATGCAGATGGAAAAAAAAAATAGAGTTTGCAGGAATTCGGAAGAGTATGAATAAAGAATAATATGAATTGGTTTCTACGCATAATTGATTTGTGGAAAGGCATACTTAGAGCAGTCAGTATATCACTTTGGAATTGGCAGACTTCCCAGGATTTTAGGAGTATAGGGGTGGGTGAATCCAGTTCACTTATGGTCAAAATCTCACACTTCCCACATAAAGAAGAGGTATTAGACTACAATGTGGGCATTGCATGACCATGCTCAGGAAAGGAACTCTGGAACACAGTGTGTCTACTTGCAATACTAGGACTCTTAAGAAAAACTTTTCGTGTAGAGATGTTCCAATATATACATACATATAAGCAAACAGACATAAACACACATATCTGTACACATTATATATTCATTCACTGTATCTGGATCACAGCTACAAAAAAACTTTAGAATTGAGAGTTTAAAAGGTGCCCTTTGTTATGTGATTCAGTGGGGGGACCGACACCAGCAGTTCCTGGGTGATGTTCTTTGTCATAAATCAGTCATCTGTTCAGTTTGCTTTTTTGGCACCATCTGGTTGTGCCAAGAGCTTACTCACTTGGTCACTTGATCACTTGAACCCATTATTCATTGATTTGCTCGAGCAGGCGCCAGTAACATTTCCATTGGACCCTATCACGTGCCAATGTAGCCCAATGGCATCTGGTTGATTCAGGAATATGAAGAGCCTCAAACCGTTCCTTCAGGGTCTTTACAAGGAAGTCTAACCATCTTGTAGGTGGGTGGCCACGTGATCTTTTGACATCCCGTGGGATCCAGTCAGTAATGGCTCTAGTCCAGCGGATGTCTCCAAATTGCATTACATGTCCAACCCATCTGATTTTCGATGCCTTGGCAAATGAGACAGCATCCCTGATTCTGGAATAGCGATGGAGGTCAGGACTCGGAATTCCTTCTCACACTTGAGTGAGGCTTAATATTCCAAGCATAGCTCTTTCGATTCCTCTCTGGGAGACCCGAATAGCATTGTCATCCTGCTTTCTTAGAACCCAGGTCTCTGGAGCGTATGTTAATGCAACGGAGAATGGTGGAGTCAAAGAGATGTGCCCAGAGCTGAAGGTTCTTTGTACTTTTAGCTATTTCTTCGATGCCTCTAAAGATATTCCATGCTGCTCTCTTCCTCCTGTGCAGCTCAGGTTTTATCGTTCATCATGTTGACTTCTCGACCTAGGTACACATAACAGCTGCATTCAGAGATGTTTGTTCCATTGAGAGTGAATGGGGCCTCTGGAACTAGCTCATTTTTCATGAACATAGTTTTCTTTAGATTCAGCTGTAGACCTAACTTTCCACATTCTTGGTCAAAGTCAGTCATTATTTGTGCCGCTTGGCTAATGTTTAGTGTTATTAGAACAATGTCATCAGCGAAGCGGAGGTGGTGTAGTTGCTGACCATCTATCTTCACTCACATTCCTTCCTATTCTAATTGCCACATGATGTTCTCGAAGGTGGCGCTGAAGAGTATGGTGAAATGGTATCACCCTGTCGAACCCCCTCTTTTGACATCAATGATCACTTCTTTGTAGAATGGTGAGATCCTGGTGGTGAATCCGTAACACAGCTCATGAAGGATCTTGATGTATTGGGTTTGATCACCACGTTTGGCTAGAGCTTCGATGACTGCTTCAGTCTCCACAGAATCAAAGGCTTTCTGTAAATCAATGAACATGAGACAGAGCGGCATCTTGTACTCCCTAAAAACCTCAATGAGCCTGGTTACTGTGTGGATATGGTCGATTGTGCTGAATCCTTTCCGGAAGCCAGCTTGCTCGCATGGTTGTCCTTCATCTAGTGTTCTGCCAATCCTATTCAGGATGACTCGTGTAAACAGCTTGTAGATGACAGACAACAGACATATGGGGCGATAGTTGCTGATGTCATGAATGTCTCCCTTCTTGAACACTAGAACTGTCCTACTGGTTTTCCATTGGGAGGGCACCTTGCATTCGGACAGGTAGCATGTGAAGAGCCGAGCTAGTGTATTGATGAGTACAGAAGGCAGATTCTTCAAGTGTTCAGGTCTGACTTTGTCTTGGCCTGGTGCTCTTCCCTTCTTTACCGACGAGATGGCATCTTGGATTTCAGAAGGGAGAACGTTGTGAATGACATATCCATCCTGTGGAATTTGGTATATGGGCAGGTGGATGTGGCTATCAAAGAGATCTGAGTAGAAGTCCTGGATAATCTTCTCCATTGCCTTTCTGGAAGATGTGATAGATCCATCAGGGCATTGGAGGGCAGTCATCTTGGTCTTATAGTTGGCGAAGGACAGGCAGGCAGTGCAAATGCTTTTCCCAGCTTCTGCTGTATCTTCCAGTATTTCTGCTCTTCTGTCTTTGAGGTCTTCTTTTATAGCTTCTCTGCACCTTTTAGCAAGCTTGGGCATTAGCATTTGGTCTCTTGAGGCTCGCGCCTTGTCACGTTGGCAAATGAGCTCGAGATTTTCCGAAGACAGGCGTCCGTTTGTGTCTTTTCTCTCAATCGGCATTCTTCACACAATCATGGAGGTGCTGAACCGATGGGTGCGGCCCCCAAAACCCAAACCGCAAAACAAAGTATTGAAAAGTATGGAAATGTTTCTGCACTGCTCATGGAGCCCCAAGTTCCTGCGAGGGACCTGGAGCTGCGAGGTGGGGGAAGGGCTCCGCAGTTCCCATACCGTGGTGCACAAAGGGCTGCTGGCCGGGCCTGTGGTGCGCGAGTGCAGGGGCATTAATGTCGCTCATAGTGAGCCCTGAGGCCATGATATTTTAATTGAATATCCCATGATATTTTTAATTGAATATCACCCACGATATTCAATGGGTGATATCACCCCATGATGTTTTAATTGAATATCTCACGTGATTCAATTAAAATTATATGCATATATGCATATATGAGGCGCCTGGGAAAATGGCAGTTTCTAGCCCTGGCCCGCCAACCCAGCAGAGCCTCACAATAAGCCAGAGGACCCCCACACTCCATGAGGGCCTCCATTTTCCACATCCGGAATCCCCTCGTCAGAACTCCACCCAGCAGACCATCCTATCACAGCCTGGCTCATCAAGATACACCCTGCAGCAGTCTTTTTTAATCTGGCCCAGAGACTCACAATAAGCCAGACGACCTCCCACTCCATGAGGGCCTCTATTTTCCACATCTGGACATCCCCCTCGTCAGAACTCCACCCAGCAGACCAGCTTATCACAGCCCAGCTCATCGAGATCCACCCTGCAGCAGTCTTTTAATCCGGCCCAGGTATGCTGATCCAGAGATTCACAGACATGGGGCAGAGCTGCTACTGGCTCTTGCTGTGCCTAGCCGCTCATGAGGCGCCCGGGAGGGATGGCAGTTTCTAGCCCTGGGTGGCAGTTTCCCGCCACCTCAGCAGAGCCTCACAATAAGCCAGACGACCCCCACTCCATGAGGGCCTCCATATTCCACATCCGGATGTCCCCCTCGTCAGAACTCCACCCAGCAGACCAGCCTATCACAGCCTGGCTCGTGCGGCAGCTTGCGGTCATGCGGTTCATCAATAAATGCTGGATTTAGATGACTACAAGAGTATGCTACCTGTATGGCAGAGCCTGGCAAGCTACCCATGTCATATTTGATATGCCAAATACCAGTAACAAATATAGACCTCATTCCCATGACCTCATGGAATGGTTTGAGGCTCTTTATGTTCCTGGAGCAAGCAGGTGCCCTTGGGCTCTACTTGCATGAGACAGGTCATATGGAGATGTTACTTGTGCCCACTCGAGCAAGTCGATGATGAACGGGAAGACAGTTATACAGTGATACAGTGATGCATATATGCAGCCTCCAAAGACCCCCGCCCCCCAAAAATGTTTTTCTCTTAGGGAAAAAAATATTTTTAAAAGGTTTTTCTTTTTGGGTCAGAGAAGTGGTACAGTGGGAAGGGTACTTGCTTTGCATGTGGTCCACCTGGGTTTGATCCCTGGCATCCCCTATGGTCCCTGGATCATTCTCAGGAGTGATTCCTGAGTACAGAATCAGAAGTAATGCCTGACCATCGACACGTGTAACCCTAAAATTAAAACAAAAATGGGTTATACATTTAGGAAAAATAGTTTTAGACAATACAGGATTTAATTGGTTTGTCACCTTTCATGTGTAATAGTGGTTTCAACATTTTTATACCTTCAGGGCAGTGAAAATATGAGAAATAGTTCATGAACTTCTAAAGCAGAACTAAAATCCATTTTGTAGGTTTCAAATTTTACAGCATAATGTGACAAGAAGTAACTTGCTCTGAAGCTCCACAGCACAGCTGTGGCAGACAGTCTGTGCAGCACTGAACACTTCAAGGTGCTCCGGATGTGGCTCAGAAATGATGCTCCAAGGCCACTCTGTCCTGCTCTACTCTGATCCACGGGCTATGCGGACCATGTGTTACTCTCAGCAATAGTTTTGAAGATAGGCAGGACATTTTTGCAGGCTAGCATTAGTCTTCAGATAGTTGAAAAACACCGATCTGTGCCATACCCAGAATTATTCAAGTATCTAAGAGCATGAGAATCGTGTGGCTGACTATAGCTAGGGCATGCTTGGTTGGACAAGTAAGAACTTGGGAGTGAAAGCACTCAAACATTTTCATCTGGTGCAGAGAACACAAACATGTCAGAAGATTTGTGGCTGGCAGCGTGGCTAGATCTATCCAGTGTGGCTAGATCAACTAGATCCATCATTAGGGAAATGTATTTTTCTTCTTATTAGTAACGGCTTTATAACCAGCAGTATGATATCTTTTCCAAAGAAACTAGGTAGATGGATGATGGGTATGGGGAATAACTTCATCACTTGATCACTTGACATCCCGTTATTTATCGATTTGCTTGAGTGAGTGCCAGTAATATTTCCATTTGACCTTATCACATGCCAGTGTAGCCCAATGGCAGTTGGTTGCTTCAGGAATACAAAGAGCCTCAAACCGCTTGACAAAGAAGTCTGATCATCTTGTAGGTGGATGGCCATGTGATCTTTTGACATCCCGTGGGATCTAGTCAGTAACGGCTCTAGTCCAGCGGTCATCTCCAAATCGCATTACATGTCCAGCCCATCTGATTTTCGATGCCTTGGAAAACGAGACAATGTCCCTGACTCTGGAACAGCGACAGAGGTCGGAGCTCCGAATTCCTTATTTCACTTGAGTGAGGCATGATATTCCAAGCATAGCTCTTTCAATTCCTCTTTGGGAGGCCCGAATAGCATTCTCATTCTGTTTTCATAGGGTCCAGGTCTCTGAGGCTTATGTTAATGCAGGGAGAACGGTGGAGTCGAAGAGATGTGCCTGGAGCCAGAGGTTCTTTGTCCTTTCAGCTATTTCTTCAATGCTTTTGTTTTTTTTTCAATTTTTTATTTTTACAATTACAAAGATATACAATTAAAAAGTTCATAGTTGGGTTTTGGTCATACAGTGTTCCAGCACCCATCCCACCACCAGTGGATGAGTGTTCCCTTTTCCCCACATCCATGCCAGCACTTGTTGTTCTTGCTCTTTTGAATATGTGCCAGTCTCTGTGGTATAAAATGATATCTCATTGTTGTTTTGATTTGCATCTCTCTGATGATTAGTGATGATGAGCATTTTTTCATATGTTTTTTGGCCATTCGAATTTCTTCCTTGCTGAAGTTTCTGTTCATTTCTTCTCCCCATTTTTGATGGGGTTGTTTGTTTTCTTCTTGTAAAGTTCTACCAGTGCCTGATATATCCTGGATATTAACCCCTTATCAGATGGGTATTGGGTGAATATTCTTTCCCATTCTGTGGACTGCTTTTGTATCTAGTCACTGTTTCTTTTGAGGTGCAGAAGCTTTTTAGTTTCATGTCGTCCCATATGTTTATCTTTTCTTCTAGTTGCTTTGTTAGTGATGTTTCACCTTTGAAGATGCCTTTAGCTTCAATGTTGTGGAGGGTTTTTCCCATATTTTCTTCAATGTTCTTTATGGATTCAAGTCTGATATTGAGATATTTAACCCATTTTGATCTGATTTTTTGTGCATGGTGTTAGATACAGGTCCAAATTCATTTTTTTACATGTCGCTGACAATTTGCCCAACACCACTTGTTGAAGAGGCTTTTCTTACTCCATTTTATTTTATTTTATTTTTAATTTTTTATTTTTTATTTTTACAATAAAAAGATATACAATTAATAAGTTCATATTTTGGTTTTGGTCATACAGTGTTCCAGCACCCATCCCGCCACCAGTGCCCATCTCCCACCACCAATGTCCCTGGTTCCCTCCCCCTTCACCAGCCCTCCTCCATAGCAGGTTCTTTATTTCTTTCCCTTTCTCTCTCTTTCTCTTTTCCTTCCCTCCAGACTATGGATTACAGAACATACATTAAAGGGTTGTCATGTGTATCTTTTTGCCTCTGTTTAATGTTCAGTTCTAGGTTGGCATTAGTACCCTCGACAATTGTTAGCACACTGTTCCATTTTCTGTCTTACCTAGCCTCTGACTCCCACACGTTTGTGATAATTTCCACCTTTGACAAGACCTCCTGATATATGTTTCACTTGACCCCGAAATCAATGGTGGGATATTGTGAAAAGGCTCAATGAACTGCAGGCCTCCTTACTCCATTTTAGACTCATTGCACCTTTATCAAAGATTAAATGATCATGTGTTTGAGGTTGGGTGTCAGGATACTCAATTCTATTCCATAGGTCCACAAGTCTGTTTTTATTCCAATACCATGCTGTTTTAATTACTAATGCCTTGTAGTACAGTTTGAAATTGTGCAACCATTCATCAGGAAACAAGAAAGGGCCCACATAAATAACCTGACTACACAGCTGAAGACATTAGAAAAAAACCAACAAAAGGAGCCCCAACCCAGGCAGAATAAAGGAAATAATAAAACTTAGAGAGGAAATTAATGATTTGGAAACCAAAAAAACAATCCAAAAGATTAATGAAACAAGAGCTGGGTTTTTGAAAAAATAAACAAGATTGACAAACCATTGGCAAGACTTGTAAGGACAGGGAAAGAGAGAACCCAAATAAACAGAATCAGAAATAAAAATGGTGACATCACAACAGAAACCACAGAAATCCAAAAGATCATCAGAGATTACTTTGAGAGCCTGTATGCCGTGAAACATGTGAATCTAGAAGAAATGGATAAATTCCTGAAGTCCTATAACCTGCCATGGCTGAAACAAGAAGACCTCCAATACCTGATTAAGCCTATCACCATTGAGGAAATAGAAACAGTAATTAAAAAGTCTTCCCAAACACAAAAGCCCAGGTCCAGACAGATGCACTAGTGAACTCTACCAAACCTTTAAGGAGGACCTACTGCCAGTCCTTTTCAAGCTCTTCCAGGAAATAGAAGAAACAGAAACACTCCCAAACAGCTTCTACGAGGCACATATCACCCTGATACCCAAAGCAGGGAGAGACAACACAAAGAAAGAAAACTACAGACCAATATCCCTGATGAACACGGATGCTAAGATCTTCAACAAAATACTAGCAAACATAATCCAAAGACTCATCAAGAAGATTATACATCATGACCAAGTAGGATTCATCCCGGGAATGCAAGGATGGTTCAACATTCACAAGTCAATCAACATAATACATGATATCAATAAAAAGAAAAAAATAAAAACCATATGATCCTATCAATAGATGCAGAGAAAGTATTTGACAAGATCCAGCACCCATTCATGATTAAAACCCTCCAGAAAATGGGAATTGAAGGGACTTTCCTCAAGATAGTTATAGCCATCTACTAAAAACCCACAGCGAGCATCATTCTAAATGGGGAAAAGTTGAAAGCCTTCCCCCTGATATCAGGGACAAGACAAGGTTGCCCACTCTCACCTCTTTTATTCAATGTAGTACTGGAAGTACTTGCCATAGCAATCAGAGAAGAAAAGGACATCAAGGGCATCCAGATAGGAAAGGAAGAATCAAGCTATCATTATTTGCAGATGACATGATATTATACCTAGAGAACCCTAAATTCTCTACCCAAAAACTTCTAGAAACAATAGACGCATATAGTAGAGTGGCAGGATACAAAATCAACACCCAAAAGTCTGTGGCTTTCCTATATACAAATAACGAAAGAGAAGAAAGGGATATTAAGGAACATTCTGGTGACCCGTACACCATAGCCAGTATCACTGCATGGTTAGGCCCTCACATTTAGCAGTGGGGATTGGTTGGCTGAGTGTTGTGGTATTGCTGACAGTGGCTCCTGGGTACCCTGAGCCTTGTGAGTGCCCCCCCACCCCAAGAGTTTCCCTTAATCACATCAGTATTTATGACATGATGAGTATTTTGCTAAACAACTGAAGAAACCTAAACAATTTATAATCCTTCTTAGCAGAAAATACACTGTGACTTAAGCATATTATGTTTGTCACAATTCATGCACATCATGTCACAATACACCATGTTTATCATACAAACACAGTTATTTTTCTTTCTTTTTTTAAATTAAGAGAGGGAAGTCCGGATGTGGAAAATGGAGACCCTCATGTAGTAGGGTAGTTGTCTGGCTTGTTGCAAGGCTCTGCTGGGGTGGCAGGCCAGGGCTAGAACCCACCATCCCTCCCGGCTGCCTCATGAGCGGCTGGGCACAGGGAGAGCCAGTAGCAGATCTGCCCCATGTCTGTGAGTCTCTGGATCAGCATACCTGAGCCGGATTTAAAAAAAAGACTGCTGCAGGGTGGTACTCGATGAGCAGGGCTCTGATAGGCTAGTCTGCTGGGCGGAGTTCTGATGAGAGGGAAGTCCATATGTGGAAAATAGAGGCCCTCATGGAGTGGGGGGTTGTCTGGCTTGTTGAAAGGCTCTGCTGCTTTAATTTTTAAAAAACTGTGATTTATGGAGTTGTTGATAGAGTTGAGTTTTAGGCATAAAATCTTTCAATGTCGTTTCCACCACCGATGTCAACTTTCTTCTACTAGTGTTGCCATATTCTCGCCCCACCCCAACTTCCCCTTATCCCTGACTGTCAACTTGATAGGCATATTACAGAGTTTCAGTGGTTTCGGCTTAGACCTCATATTTTCAGTTATGTTGAGTATGTGTTTGGGTATGACTATAACACTTACCATATCACCAGTGTAATTGAAGCCCTCATACCTCTTCTCCCATTGCTTCTGGTCTCCTCTTCCCTCCTAGATTTCTCTCCTCATGCTCTTCTCTAAGCACTGGGACCAAGGGTGATCTAGGTACCCCCCTTTACTATAGTACATTTCCTCACCTAGTATTAGATAAATGAGATCATCCTGTGTTTGTCTTTCTTCCATCTTACTTCACTCAACATGATGTCCAAACACAAATTCTATAAAATAAAAAAACTTGCACCAATTAAGACTTAGTGGTAGATTTTAATATTACTTGTTAGAAATTCAAGAAAAAAAATCCAGGCTGACTTGAATTTTAGTCATTCAACATAAAGCTCAAATCAATACGCACTAGAGACTCATTTGAGCCATGTGCAAAAGATAGGCTTTAGGTTTTGGTTCACAGACACATACAGTGATAAATAAACATTAAAAATGTGGAGATTTTGCCAGACACATTTCTAATTATGTCCAATTGAATGAGAAAGCAGCAGTATAATTGTTATGAATTCTTAACTGCTTATGATTTATGATCACAAGCCCTCAATGAAAAAATTAAAAATTTATCACAAATTATCTAGACAAAATAATACCAAAAGACCAGATTATATTGTTGATTATGTGACAAAATCATTGCTTTGTTTAGAGAAAATTACTATTAGTAAAAGAAAGATTCATAACAAATGACTAATTATAGAAAAAGCGTGATATGACAAAAAAATGAAATTAGTAATGTAAAAGAAGTAGAAAATTTATATTTTATAAACATGTATTTATATAAGTATATAATATAAGTTAATATAAATATTAAATATATTTATATTAAGTCAAAAGCCTTAAATAGACTCCCATATCTGGGTCTATAAAATAAAACAGAATGCTTTGCGTGTTTGATTCTGGAAAATATGAGATGATACATATATGCAATATTAGAAAAGCATAGTTGATTGTACAGTAGATACTGAACAATCAAATATTTTGTAAGAGGATATGCATTTTGTCCATGGACAACATTCTATTGATCACTGGCTTCCTATTTTAATATTCTGATATTTGTTTCATCAACAGTCTTTCCCCATTGGGCAGGTAATGCCCACCATTGCTCTCTGTACTTTAATTTAGGTCTGGTGACTAGCTTCTTGGCAACAAGGTCCTTACGTTCTTGCCTGTTTTTCCAGCAGTGTTGTCTCAACAACGGGAGGAGAGAGTTATCATAAACTCCCACTGACTCTAGTCACCTATTCACAGAGGCTGTCTGTCTGTCTGTCTGTCTGTGTGTTAGCTTCCCAGCACAAGCTCCCCATGCTTTGAGAGACTCCCTCTGGCTTGCACTGGCTAGAAACAATACTGCATGCTCCCTTTGGTGACAGCTCTACTCCTTAAGCTCAGCACCCCAGGGACGCTCAGTTCCAAGCTCTCAGAGGACTGTTGTCATCGAAATGGTTATCGAACTGGGTGAAATCTGTCATTGCATAGGTATAAATTGCAGTGACAGATTAAAAAAGTGTTTTTTCATAAAAATGGATTAAAGAATTTTCAATGTAGTCACTTAAACCTTAGCATCAATGTGTGTCAATATTCTTCCATATAGAAACCGGGTATCAGCTCTGCTGTTCTTGGGAAACAGCCCATCAACTCTATGTGACTTTTATATACAAAGAGAAAATATGTAACTGAAACTAATAATTAAGCAGAGTAATTTCAGTGGTGGAGGGGCCGAGGCACTTTGGTGGTGGTGTAGTAATATTGTGCATCAGAATTTAAACCATTGATATGGTTGGAACCATGTTAACTAAACTACAGGAACAAGGACACGGAAGGTCTCCAGAGTCATATTTTTCTATGAAACTATGAGTGAAACTAAGCAAAAAAGGTGCTGGAGCGATAGCACAGCTGGTAGCCATTTGCCTTGCATACTGCCGACATGGGTTTGATCCCCGGCATCTCATATGGTCACCCGAGTTCTGCCAGGAGTAATTCCTGAGCAAAGAGCCAGGAGTAACCCCTGAGCATTGCTGGGTGTGACCCAAAAAAAAAAAAGAAAAGAAACTGAGCAAAAGAGTTGCTAATGAAAATGTCTAAAACGGTGTTCCCATTAAAACAGCACTTTGGATATTTTAAGTGCACCCTTTTCTCATTCTCATTTACTGCCACTTCCTTGGCTTCGTCGGCCTCCACATGGAAGCAGGTTCTTTTCTTCACTGGATGTGACTCTCCTTTTTAATCTCTTTCCCACCACTTGCTTCCTGTGCACAGCCATAGTAAGTGCTCTGATAAGAGCAGCAAAAGAGAATGTTTGAAGGTTTCACTGATCTGTAATTTCCTTCTCTCACTCTCTATAGATTGATGAACAGTTACTGCAATATCTTAGTAAACTCATATTAAGATAAGACTGTTTGTTTAGAATATAATAATGTGAACTTATTTTGCTTTCCAAACCAGATCCCAATTAAAAATCATAACAAAGACCTAATTATAAATTTCATGATAATAAACTTTAATTCTTCTATCTGTAAAGCATATTTCTGTTACATGGACTAGAGCCATGATCACATGGCCGCCCACCTACAAGATGGTCAGACTTCCTTGTAATGACCCTGAAGGAACGGTTTGAGGCTCTTCATATTCCTGAATCAACCAGATGCCATTGGGCTACACTGGCACGTGATAGGGTCCAATGGAAATGTTACTGGCGCCCGCTCGAGCAAATCGATGAATAACGGGATTCAAGTGAAGTGATCAAGTCATCTGTAAAGTATATATCCTCAGGATCTTATCCTCACCGTTTTTCCATTTCTCCAAAGCCATAAATTAAAGCAGTGTAAGTAAAGCGAGTAAGTGAGGAGTATACTATTTTTGTTCATCTGTAGTCATTGTACTCTGAGCTAAATTATGTGTTTGAATTTTGTATTATTATCTGTGAATTTATTCATACATACTTACAGACAGGCAAGCTATATTCTATTGAAAATCCTTGAATTTGTAACATAAACCTTGAATTATGACAGATAAAATGATCTGAATTGCTATAATGCACTTATTTCAAAGCTCCACTTCCCTACACAGCTGGATGGGAAAGATGGAGATGATTTTTATTATTTAAGAGCTGATGAATTAAGGAAAAAAAATCCAACCCCAAGCCAAATCAATGCATCTATTTTCAGGTGATTTGATTGAATGAAAAACAAATACTAAGCTGAAATGTCTAATAGTCCACGTAATAATTTACATGGAGTGTATGATAATGTAGACTCCACTCCTTCACGTCCTTGAGCTTGATCTTAAATTCTGTGCAAAGGTTCGTAACTCTTTTTGATCCTTTCCTCAGAATTGAAATAGTTTGTTTAGTTTAATATCTTTATAAAATTGTCATCCATTTTGAATTTCTTTTCTCCTAAGCAATAGCAATGATAGTTTGTAGAACATTTTCATGTAGACAGAATCTGGAAGATTATTGTTCTGCTTTAATGACTTCATAACAATGCATCCGTCCAATAACAAAGCTGAAAACTCTGAGTTACTGCTTTGGGATTTAGGACATAAAGTGTGTATAATTTCATATTTTCATGGATAAAATGGATAAGCTATTTATGTATTAATGTCTTGTATATTAATAGCTATCTATTGATAGAGAAGCTATTTACCTAAATTAGGATGATTCTACACGTGTGGGAATATTTGTCATTTCCTTCAGGTTCATGTTACTCTCCTTCCTTTTGTCTCTGTCTCAACCTGCTTCTTGTTCAGTTCAACTTCATAGCTGTCATTCACCCTTTGATTTATTTCTCCTTTTATCCTGTTGGGAAAAAAATACTAGCCATGGTTCAGTCTAAATATCTATCATTTTAAACCCACACAGATCACCCGGCACTGCTGGCATATAGATGGTGCTGTCTGTCATTCCGTAAACTTGGTCCTCAATGCAGGATTTTTATTTGGCCACCGGTATATTTTCTGTCTCTTTTCTCCATATGAACAGGGCCAGCTCTTCCATGGCACCTTCAAACTTAGTGTTTTCTCTCACTCTGCTTCACACAAGTAAAATTCTTAGACTGCCAATAAAGGCCACCATCAATAAAATAACCAAAACCAGGTGGAAGTATTTTATCAAAATGAATCAAGTTAAAAAATTGGAGCAGTAAGCCAATGTAATATGGCATTCGTATAAACATAAAACTGAAGGCACAAGTGAATGTCAGCTTCTTCAACACGCACCACCTCTCCCATCCCAGGCCAGCCCCCTGTGCCCTGAATTCCGTGTCTGCAGAGTCCGTCACTCACTGTGGAGGTGTGTGCAGTGAGCAGGTGTGAGGAGTGCAGCTCTGCAGAACTGACTTTCCTGTTATTACCCCCAAATGACAGAACTGATAACTATTTATATAACCTTTACACTGGATTAGGTATTCTAACTCTAGAGTTGATTCAAAGCGATGCTTGTAGGTTGTAGGCAAACATTTTGCCATTTTAAAAAACTTTTTTCATAATTTAGTCACTGGTAAATTACAGTTATTCATGATTGAGTGTCAGGCGTTCAGAGTTTTAACACTGATCTCTTCACCACTGTCCAATTCCTTCCACCAAATCCTCCTGCTCCCCATCCCCATTTGCCTTTTATCCAACAGTTTGCTTCTTTGAGAGACTCTATTAAAAAGTATATATGTATATACTTTTATATATACATATGTAATATAATGTATATTGTGTAAGATATGATATTTGCTTTGTGGTTTAGAATACTGTTGCTGATAGTCTCAGACATTACATTACACCACTTTTCAGCACCACCTACGTCCTCATCTTGGTTGAATGCCGCCTCCTGCCATAGGTGTTGTCTCTTCCCTGTCCTAGCCATCATCCCCTTAAGTGGCCTGTTTCCTACTCTATGTTGGTTCTCAAGCACATTTTTTAATTTTTATAGGGGACTTGCATAGCCACAGAATTTGGTAGCCTAGAACCGGAGATGTATTCTAGAACCGGACCTAGGTGTACATGTGTATCAGTATTTAGAAGACCTGTTTGTACACACTTGTTTGGGTGGTATCTTAAAAGATGCCATTTTGGGGCCAGGGAGGTCTCTTGCTGCTGGAGTGTGTGCCTGGCATGCAGAGGCCTCCAGCCAGATCCTAGCCCTGGAACCCCAGGTGCATTCCAGCACCATGAGACCTTCCTGGACCCAGCAGCGCCAGGCTAGCAGCACCTGCTTTGCCAACCTGAACAATGGACAAACTGTCAGGCCCCACTGTGGGGTTACATCTCACTTGGCACTGCAGGGAGGGCCCCCCCTCAACCCCCTCACCCCGAACAAACAAAAACTCCCAGGAAGGAGGCTGGGTAGATGACCGCCCAATAGAATTTGAAATGAGAAATTCTAACATTGCACCCTTTGAGTTTCTGGAATTTTTCATGAAATAAAGGATGAAAGCTTTACCCGAGTTTAAAATGACTAACAAAGTACAAAAATAATAAATTGACCATGTCCATCAATGATATATTGGTTAGCTCGTGGAGAACAGAGATTTCCTATCCCTAAACCTTAAATTCTCTTGCTGCCTCAGACTCCTGACCTCCTACCTTGTTGTTCTGTCCATGCATGTATTTTTTCTCCTTTTTATATTCTAAGTCCACTAATAGCACAGAATATGTCTTCACATATCTTTTGTAGCCCTTAGGAGGGTGTGACCCAGGTAGTAACCTAGAGGGAGGGGGAGAAACAGTTCAGACTTTTCCAAACTGCCAGAGTCTAGTTTCATTGGTACAAAGTGGCTGAAAGAAGCAGCTGCTGGAGCTGGGAAGCAGAGCCCACAGCACGGTTCTGAGCGGTGCCGGGCAGGCAGAGCAATGCCTCAAGGATACTAGCTCCATGCTCAAGTGAGTCTCTGCATGTGTCTAATTGAAATGAATGAGATGGTGGAGGGTATGTTTAAAACCCCTAGAGCTTTTCTGCAGCTGATCATGAATTTCTGCTCTACTTATTTAATATTATATATTGGATTTTGTGAGTCCAGTGGATAGTACTACAAATGACCAGACAGAAGTTTAATTTATTTCAGAGCCCTTGTATTGTCAAATCTCTCAAATGTCTAAGCTTTCTTGGAATTAATAATCCTCTTAAGGGGAATCAAGCCTTAGAATTAAGATAAGGCACCAGTTGTTTGTTTTTTTCATTTTTGGTGTTACCCCCTAATATAGCAGCTAATGTTGGTTGACATCACCTCCTGGAACTAAACCCTAGTTTCAGTTGAATGCTGTGTTTGTCTGTGGAAGGTGGGGAGTTTTGGCTGTTTCAGGGAATAGTGTAGGCGATAAGATCCCTTTTAAGAAAGCGGCAATGGGCTCCTGGTGAGAAATAGTTCTGGACATAGGAAAGATGTCTTCTAAGGCAGAGCACATCTTCCTTGGAACTGAGGTTCCTTGTGAATCAGTGTCTATTTTACTATTGAATAGGCCATTAGAATATGATGGTAAAACAGCGTCAGTTCTCTCCCATTGAATGTGCAAATGCACACATACAATATAGAGGTGCAATATCACTGTATCACTGTCTTCCTGTTCATCATCAATTTGCTCGAGTGGGCACCAGTAACATCTCCACATGACCTGCCTCATGGCAAGTAGAACCCAAGGGCACCTGCTTGCTCCAGGAACATAAAGAGCCTCAAACCATTCCATCAGGTCATGGGAATGAGGTCTATAATTGTTACTGGTATCTGGCATTTCATATACGACACGAGTAACTTGCCAGGCTCTGCCTGCAGGTAGCATACTCTTGTAGTAATCTAAAGTACAATTGATGAACCACACGGCTGCTTGCAGCTGCAAGCCGGGTGTGATAGGCTGGTCTGCTGATGTAGTTCTGACGAGGAGGAAGTCCGGATTGGTGCAATATATATGAATAAATATAATGTGCCACTCTTGACCTCCCTTTTAAATTCTCTAGTAATAAGGAGTCAAATGACCAAAAATAATCAGACAACCAGTGCAAAGCCCAAGCACACTAGCTTGTAGCAGGAAGACAGTGATTGTCCCTCCCCAGAGGGCTGCATCTGAGTGGGAACAACCCGGAAATCCCTTGCAGTGCCCAGACCCCACGTGCCTGGCTGGGACAGTTCTAGCCCAGGGAGACTCCGCAGTGGTGCCCTCTTCAACCTCCAGTCATTTTCCTTCTCATCATCACACAAAAACATGCCCTAAGAAGGTTCTCTGCCATTTGCTGTCCTCAGCTGCTCATACATATGCATGGTTTTCCTGCAAAGTTTCTAAATATGTATGGACTGTTAAATCATTCCAACTTTCCTCGCTATAAAACCAGAGCCCACTTTCTCTTTTAAAAGTGTGTTCTGTGGCCTGTGTTGCCCAATACACCTTTCAGATCTTTTTTTTTTTTTGCTTTTTTGGGTCACACCCGGCAATGCTCAGGGGTTTCTCCTGGCTCTGCATTCAGGAATTACTCCTGGTGGTGCTCGGGGGACCATATGGGATTCGCACGGGCCGGCAGCATGCAAGGCAAACGCCCTACCCACTGGGCTATGGCTCGGCCCGCACACTTCTCAGATTAAATGGTCTAATCTAGGGGATAGTTTTGGGTCATAACTGACAGTGCTCGGGGCTATTCCCGGCTTGCTCTTGACCGTGCTCAGGGGGCCGGAACATTCTGGGAACCCAACCCAGGACTCTGGCGTGCCTGTTCAATTCCCATTTTTGCCCTTAGGGCCCTTTCTGCTCAGCTATTCTGGGGATTTTTGGACAACATTATATGTACACGCACACACAAATTAAAATAGAAGATTATTCTTTTAATCAACATAAAATTTTAAAATCAGAGCAAGTGAGCCCTGCTGTTTCAATTTTTGAGAAACTTCAGTTCTCTTATTGAAAAAGTAATGCCTGTCTCTATCTGAAAGTTCAGGTGAGTTAAGATTTTATATTCAAAGAACAGACAGTGAGTGGTAGGAATGGGAAAACAAAATAATAATCAGGTATCAGTGAACCCACATGTCTACTGTGGATTATAGATTTGTTTGTGCAATCATAATCCATTGCAATCAGCTGTGCCTGAATCCCGGAGAGTCCTGAGATAGCTGAAGGGGCAAGTTTCTGCCGTGCGGGGTAGCGTCAGTATAGCATCAGACACCCCCACTTCTGTCTGCTCTTACCTTGCAGGTAGAGAGCCCTCCTCAAATGTTCTAAAAAGTCACTCTGACCCACTTCACACTCTGTGGGAGTTGTCAGTCCTCCTGCTTCATTTTCTTTTTTTTCGCTTTTTTTCTTAAAATAAATAGTGTTCCTCCCAGGTACCTTTGTACTTCACATATGCATGAATTCATTCACTGTTTTCCCTCTGACTCTGAGTCCAGCACGACACCTTCCCTTTACACCTTAGAGTTCTGTAGTATTCCATTGTGTGTGTATATACACACCATTTCTTTAACCACTCACTTTGGTTAGGTGCTTGGGTTGTCTTCAGATCTTGGCTATTGTAAATTGTGTTCAGTCTTGCTTCTTTAAAGGTCATATGTACTTGCCCTCTCTCTACCCCAATACTGACTCTATTAAATATATTTAATATATACAAATATATTTTCCACATCCAGACTCCCCTCTCCTCAGAGCTCCACCCAGCAGAAGAGCTGATCATAGCCCAGCTCGCACGGCTGCTTTGTGGCGCACAGTTCATCAGTAAATGCTCGAATTTTGACATGACTACAAGAGAATCCCACCTGCGTGGCAGAGTCTGGCAAGCTACCTGTGTCATATGTGACATGCCAAATACCAGTAACTATTATGGACCTCATTCCCATGAATTGATGGAATGGTTTGAGGGTCTTTATGTTCCTGGAGCGGCAGATGCCCTTGGGCTATCTCGCATGTGACAGAACATATTGAGATGTTACTGGTGCCCACTTGAGCTAATCGATGATCTATGGGAAGACAGTGATACAGTGATATTTATATGTAAATAAGTATATATTTCCTTTCTTTGTAATTTTCGAATGCTCACAGGGAACCAAGATATGTGTGTAAGCTGAGGTTAGTGTGCTCAGGAGCTATTTTGATCCCACAGAGATTGTTCTCCTGTAAAACGTGAGCTGTTCCCACTGAGGTGTGAAATGCTCCATCAAGATGCTACTCACTTAAGGCTGTGGAGCCATGGAACATTTCTTACCTGAGACTGTTCGCAACGGATATCTGACTTACTTTGGCATGAGAAGAGTTTACCAAAAAGCAGATATTTTATGAAAAAAACTCAGTAGAAAAACAGAAATCTAGAAAAATATTTATAAAAATCTATCACATTAAATTAGAAGTTATTTGTAAAAACAAAGAAGCAGGGCTGGAGAGTATAAAGGGGTTAAGGTACTTTTCTTGCACTCTGTCAATCTCTGTTTCATTCTTGGTATTGCATGTGGTCATCTGAGCACCACTAGGGGGTTGCTCCTGATCCCAGAGTCAGAGAGTTTCTGACCACCAAATGTGGACTCCCCAAACCATTCCCTCTCCCCTACCCTGAAATAGAAGACAGGGATTGCAAGAGATAAGAATACTTCCTTTCAGAAGTTAACTGTGGACAAGAACTTATAGCAATATCCAAAGAGAGCAGAAAATTCTCTGAAATAAGTCACATGGAATAAGAGTCATCCCTTTTTGGGGATCTGTCATGTTTTAGTGAAATTTTATTCTAAAAGGTGACTAGATCAGAGTTTCTTCACCTAAAGCCATCATGTTTAATCTTTCTATATCAAGAATGATATTCGTCTCTCTCTTGATGGTTAAAATGCCCCCTAACCATTTAAAATGCTCCTTGTTTTTCAACTTTTTAAATTAGTATGATATAAAAAATAGTGTAGGGGAGAGACCATGTTGGCCGGATTCAGAGTGGAGATTTGGGCTCCGCCCTTTCCTCCGCCTCCATGCCAGCTGTCCTGGAAGAGAGATCCACCCATGCCAAATCCACAGCTCTGTTGGAGCGTGGCCACAAAGTGGCTGCACAATGTTCTTAGATAATACTGATTTTTAAGATAAGGTCCTTCCTTATCTTAATGTGAAATCTTTCACATTTATACATTGTATACAGTTTTAGGCAGGTTCTAATTGACACCCATCATCCCAGCAAGCCCAGCAAGAAACCAGAGCAACCCAAACTACATGCGGTCAGTCATTCTCAATATTCAGACTCAATAGTTCCTCAGAGCTCCATCCAAGAGAAAACCTGATCTTTCCCCTTTAAGTTTCATCAGTAAATGCTCGAGATAAGAGCTGTCTACTGAGAATATACCACCTCCATAGCAGAGCCTGGCAAGCTGCCCATGTTTTATTTGTTATGCCAAAAACTAGCAACAATTATGGACCTCAATTCCATGACCTGAAGAATGGTTTGAGGCTCTTCCTGTCCCTGGAGCAAGCAGATGCCCTTGGGCTACACTTGCCTGTGACAGGACGTATGGAGATGTTACTGGTACCTGCTCGAGCTAATCCATGAATAATGGGAAGACCGTGATATAGAGATAAAAAATAGGAATGTATTTTGTTTAAGCTTATGATACATTTTTAACCTAATCTTGGAACTAGTTATTGGAAATTGTATGTTAGATAATGTCTGCATTTAATAAAGAGGGTGAAGAATGCAAATCAATATAATATTATGTAAATCTTCTCATCAAATAATATAGAATACATGTTATCTCTAATTTTATAAATAAAATAGTCCTATAGGCTATTTCCCTGAAATTATTGCTTAATGAAATATATTAAAGTGCCAGATATTTCATTACTTGAGTATACTTTTATAAAATGGAAATTCATTGATTGCGATCAGATGGAAATTAAGAAAAAAATCAACTATTTAAAATCATCTCACAGTTTATCTGATCTTTTGAGGCATACTTCAATACTCATATATTTAAATGTGAATACATATGCATATTTCTATGATTTTGCTAAACTTATATAATAAATTTCTGTAAAATTATTATAATTTTTATAAATATATTTTTCATTTTCTTGAAAAAAATTCACTTTACGTGTCCATGCTGAATATTGTGAAGGTAGTGTAATTATCAGAGAAAATACGCTTCTGAATTAAAAAATCTTATAAATGTCTGCATCTTAACTGTGAAAGGCAGAAGACTTCCATGTGTATTTAAAGTGTCACTGGTTGTTACCTTTACTACTGCTCTTTATTTTCTCATGTGAATTCGATGAATTGTCTAGTGCCCTTTATTTCAGTCTGAAAAATTCCACTTAGTATTTCTGGTCAGGCATAGCTCTCAGATTTGTTGGTCAGCAGCTGTCTCCCACCACACCTTCAGCATCCAGTGGGGTCTTCAAGCTCTACCTGACCTCTGTGACCTCCACGTTAACCCAGAGTGAGACTCTGGGTTACGTCTTTCTCAAGCAGTCCTCTGGATGTGGATGACCTTCTAGAGTGTCTTGGAGCCTTTTAGCATGTTCTGTGGACTTCTGTCATTCCTGATTATTTTCCTCTTAAACTTATTTATAAGCCAGTTGTTGGACATTTACCACCACCTCAAGTATTGGTGAGGTTAAACAACTGTTTCTTTTTTAAAAAATATTTTATTATACCACCATGAGATATACAATTACAAAGGTATTCGTGTTTGAGTTTTGGCCATACAGTGTTCCAGCACCCATCCCTTCACCAGTGCCCATTTCCCATCACCAATGTTCCCGATTCCCTCCCCCCCCCCTAGCATGCCTCTATGGCAGGTTCTTTATCTCTTTTATCTCTTTCTCTTTCTCTCTCTTTCTCTCTTCCTTCTCTTACATATTGTGGATTGTGATACATACACTTAGAGGTTATCATGTATATATTTTTGCCTGTATTTAATGCTCAGTTCTAGGTTGGTATTAGCACTTTCGACAATTATTAGCACACTGTTCCCTTCTTACCTAACCTCTGACTTCCACACATTTGTGGTAATTTCCACCTTTGACAAGACCTCCTGATCCATATTTAGCCTGATCTTGGATATTGGTATCATAATCGTATATACCCATGTCGTATTTGATATGCCAAAAACCAGTAACAATTATAGACCTCATTCCCATGACCTAAATGAATGGTTTGAGGTTCTTTGTGTTCCTGGAGCAAGTAGATGCCCTTGGGCTATACTAGCACGCAACAGGATTTATAGAAATGTTAAGGAGCAAATAGATGAACAAGGGGAAGACAAGTGATATATGTGTCGTGCAAATAAATGCAGTCATTCTATATCTGTGTTTTTCCTTCTGGATAATTTCACTCAAAATGATCCTCTCCATGTCCATCCATTTGTAGGCGAATTTCATAACTTCATTTTTCCTAACAGCTGCGTAGTATTCCATTGTGTATATGTACCAAAGATTCTTTATCCAGTCATCAATTCTCAGGCACACTGGTTGTTTCCAGATAATGGCTATTGTGAATAGTGCTTCTATGAAAATAAAAGTGCGGGTGGTGTTTCCACTGGGTGTTTTTGGCTTCCCAGAGTATATTCCCAGGAGTGGTATGTAAGGGTCAAATAGGAGCTCAATTTCTATTCTTTGGAGGAATGTCTATGTTGTTTTCCAAGAAGGCTGCACCAGTTGACATTCCCAACAATGAATGAGAGTCCCCTTTTCCCCTAAACAACTGCTTCTAATTATCTTTGATGAACCTCTTTTTTGATGAACAGAGTTTCTGATAAACTCTTTTTGTAGTTCTGGGTTCACACTATAGACAGAAAGGTGCCCTACTGGGAGGGTGTTTGGAAGTGAGCACCTTTGAGGACCAAGCCCTTGCGAATGGGGCTTGTGTCCTCGAGACCCTCTAGAGACTCCTGAAGACTCAGCAGGATGCAGGCTAGCACCAGACACTGATTCTACCCAACTCCTCTGTCCTAGGATTGCCTGCAACAGATCACTGTCACTGTCTTCCCATTCATCATCGATTTGCTTGAGCGGGCACCAGTAACATCTCCATATGACCTGTTTCATGCAAGTAGAGCCCAAGGGCACCTGCTTGCTTCAGGAACATAAAGAGCCTCAAACCATTCCATCAGGTCATGGGAATGAGGTCTATAATTGTTACTGGTATCTGGCATATCAAATATGACATGGGTAGCTTGCCAGGCTCTGCCGTGCGCGTAGCATACTCTTGTAGTCATCTCTAAATCGAGCATTTATTGATGAACCGTGCGGCCGCAAGTGGCCGTGCTAGCAGGGCTGTGATAGGCTGGTCTGCTGGGTGGAGTTCTGGCGAGGGGAAGTCCGGATGTGGAAAATGGAGGTCCTCATGGAGTGGGGGGGTCGTTGGCTTGTGAAGCTCTGCTGGTGTGGCGGGCCAGTGCTAGAACCTGCCATCCCTCCCTTGCACGCAGTCAAACCTCATTTGATCCTGACATTCCATATGGTTCCCAAGCACCACCTGGAGAAGTCCTCTGCCTCATTCATTCCACTTAAGGTAGTATTCATTTTCTCCTTGCTTCCAAACGTTGAAGGTGTTCTTCCCTCGCATTTACCAAGAGCTGCCATCCACGAGAACAACTGAAGCACGTGTGAGCCACAGTGGACTATGCTCGGGCCTTATTGCTGATAGCACGACACTGTTTTAAAATACTCCATTTGTGGAGCAAAATAGCATTTGACACAAAAATAAAAGTTAAAAAACTGACATTAGCTGGATAAACAGGTCTCAATTTCTCAGTTCTGGTGGAAATTTTCACTGCAAATGACTGAAGAGCAAGAGAGCAGCCAAGCGCAATGCAACTAGTCCTCATTTGTTCATTAAGATTCTCCAGAGTTAACCGAAACCACCGGTTATTTTTCCTTTCCTCCCTCTGTGTTTTCCATCGCACGGACCACATCTTTGAGCTGCCTGACCTTCCATCTGGAAATGCGACAGGCATCCCTGAGCGTTGATAGTATGCCATCTGCACATACTGCTCCGCATTCTTTTCCAGCTCTGGGCCGGCAACAGAACTTGGAGAAATGAAGGTTTATTGAGATACAAGTAAGCAAAGAGAAATACCCATGCTGGGCATTTTCGTTGTAACAGCTGAATTGACTTAGACAGTTAAAAATCAAGCAGCTTTGTAAGTGGAGTCTTCCAGGGAACTAACAGCTGGGTGGAGCAGAGGAATATTAATTCTCCTGGAATGGATTTGGAAGGTGCTGCAGTTCCTTTCGTTCTTCATCTAGTGACTGATTGTTGATTTTCACTGGAATGTAAAGGTGTTGTTTAAAAGGCTATCATCAGCTGGGAATAAGACAAGTTAAAAATGCTCCAGATCTCCCAGTTCTTCCTGAGATTTAGCTTTTTCTCTAGGATAAACACACTTCAGATTGCTGCATTGCTTGGGTAATTCCAGAGTTCTTGAAATGTTGATACCAACCCTTTAAAAGTTGTTTTCTTTTTAAAAGAAAAATCTTTTATAAGGTAGCCATTTCTTGTACTTTTACACTGTCATTTTCACTGATGTTCCTTATTCATTCCTTTTTTTTTCAATTCTAATTTTGGTCTAAGTGAGATGGACATATGAAAAGAGCCAAAGCTGAATCAGTACAGGGCCAGAGAAGGGGCTTTATACCATTAATCCTGAATATGTTTAGTCTACACAACTCCTTCCCCAAAGACATGTATGTGATAGTTTTGTACTATATTAATTGTGGTTATTGTTAAAAACAAATATCTAACAGATCACTTGATCACTTGATCACTTGAATCCCGTTATTCATCGATTTGCTCGAGCGGGCGCCTGTAACATTTCCATTGGACCCTATCACGTGCCAATGTAGCCCAATGGCATCTGGTTGATTCAGGAATATGAAGAGCCTCAAACCGTTCCTTCAGGGTCTTAACAAGGAAGTCTGACCATCTTGTAGGTGGGCGGCCACGTGATCTTTTGACATCCCGTGGGATCCAGTTGGTAACGGCTCTAGTCCAGTGGTTGTCTCCAAATCTCATTACATGTCCAGCCCATCTGATTTTCGATGCCTTGGCAAACGAGACAGCGTCCCTGATTCTGGAATAGCGACGGAGGTCAGAACTCCGGATTCCTTCACTAACTTGAGTGAGGCGTGATATTCCAAGCATAGCTCTTTCGATGCCTCTCTGGGAGACCCGAATAGCATTCTCATCCTGCTTTCGTAGGGTCCAGGTCTCTGAGGTGTATGTTAATGCAGGGAGAACGGTGGAGTCAAAGAGATGTGCCCGGGCCAGAGGTTCTTTGTCCTTTTAGCTATTTCTTCGATGCCTTTGAAGGCATTCCATGCCGCTCTCTTCCTCCTGCGCAGCTCAGGTTTTAGGTCGTTCATCATGTTGACTTCTCGACCTAGGTACACATAACTGCTGCATTCAGAGATGTTTGTTCCATTGAGAGTGAATGGGGCCTCAGGAACTAGTTCATTTCTCATGAACATAGTTTTCTTCAGATTCAGCTGTAGACCTACCTTTCCACATTCTCGGTCAAAGTCAGCCAGCATTTGTGCTGCTTGGCTAATGTTTGGTGTTATTAGAAAGATGTCATCAGCGAAGCAGAGGTGGTGTAGTTGCCGACCATCTATCCTCACTCCCATTCCTTCCCATTCTAATTGTCTCATGATATTCTCGAGGGTGGCACTGAAGAGTTTTGGTGAGATGGTATCACCCTGTCGAACCCCTCTTTTGACATCAGTGATCACGTCTTTGTAGAATGGTGAGATACTGGTGGTGAATCCGTAATACAGCTCACGAAGGATCTTGATGTATTGGGTTTGAACACCCTGTTTGACTAGGGCTTCGATGACTGCTTCAGTCTCCACAGAATCAAAAGCTTTCTGTAAATCAATGAACGTGAGACAGAGCAGCATCTTGTACTCCCTACAAACCTCAATGAGCTTGGTTACTGTGTGGATATGGTCGATTGTGCTGAATCCTTTCTGGAAACCTGCTTGCTCGCATGGTTGTCCTTCATCTAGTGTTCTGCTAATCCTGTTCAGGATGACTCGTGTAAACAGCTTGTAGATGAAAGACAACAGGCAGATGGGGCGATAGTTGCCGATGTTGTGAATGTCTCCCTTCTTGAACAGTAGAACTGTCCTGCTGGTTTTACATTGGGAGGGCACATTGCATTCGGACAGGTAGCGTGTGAAGAGCCGAGCTAGTATATTGATGAGTACTGACAGCAGATTCTTCAGATGTTCGGGTCTGACTTTCAATGCACGTACACTGGCATCGGAAGCATATATTGAGGATCTGATGGTGCAAGCACAAAAGATCAAGTACGACATCATTGGTCTGACTGAGACGAGGAGGCGTCAGTCGCATCATGCTGTATTTGACACCGGAGAAGAATTGTTCCTTGGAACATGTGATGAAAGAGGCATCGGTGGTGTTGGTGTCCTTGTCAACAGGAACATGGTTGTCAACATTGATTCATTTGAATGCCTAACAAACCAAATAGGACAATTACACTTGAGGAGATGTGGCCCACTGCCAGCAATTTCTATATTGTCTATGCACCTACATCCACATACAAAGAAGATGAAATTGAGAAATTCTACATGGAATTGGAGGAGTTCTATAAAAAGATCACACCTTCTACAAGATCATAGTCGGTGCTTTTAATGCCAAGATAGGACTGAGAAGATCGGCTGAAGAACTCCACATCGGGACCCATGGCCTAGAATGGAACGAATAGGGTGAGAGACTATCTGAGTTCATCATGTCCACCAAGACTATTCATGGGAACTCACAGTTTCAGAAGGCTGAAGTGAAACGTTGGACATGGGAATCTCCTGGCGGACAATTCCACAATGAAATTGACCACATCATCTTCAATCAACGGTTTTGTCTGACCGATGTTGCTGTCGTCCCCAAATTCCAAACAGGATCTGACCACTGTCTCCTTCATGCAAAATTCTACTTCCCGCAACGGGGAGAAAAAGCTGCAATGTTTAAGAAGAGAACTCCCAGAACGACCACCAACTGGGAACTCTTTGGCACCATTGTGCAACATGGGAAGATACCATCATTGATGACATCAATGAAGAATACAACCAACTGGTTCAGCACCTCCATGATTGTGCGAAGAATGCCAAGAGAGAGAAAGACACATAAGACGCTTGTCTTCAGAAACTCTTGAGCTCATTCGCCAACGTGGCAAGGCGCGAGCCTCAGGAGACCAAATGCTAATGTCCAAGCTTGCTAAACAGTGCAGAGAAGCGATAAAAGCAGACCTCAAAGACAGAAGAGCAGAAATACTGGAAGATGCAGCAGAAGCCAAGAAAAGTATTCGTACTGCCCGCCTGTCCTTCACCAACTATAAGACCAAGATGACTGCCCTCCGACGCCCTGATGGATCTATCACATCTTCCAGAAAGGCAATGGAGAAGATTATCCAGGACTTCTACTCAAATCTCTTTGATAGCCACATCCACCTGCCCACATACCAAATTCCACAGGATGGATATGTCATTCCCAATGTTCTCCCTTCTGAAATCCGACATGCTATCTTGTCGGTAAAGAAGGGAACAGCATCTAACAGATAAACAGCAATAACAACCAAAAAACCAAAAACAGGGAAGGTTAAAATCAAATATAAGTAGTTTGTTCACTTCAAAAATGGGATTACATAACTGGTGTCATTGTAAATAACATTCTGGCAGCACTATTGGCACTTCTGAGTGAGAATTTGAAGTCTACATGCTTCATTTGCCCAATTATTTTTTTTTCTAATCCAGACCAGTCAGTCATTCCAAGTATTAGCTATGACATAATACTGTTCACATTATAAGCCAGGGATTCAGTGTTAAGTAACTACCATCAGCAGAAAAGATACTGTTATTATGACATTTATAGCCCAGGCCTCACAGGGACATACTGTTTTTTTCAAACAAGGTTTAAAAACCTCAGAGATACTCTAAAGTGTTTTTAATCTTTCAACATTAGGTAGACTGTGTTGCTTCTGGGAGTTCATATTAAGGGTGGTGAAATGGAGGAAAACCATTTATTGAACATAGTATCCTGGAATTTGAACACATGAGTACAGGAAGAGCAGGGTGGATAGGTGTGAATGGTGAGTGATATGTGAATGAGCCCAGGAATCCCAGAATATAAATGGCTGGTGGGAGCCCAGGGATTTAAAGTGGTTGAACTAAGCCAGAAAGGGAAAGGTAGGTGAACTGGAGACAAGAAATAAGAGTAGGGTGGAGGAGAGAAGAGAGTAGGGAAACTGAATAAACTGATTGGATGACTCATTATGATATCAGAATCAAAGGAATAAACTGATTGTTTGGCTCATTACAATATTAGAAGTAAAGGAATAAACTGATTGGATGGCTCATTATGATATCAGAAGCAAAGGAATAAACTGATTGGATGGCTCTTTACGATATCAGAAGCAGAGGAATAAACGGATTGGATGGCTCATTACAATATCAGAAGCAAAGGATGGAGACTTCCCGGCATGATGGGAGAAGGTAGAAAGCAGAATTTCTAGAGCTTCAGTGTTGAATGTACTAGTTTCTCTTCCCAGTTTAAGTTGAACTTTTCCTTTTCCCTTTAGAGATGGCAAATCACCATTGCAAAATGATTGTAAACATATGGTATGTGTTAATGTGATCATTCGCCTCCTCATTATAGATTTAGTATGACCATTAACATCTAATTACCCAATTTTCCAATAACCATTGAAAAATTAGAGTGGCATCATTGCCACACTACCACTTACCATCATAATTTGGTCATATATAAAAGCAATTAATCTTTGCTATCCTTTGCAGATCATTTGCCTTTTGTATTATTTTCATTTTTACCTCATAATGATTTGCTTTGTGAATTATGTGTCTTCATAAAATAAAAATAAATTATAGTTATCTAATATCAAAGTTTAAAAAAATTATCACCGGGGCCAGAGCTTAGTCCAGCGGGTAGGGCGTTTGCCTTGCACGCGGCTGACCTATGCCGGCCTGGGTTCGATCCCGGCATCCCATATGGTCCCCTGAGCACTGCCAGGAGTAATTCCTGAGTGCAAAGCCAGGAGTAACCCCTGAGCATTGCCGGGTGTGACCCAAAAAGGAAAAAAAAATATCACCCACATGTATATGGTAAAGTACCCAAATCTTTCCATGCTTTGTTTAAATTGCTCCCATAAATCACTAAGAGTAAATTCTTACTGTGTGCACAGGCATGATTCATTATTCAGTTGGGGAAAATGTGTAGAAAGAGAATTAATCCACTTCAGCCTTGATTACGAAGGGGTGTCCAGGCAGGAAACTGTAATGTGTGGTGTACCCAGGCCCATAAAACTTTGGCCAAGGGAAAGAATGAGCTCATGAAAACATCTGTGTGCCTGACACTCAGGAATTTCAGAACTTGAACTTGTATCCGTACTAGATTAGCAAACATACACCATCCAACACCATTCCTACCACCGGTGTCAACTTCCCTGCATGTATACCCAGGGTCCGTCTCCACCTGTCCTCTGCCTGCCACCATGACAGGCATGTTTTAATAAAAGGGGAAGTGAATCAGGGGATGTTGGTGGTGGGAAATGGTCACTGGTAGAGGGATTGGTGCTGGAACACTGTATGACTGAAGCCCAAACATGAACATCTTTGTAATTTTATATCTTACAGTGGAGTGGTATAATAAAACATTAAAAATTAATTATTGTAATTTGTGAGCCAGTAGTGATGATGCCATGGTTTGGATTTATACATATATAACAGTTTTCACCAATAGTGTGTCTGATGCCCAGTTTGGTACCTTCTTTTCCTTTGTTGTATTATTTTATATAACACAGATAGTGAGATCCTTTGGTATTTGACCTTCCTCTGACTTCACTAAACATGATATCCTCCAAGTTGCAGCTAATTGTTTTATTTCATTATTCCTTGGGGCTGCATTATACTCCATTGTATTCCATACACTACAGGTAAGCGGGCACTTACATTAGCCCACTTAATTGTAGTTTGACACCTGGGCTGATTCTACATACTAGTTATAGGACTACAATGGATAATAGCATGCACGTCTCCTTTCAAAAGAATGTTCTTGTCTTGGAGACAGATACTGAGGAGTGAGATGACTAGGTTGTATGGAAGTGCAGTTCTCCTTTTCTGAGAAAACTTTGTACTGTTTTCCAAGGGAGTAGAACTAGTTAGAATTCTGGCAAGCAGTGAATGAGTTTTCTTTTTATATCATATACCCACCAACACAGATTGTTTCTGTTCTTTTGGATATGTGTTGTTTTCACTGGAATCAGAGGATATCTACTTGTCACTTTGATTTGAATTTCCCTGGTAACAGACAATGAGGAAGACTTTCAAAATCCTGTTGGCTATCTGACCTCTTCAGAGAAGTGTCTGTTCATTTCCTCTCCCTACTTTTTTTTTAAATAAGGTTTTTGGATTTTTGTTGTTGTTGAGTGCGAATATTTTATCCCATTCAGTAAGGTGCTTTTTAGTTTTAGCTGTGTTTCTTGCTATGCAGAAACTAAAATTTGATATTATTCCTTTCCTTTTTGTTTGTTTCTGTTACGTTTACTAATGGAAGCATATCACTGAAACCATCTTTGAGGGTCAAATCTTGGCACTCAAATACAGAAAAAAAATACAAAGAAAATACAAAGAAAATACAGTTCTGCCTGTATTTTCTTCAATTGATTTTATGGTTTAGGGTATAGTATCAGGGTCTTAAAAAATCTACTAGAAACAATAAACCAATACAGTTAACTATAAGGCTACATTTCTGTTACTGGATTTGGCATATCGAACGCATCGGACAGCTTGCCAGGCTCTGCCATGCGGGCACTATATTCTCATTACTTTGTGGGGCTCTCTCAGAGGGGTGGGTAGAACATTTACAGTAATTTGGAGGTAAATCGTGGCCCCGCGCAATGGGGAAAGCTGGTTTCTGCTCTACCGGGTGTACCTGGCTCATCAAGGTTTGTAGGGAGTACAAGATGCCGCTCTGTCTCACGTTCATTGATTTACAGAAAGCCTTTGATTCTGTGGAGACTGAAGCAGTCATCGAAGCTCTAGCCAAACAGGGTGTTCAAACCCAATACATCAAGATCCTTCGTGAGCTGTATTACGGATTCACCACCAGGATCTCACCATTCTACAAAGAAGTGATCATTAATGTGAAAAGAGGGGTTCGACAGGGTGATACCATTTCACCAAAACTCTTCAGTGCCACCCTCGAGAACATCATGCAACAATTAGAATGGGAAGGAATGGGAGTGAAGATAGATGGTCGGCAACTACACCACCTCTGCTTCGCTGATGACATCGTTCTAATAACACCAAACATTAGCCAAGCGGCACAAATGCTGGCTGATCACCCATATCTGGGGGATTCATCTTCTATTACTTCTTTCCCTCTATTGAAGGTAAGCGTGCCCTACTGGGGTAAATTCCATCATGCACATTCTCATAGTCTGCAGTTTCTTTTCCTCCAGACTGTTATCTTATGTTTGTTAGCTGATACTTACATGCAATACGAAGGCACACAGGAATGCTTTTCAGAGTTCTACTATTACTAATTATTTTTGATTCACCTCTGTTATAAGCAGCCTATGAACATATGCACTGAAGCTCTCCTGTTATCCTATTTTGAAAAATGAAAAGTAGACATTATGGAAAATAATCTTCAGTTTCAAAAGTATGCAGATGATAATTTTTACCTAAGTAAATATGAGCTAAGAACCTGGTTCATACAGTATATGAAATTCACTGAAAAGTTTTTAGAAGAGACTGTATTTCCCTGTGGGTATGTTCTGTGTAAGTAACTTTTTTAGATTTTGTTGGTATGAGATTTGCAAAGAAAGGGACAATTTGTGAGAATGATAACGTGATAATAACATCTACATTGAGGTTACTTGTTGACTGATTTGTCATCCAGTTTAGTGGTGGGTGAACAATTAAATAGCTTTGATTGAATCTGCTATTAGGCTGGCAGACACTTTGTTGATAGTTATGGGGGATGTGCGGCAGTTTAGAAGATTTTCATAAAGATATGTGTAGTGGACAGTGCCTAAATTAATGCTATTAAGAGTAGTTTTGGCTTAATTAAATTATATAGGTAGCTGTTGTGTGCCTATTTTAGTTTTCCTTCTGCTTTTTTATCTGGTAGGGTATGAGAGGTCCCTGAGATCAAGCACAGTTTCTAGGTAGCTGCTTCCTCTCCTGTGAATTTACTCTAATCCTCTTAGTCATAATCTCTTCAATTGAATATATACCACCTTTCTCCTAGTTGAGAATGCCAAATATTATTTCAAAGTGATTAAAAACCTGGTGATAATATTTTTTTCGTTGATGTTCTCATTTTATGACTATTTCCTTGGGTGATTTTTTAAAGATGAAGAAGCAATAATAATATGTGGACATTTAATATTAAGTGTTTAGAGACTAATGATTTGAGATTAATATTTATAAAACTTTATTGGGTAGCATAGCTAATAGTAATGAAAATATCTCATTACGGTAGATATTACCAGATTGATGTAATACTAAAATATAAATGATGCGTTTTTCTCATTGATCCTTGACACATTTTTATATGGAAACATGACTGATATCTGTAGACTTTGAAAGTGTTCCAATACGAGATTTAATGGGGGATTTTGGAACTCACTAACTGTGAGCCCATTGGAAACTTTTTCCTTATTTAAATGATGCAGTTTCTATTCTGTCTGATTTTTTGAGAATTAAAAAGATAGTGGAAAGGTGTTTCACCTCATGACTTATGTATAGTGATAATATTAAATACTAGTATCAGTAAGATCATTAAGTAAAAAATAGATATAAAATAATTAATATTACTTTTTGTAAATTATGGAATTTTGCACCATCCAGGTATTTAATCTGCAATTTCTTAATAAAAAAGAACAAACAAGGTATTAGGAAAGAGTTGGTTCAAATTCTAGAAATAAAGATGAGACAAGTGCTGAAACTCAACCCACACAGAAGGGTCTAATAAGTGTCTCTCAACACTTTTGTAAAAATTGCAGTTAATAAGTTGGCTTAACTTCATTGCTAGAGGCTCTGATGCATAATATTTCATTCATTTGAAGTGTTTCCTTTCTCAATGCTGGAATAGAAATATAATGATTGTATAGTTCACGGTCAGCTGCTTTTGTGATTCTCCTTATTGAGTGTTTCCTGCTTTCCTTTTTTGTTTGCCACCAACAAGGTAGCAAGTAGAGTGTTCATTGAGAATAAACAAGCTGTTTTTGTTTTATGGTAATTGTTGCCTATTTCTTATAGTACTAGGATTACCAGCAGTTTAGCTTCCTGTGTGTTTACAAAAATAGAAATTGACCAAAGGTTGCATGAGAAATGCACTGAGCCCTTTCCATAAAGACTCAGTCCCACTTCGCCAAATTGGCCTCGTAACTATTTTCTTTGTGAGTTGGAAATCTTTGGCGAAGGTGGGCCAAGGAATGTTTATTTGAAACATCTGCCCATGCCAGTTTCTCATCATTCCAGCAAATGCCGGTCAGTGGAGCCTAAGTCACAACTGTCACGTCCCATCTGCCCCAGCATCCACACAGAATCCCAGCAACCCTGAGTGAGACATGGGATAACCCAGAAAGAGATGGAACCTCTCTACTACAGCACAGCCACTTCACAGATGCCTATAATGGAAGCGCTCAGGCCTCCAGGGTGCCTGCTCAGTCCTGGCGACCATGCTGCCTGAATGTTCCCTGGACGTGGTCATGCCACTGATGCACCTGTAAGCTAGATGACCTGGGAAGAGGAAGTCTTGGCTCCTTCCCGTCCTTTCCATTCTTCACCAAGGATTCTTTCCTGTCATTACGAGTTTGATTCAGTCGCCTCATGGCAGCACTCTCTGTTGCCCCTCCCTGGACACATCCCCTACTCATCAGCCCACAGAATCTCATGTTATTGTGAGCTCTTTATTCTCTGGCCTGTGAGACAAACCCTCTGAAGCACCCCCAAACCTGCTCTTGGGTTTGTATTGACCAGCCTACCTCTGGCTCAGGACCCCTAGGACACTCCACCTGCAAACCCCATAGAAAACCTGTTACCTTGCTCCCCAGTCTTGGCCCATCCTCACTTGCTGGTACCTCCTCAACATGGACTTGGTACCTCCCTGGGCCGTGTAAGAAATCAACAGATCTCTTTCAAGTCCCTTGTGGTCTTTTGTTGAACCACGTGATTTACCACTTGCGCCAATGGCTCTCCTTAAGGAAAGAAACTGCCACAAAGCAGCAGCCCTGAAGGAGCCTAACTGTAAGCTCCTAACCAAGCCCATGGAAAGCCATTGATGATCTTTCCCCCTGTCGGAGAACCACATGATCCCTGATTCGGTCCGTGGAGCAAAATCCTACATCCTCAGTGCCTGTGCATCAGTCTTTCAAACCTCCCAATTGCCATCTACTTCCATTTAGCTCTCAGTAGCGCGTCCCCTGGCACACATGCAGGGATCCAGGCCTGGTTCCCAGCCCACACGTATGCAGCAGAGAGGCTCTGCTGTACAGTAACCATCTCTGCCTCCTGGGTGAGTGGTCCATGGCTCAGGCTTCTCACATCTTCCAGCACTCTCTCACCTTGAACTACCCTCTGATTAGGCAGCGGTTTTCTTGCAATGCCTGCTACACCTTGGATCTGTGCTTTAAAATCCACTTATTAAACTATAAAAACCATTATCCAGGCCAGTGTGCAGCTGGCTCACTTTGATCAAACCGTCTTCACTGTCTGTGTTTCTGGATTGGATTTGAGTTTTGTTGCAGACTCCATATTTAGTGTTCATTAGGTAATTCTTCTCTTTTATCTGTGGGTTATTTCACCTCTCCTATTTATATAGTGGAGCTGTATCCCACAGAGGACCTGACATCTTCTTGTAAGGTGGAACTGAGCGATTTTAAAGCATTCCTCTTGAAAATTCTTATAAAGCTCTTATAATTATAATTTACAAATACAAATAACCTTGATAAGACCAACAAAGTCAGAGTTTTTCTTGTGATAATGATCTAATCATTTCTTCAATTGAATATGGATAAAGTTGGGGCCTGTGCCTTGTGCTGTGAAAAGCATATTCACTTAATCACAGAATCATTTTGAGAGACTCAAGACAGCCAAGACAGCCAGAGTAGATAGTTGGCTAAAGTAGGGTCTGTTTTGGGGATCACACTTTCCTGTGATATATGTTAATGAGGGATTTGGAGAGCAAATTGCCACCAAAGAATGTTCTTGGCTCTCTACTTTTCCTCAAGTACTCCCTGTTACATTTGCATGAGTCGAAGTTGCCAGTCACCAAATGCAGCTGTTCCTTCCACACTGCTCAAACTTTATCCTCACCTTTAGCAAGCCTGTGAGCTCCCCAGTTTCTAAAATTCCTGAATTGGAAAAAGACAGTGACACTGTGAGAACTTGAGAAGAAGCTGCTTCTTTTAAATTTTGTGTAGATGTTGGTTACTTTCCTGGGACAGTAGTAATTTTGTGTGTGTGTGTGTGTGTGTGTGTGTGTTTGAGAGAGAGAGAGAGAGCTAACAATGAGTGACCGACCCACCCTGGTATTTCAACCAGAAACGGAAATCTGCAAAGAAGAGAAAACATTCACACCTTGATATTTTCTGCTCCTGCCTTGCTACTTTGCCAGGTTGCAGGAACCCTACATTGGTAGCAGAGGACTCTTGGCCTTTTTGCCCCTTTTCCTCCTTTCTTCCAGAATTCTGCAGGCCTGCTTAGATCTCTACCCTCAGCGGCACCGTGGTCTTCCCTCTGAACTCAGCATCTTGTCTTCAATACACACAATGCTTTTTTCTTGTGAACAAAAGTTCATCCTTCAAGTAACTCTTAGGAGAGGTAAAAAATACTCAAAGATCGATAATGATAAATGTAGTAAGTGCAGCAAGACTGACAAAGCCCAAGGAAAAAAAAGAGCATGTGTTTACTAAGGCAGTAAAGAAATCTGATGAATTTGGCGTTCATGTCAGGGTAGGGAAGATTTTACTGACCTAGTAGATGAAAATTCATTCATTCAATTTTGAATGCAGCAGTTATGTGTACCTAGGTCGAGAAGTCAACACGATGAATGACCTAAAACCTGAGCTGCGCAGGAGGAAGAGAGCGGCATGGAATGCCTTCAAAGGCATCGAAGAAATAGCTAAAAGGACAAAGAACCTCCGGCTCCGGGCACATCTCTTCGACTCCACCGTTCTCCCTGCATTAACATATGCCTCAGAGACCTGGGCCCTACGAAAGCAGGATGAGAATGCTATTCGGGTCTCCCAGAGAGGCATCGAAAGAGCTATGCTTGGAATATCACGTCTCACTCAAGTGAGAGAAGGAATCCGGAGTTCTGACCTCCGTCGCTATTCCAGAATCAGGGACGCTGTCTCGTTTGCCAAGGCATCGAAAATCAGATGGGCTGGACATGTAATGAGATTTGGAGACAACCGCTGGACTAGAGCCGTTACCGACTGGATCCCACGGGATGTCAAAAGATCACGTGGCCGCCCACCTACAAGATGGTCAGACTTCCTTGTTAAGACCCTGAAGGAACGGTTTGAGGCTCTTCATATTCCTGAATCAACCAGATGTCATTGGGCTACATTGGCACGTGATAGGGTCCAATGGAAATGTTACTGGCGCCCGCTCGAGCAAATCGATGAGTAACGGGATTCAAGTGATCAAGTGATCAAGTGATCAAGTAGATGAAAATATAGCGCCCGCATGGCAGAGCCTGGCAAGCTGTCCGATGCGTGTTCGATATGCCAAATCCAAGTAGATAAAGCAAAGAAATGGAAGTGTTAATTGGCAGAGATAGAGATGTGTAGTGGCTCTATTATTTTTTGGGGATGCTGGGATTGAGTTGATCGTCTTGAAACCTCAACTCAATCCCAGCATCCCCCCCCCAAAAAATAATGAGGCTCATGAGGCACCCGGGAGGCATTGTTGATTCTAGCCCTGGCCTGCCACCCCAGCAGAGCCTCATAACAAGCCAGACGACCCCCCGACTCCATGGGGGCTGCCATTTTCCACATCGGACTTCCCTCTCATCACAACTGCACCCAGCAGACCAGACTATCACAGCCTGGATCATCCACACCCACCCTGCAGCAGTTTTTTTTTCTCAATCCGGCCCAGGTATGCTGAACCAGAGACTCTCAGACATGGGGCAGAGCTGCTACTTGCTCTCCCTGTGCCCAGCTGCTCGTGAGGTGCCCGGGAGGCATGGCGGGTTCTAGCCCTGGCCTGCCACCCCAGCAGAGCCTCACAACAAGCCTGACCACCCTTCCCTACTCCATGGGGCCCGCCATTTTCCACATCGGACTTCCCTCTTGTCACAACTCCACCCAGCAGACCAGACTATCACAGCCTGGATCATCGACACCCACCCTGCAGCAGTTTTTTATTTTCAATCCGGTCCAGGTATTCTGAACCAGAGACTCTCAGACATGGGGCGGAGCTGCTACTTGCTCTTCCTGTGCCCAGCCGCTCATGAGGTGCCTAGGAGGCATGGCGGGTTCTAGCCCTGGCCTGCCACCCCAGCAGAGCCTCACAACAAGACAGATGAACCCACCGACTCCATGGGGGCTGCCATTTTCCACATCCAGACTTCCCTCTCGTCACAACTCCACCCAGTAGACCAGACTATCACAGCCCAGCTCACGTGACAGCTAGCGGCCACTCAGTTCATCAATAAATGCTTTATTTCAAGGTGACTACAAGAGTATGCTACCCGCATGGCAAGCCTGGCAAGCTGCTCGTGTAGTATTTGATATGCCAAATACTAGTATCATTTATATTAGGTCATTCCCATGACCTAATATAATGGTTTGAGGCTCTTTATGTTCCTGGAGCAAGCGGATGCCTTTGGGTTCTACTAGCATGAGACAGGACATATGGAGATATTACTGGTGCTCGCTCTAGAAAATAGATGATGAATGGGAAGATAGTGTTAGTGACTGGGATTAAACTTCGTACCTGTGGAGTACCTCTGAGACAATCCCCCTAAAGGTTTCTGCAGTGACCAGTTTGGAAAATACCAAGATAACATAAGGCAGCATTATGCAAGAATAGCCTATTGCTTCTACCACTGATCTTCCCCACTTGGACGCTATAAGACAATTAAGTCTTTCATGTAATAAAGTGAATCATCCTTTTCCTAATCTTAACAAAGTTAATATATAGCTATCACCAATCTAGATGCACTGGACAATGATTAGGAAAATTGGAGGAATGAGAGTCCAAAGATTTTTGTGACACCAAAGGTAATAAAGAAATGAAAATGTGAGTCAAAGCAAGGTCATAATAGATACCCGAGATTTATTACCTCATTCATGTAAAACAAATATACATTACAGGTATTTACTGGATATTGAGGGGTGTTGGCTTCTCTGAGAAGCAAAAGTAGACCTAGTGATTGTCTAACCTGGTGAGGAGGGAGACGTGTTGCAAACGAGCACAGATTCGTGTAAATTCTTACTAGAGTAAATGCTGGGAAAGAAGATGGTGACCACAAGCTTTTATATATTTAGAGGAGAGGCTAAATACATAAAAGTATGTATGTATTCATACATACTATTCATACATACATACTTTCATGACATACGTGAAAGTATGTTTGTATGACTCACAAACATGGGGAAGAGCTGCTACTGGCTCTCCCAGTGCCCATCTGATCACGAGGCACCCGGAAGGGAAGGTGGGTTCTAGCCCTGGTCCGCCACCCAAGCAGAGCCTTGCAAGAAGCTAGAGGACCCCCACACCATGAGGGCCACCATTTTCCACATCTGGACTCCCCCTCTCATCAGAACTCCACCCAGAAGAAGAGATGATCACAACCCAGCATCAATAAATGCCCGAGATTAGAGGTGACTACAAGAGTATCCCACCCACACAGCAGAGCCTGGCAAGCTACTTGTACCGTATTTGATATGCCAAATACCAGTAACAATTATAGAACTCATTTCCATGACCTGATAGAATGGTTTGAGGCTCTTTATTTTCCTGGAGCTAGCAGATGCCCTAGGGCTACGCTAGGATGTGACAGGACATATGGAGATGCTACTGGTGCCCACTCAAGCAAATTGATGATCAACGGGAAGACAAGTGACAAGTGACAAGAGGAGAGGCACGTTCAGACTTGGTGAGTTTGAAATTTATCACTAGTGAGAGACTAGTGCATATCTTAAACAAGGAACTAAATTATGACTGTGGCTTTCTATAGCCTCTTCATGTCCATGGAACCTCTTTCTACTCACATTAGGGTTCACATTATGTTTACTCTGAATTACTCTCCACTGATCATCCAGAAGTCTCTGCTTTGTCCTTCTGTTCCAGTCCTAATGGTGAATGATTTTGTGGAGATGGTTATTCTTGCCTGAGGGTATAAACATAAACAAAAACAGCTATTTCTCCCCTTGTTGGTTGTCCTGTGTGTTTGCTGCTCACTGTCTACTTTGTCTGCCTTCTGTTGCATATTGTAAAATGGATATACTTGGGAATGTCTAGGTGAACTACTTCTTTTTCTTCTTCTTCTTCTTCTTCTTCTTCTTCCTTCTTTCTTCTTTCTTCTTTCTTCCTTCATCTTCATCGTCGTCATCATCATCTTCTTTATCTTCTTTGTCTTCTTCGTCTTCATCTTTGTCGTCTTTGTCTTCGTCTTCATCGTGATCTTTGTCTCCATCTCTGTCTCCATCTCCTCCTCCTCCCCTCCTCCTCTTCCTCCTTTTCCTCCTCTTCTCCACCATTTTCAAAAAGTTTCAATGGTTATTATGAATCTACTATTAAACATAGTGTCAAAAAGGTGATTTATTCTTCAATACTTCAATGTTATTCAATGTCCCTATGTGAACATTTCCATTAACATTTAGTTAACAAGACCAAAGTCAAAGTCTTGTACTGACTACTTAGTTTTCAAATCGAGACTTCTCTCCAGACTTCAAAGAGATCCAGGAGTTGTTTTGGTGATAAAGCAGAGTTCATTACACTTCCTTGAAAAGAAGTTCCTAAATTTTCTTCTGTTTTATTGATTACATGGGACCCTTGTCCTATTTAGTTTTCTAACTTCAGATGGAAAACCTGTAAGTTAAGTCTATTCAGATATTCCCCATTTCTGAGTGTCTAGTTAGTTGCATTTCTATATAATAATAAGGCTGACACCATGTGGGGTAAGTAGAGTGAAAGCCTGATTTTGTCTTTACTAGGCAGACCATAACCTATGAAGCTTGATAAGAGTGGAAGGTGTTATGAAGAACAATGAGCATTTAATCTCACTCTTGCTCTACATATTTCCTATTAAAACAAGTGTCTTCTGGGAAGAATCAGCAAAGCAGATTTGGGAGTTTTTGAAAATGCTGAAGTCAAGCTAAAAGTGGATAGGTAAATCTTTATCTCAAAAAGGGGAAATAAACCATAATTTCAGCTTTTACGGTTTTAAGTGTTGTGAAATAAATGACCATAAAAGTCGGGACTAACACAGAGGGATTTGGAGAAACAAATGGCCAAGCTGCTTTTAGTAAATCCCACTGATAGTGATAAAATGACACAGGAAAGTGTAAACAAAAATCTGTAAAAGATTAAGATTTATAGAGGTCTGTGGGCTATCAGATCCATGCATAGGAAAGCCATGCTGTCAAACATTGTAATCGGTGGTCACTATATTTAATTGTTGTCCAGATTTTCTCTGTGATGATAATTGTCTTTTGATTTACTGTGTTGTTGTGTAGTTGTCCTGCCCACCCATGCACTACTCTCTGCCTCCACTGTCTCCTGACAAGCTGCGAACACAGTACACAGAAGAGTTAAAAATCTCAGGAAGGGAAAGGCCCAAAGATTTGTTTTCTTTGAAGAAAGCCCTTGGATTTTAGGACCATTCATGTCATCCTTAGGCAAATGCAAAGTTGTCTTTTTTACAAGGTTATAGTCAGATCGGTAATTTCCAGCAATATGCTCAGTTATACCCTCCACAGATGTCATGCGGCATGTCTGACCTTACTTCTGACCAGTGTTTCTTTAAATATTTGCTATAACCATGAAACCAAGTAAGGTAGCATTGACTTTTTACTTAGACATTATCAGACACCACCTCTGAACATAAGCAGTTGCTCTCTGAATAATCACTAGATCGCTAGATCACTAGACATCACATTGTATATTGATTTCCTCGAGCGGGCACCAGTAATATTTCCATTTGACCCTATCACATGCCAGTGTATACCAATGACATCTGGTTGCTTCAGGAATACAAACAGCCTCAAACTGTTCATTCAGGGTCTTGACGAAGAAGTCTGACCATCTTGTAGGTGGGTGGCCACGTGATCTTTTGACATCCCATGGGATCCAGTCAGTAATAGCTCTAGTCAAGTGGTCGTCTCCAAATCGTATTACATGTCCAGCCCATCTGATTTTCAATGCCTTGGCAAATGAGATAGCGTCCCTGACCCTGGAACAACGACAGAGGTTGGAACTCTGGGTTCCTTCTCTAACTTGAGTGAGGTGTGATATTCAAAGCATAGCTCTTTTGATTCCTCTTTGGGAGACCTAAATAGCATTCTCATCCTGCTTTTGTAAGCCCAGGTCTCTGAGGCATGTGCTAATGCAGGGAGAATGGTGGATTCGAAGAGATGTGCCCGGAGCCAGAGGTTCTTTGTCCTTTTAGCTATTTCTTGGATGTTTTTGAAGGCATTCCATGCCGCTCTTTTCCCTCCTGGCGCAGCTCAGGGTTTAGGTCTTTCATCATGTTGACTTCTCGACCTAGGTACACATAACTGCTGCATTCAGAGATGTCTGTTCCATTGAGAGTGAATGGGGCCTCTGGAACTAGTTCATTTTTCATGAACATAGTTTTGTTCATGAAAAATTTTTATCAGATGATAAAACGCTGGTTGGATTCCCAGCACCCAATTTTTATCAGATGATAAAAATGTTTATCATCTGAGGGGCCGGAGCGATAGCCCAGCAGGTAGGGCGTTTGCCTTGCATGCAGTCAGCCCCTGCCGGCCTGGCCTGGGTTGGATCCCCAGTATCCCTTATGGTCCCCAAGCACCGCCAGGCGTAATTCCTGAGTGCAGAGCCAGGAGTAACCCCTGAGCATCGCTGGGTGTGACCCAAAAAGCAAAAAAAATGTTTATCATCTGAATAATAATAATAATAATAATAACAATGATAAATAGTAATTACTGTGTATTGAATTGGTCAGAAATCACATTGTTATTTGATTTACATGTGGAATGTCATATCTTGAGGAAGGCTCATGATGGGGGACTTACATTATTCCTAGTGCATGTATGAAACCAACAAGGAGATCGCTGCTCTTTTCCACGTTGGCATCTTAGTTAAACAGCTCAACCGGATCTAGATTTAGTTCTGCCTGTAAATTTTGTGTTCTTTGAGTCTACATTCCTTCATATAAATTGAAAGCTCATGCTTCTTTAGTACCAACTATTAATATTCTGGGTAAACTACCCTATCCTTTAAACACTTTTTCTTTTAAAAACAGTGAATCTTTGGATGGTGGACATCAATATATAGATCCCCATCCAATTTGGAGTATAATTTTGGGAGGAAAACCATACCTATAAATTAAAAACATTGAGTTAAGATGAACATATCTATGAAAGACAAGCTCCTTTCTGCCTCATCTAGCATGGGACAGAGTGAGAAACTGCTTAGTCAACACCCAAGAAAGTCATGATGGTGTAGACCCAACACCTCCAAATCCTCAGATGAAGCCAAAGGCCATTTAATGTTTCTTATGACTTCTTATTTTACACATCAAAGGTAAAGTAGTGATCCAATGTCACTGAGTGCACATTTAGCATGTGCATATATGACTATATAATGTAGATATCAATGTATTCATTCTGATGTGTACAAGGCAGACATGTACGGTCCTTCCTGCAGGCATTCCAAGGCTATTGCCATTGGGACTGCCCGTAAGGTGTGTCTCTCCCCAAAGTTGAGAGACATACTTTATCTTTCCTTGGAAATCCCAGCAGGCTTCACAAGCTCTGCTGTAGTCCCCACGCACCGCCAGCTTCATTCGTTTCTGGGCCTGTCACCTCCTTCAGTGAGGCTGTCAGGAAGACAGGAGAGGAATGTTGTGTGCCCAGAAACCTGCAGAAATGGCTTCAATATTTAGTCATGTCCTTGGAAGGCAAAGAACTCTTTGGTGGTGGTCTTTTTTCCTCTTTTTAACTTCTTTTGGTTTGGGGGCAAACCCAGCAGTGCACTGGGCTTCCTCCTGACTCTGTGCTCAGAGGTTGGACCTATTGGTATTCAGAGATGAGATTGGGTGCTGGGAATCCAACCAGCTCAGCACATGCAAAACACCCATCTATTTATTTTCTCTCTGGCCCCTCTTTTTTTCTTTATCTCCCTTTAGCATACTTTGGAATTCCAGGCAATTCAGCTCTGTTGGTTTCTTACCAGGGTAGGGCAATGTGGATATTTAAGATGTAGATTTTTTGGGCAAGAAATGCTCGCATTACCAGGCTGACCCTTTTGAGTTCTTAATTAAACCACATCGTGTGTGTGGCTCACTGGCCAATTGTGATCATACGGGTATTTTTCTGCTCTTCTGCAGGCAGGCCTCCAGTATGTGACATCTCCCCAGGTGTTCTGTCACCCTCTTGCCGAAATGCTCCAGCTTTTCCAAAGCATCTCTGCATGTCTCTAATATTAGTGTTCCTCAGCACCATCTGCAGACTGATATTAGGTGGAAATTTGCATGGCCTTGCGTAGGGATTCCACACAACGGGGCAGTATGTTTAATTTTTAAGAGAAAAGAAAGCAATCATCAGCAACTATTCTTGTCCACTCTTCCTCTCCCCATGCCTTTTCTTCCTGTTGTACCCTCACAGGAAGATATTCTTACAGCTTTGAAATAGATTCAAATTTCCAGGCTGCACAATTAAATTTCAGTCAAAAATCCCACTTACCAGAATGCTCACAATACTAATAGTGTTGTTAGAAATAAGACACTTGATTAAAAGGCGGTACACTTGTCTATATCTTTAATGTGCATTCCTAATGAGTCTTAGCAGGAGGCTGATTCACATGAAAATGCACAATTAGCTCATCCAAGTTTAATATACCCATTATCAGCACCCAGGCCCTCTTCTCATTACCATTTGAATGTACTGTTTTCTTTGGAGTTTTGTGCAGGAAACAAATCCCTATATATGGCACTCAGCTCTAGACCCTGATTTGTCTGCCTTTGCCCTTTAGACAAAAGGCCAAAACAACGTGCTCTGTGGTGCATTAATTTTCAATCTCTGGCTATTTTTGAAATTGTAATGCAGCACATTTCCTTTTCCAAGGGACTTTAGTCAGTATACAATGTCGAAGTGGAGAGAGCCCGGGGATTTGTTTGTTATTTGGTGCAGTGGCATGCCATCCTTCCCACATGGACTCCAGATGAAAAGGCTGCTTTAAAGCATGGTTAAAACACAGTGGACTAAGATATCACTTGAAATCTGATTTCACAACCCTGTCGAATTTATTTTACTACCTCAATTGTGGAGCATGGGCTACCAGTTGCTTGAAATAAGAATTGAGAAAAGTTTCATTTAATTCCTATCAAGGTTAGCATTTGGCTTTTCACTAACTTTCTGTATTTTTGATGTGTTACTCTCAGATATTTCTGCAAGCTACCGGTGTTTAGAATACTATTTGTTTATTTCAAATTTGGGGTCATACTAGTGTTGATTATAGGATACCACTGGCTCTGTACTTGGAGTGGTCTTGACGTGCTTAGAAGACCGTGTCCTCAGCCAATGCACTCTAAGGTCCCTAGAATACTATTTTGTCATTTTTTATGTGTGTAATTCTCACCACTTTACCACCAAAGTTGCAGTGCCATTTTACTACCAGAAAAATCCTCTCTTCTCATTTCTCCCTATCTCAAATCCCTTCTCCCAACTAATCTACTTTCCCTCTGGTAACCACCATAGTTTCAAAAACCAAGTCTAGAAGTTAAGATTCCCTCCTTTCATCTATCCCTTCCTTCCTTAGATATTTTGTTTTATTCTTGTTTCTCATAGGATCATATCTCTATCTTTGATTTTTGACATTTACAACTTTTATTGTAGTGTAGAAAGAAGCCAAAATTGTTGATACAATTCTAGAATTAGAATTTATTAAATAACAAAGCTCCAATATTAAGGTCAGTAAGTAAAAAGAATGTCTACTTATGTACACATTCTTAATCTGATCATGGGGTTGGTAAGTTCTTGTCTAAGAATTTGTTAAGCTTTTTTGTTGCTAGTTGAGCCATCTGTGTTACTGTTTTTGTTTTCTGGGTTTTGTTGGCTTCTGTGCTACTTTCCCATCTAATTTGGTGTGCTCTGCTGGCATTTCAGTATTCAGGAATCAGAGGTGCTGCTGTGATTTTCAGAGACATCAGGATCTATAGTTTGGGCCAATAAATTGACATGGCAGTGATTTTGGGAGGTGGGTGTGGCTTCCAGGTCAACTAGAGATACGGGGAGAAGGCTGCCTGCCCCCTCTCCAAGAAGATCTCAGGGTTCTCAGCCTGGTCACTGGGTACCTAAAATTATCCACAGTTTGGTATCTCTGCAGAGACTATTCATGAAGTGGTGGAGTTGAGTCCTTGGTGTGGCTGCTGTGGTGGGTGCGGGGTGTGGCTACTGGGTTTCAGCTATATGGGTATTTGGCCCACCTATTTCCAGAGGGTGCCCACCTATTTCCAGGGTTACCAGTTGTGGAGACTTGTGGTATTCCCATAAATTTTAACTGCTTGGTATGCATCTCTTAGGGGATTTAGTCAGGAATTGGTAGAGCAGGACCAATGGGTGAGTCAATGTGGCGATGGCTATGGAAGTGGCCTTCCCTTCCCCCTCTTCTCCTCTCCCCTCTCCCTCCCGCCACCCCCTCCCTCCCCCTCATTTCCCCTTTTCCTGTTCTACTATCACTATCACTATCACTATCTTCCCGTTAATCATCTATTTGCTAGAGTGGGCACAAGTAATATCTCCATATGTCCTGTCTCATGCTAGTAGAACCCAAAGGCATCCACTTGCTCCAGGAACATAAAGAGCCTCAAACAATTATATTAGGTCACGGGAATGACCTAATATAAATGTTACTGGTATTTGGCATATCAAATACTACACGAGCAGCTTGCCAGGCATGCCGTGTGGGTGGCATACTGTTGTAGTCACCTCTAAAAAAAAGCATTTATTGATGAACCGCAGGGCCGCTAGCTGCCGCGCGAGACAGGCTGTGATAGTCTGGTCTGCTGGGTGGAGTTGTGACGAGAGAGAGGTCCGGATGTGGACTGACGAGAGGGAAGTCCTTCTCCTGTTCTACATATTAGTGAAACTGCCCAGTAATTGTCTTTTACTTCTTCTCTTGGTATAATGACCTCAAGAGCTATCTGTTTTGTCCCCAAAGACACAGTTCCATCTTTTACAGTGGCAGGGTAGTAATCCATTGTTTACCATGCTGTCTTTATCAGCCATCTGTCTAGGTATTTAGGTTGATTCCATGTGTGGGTCATGTTGTGGGCATAGAGCAACAAAATACTAAAATCTGTTTTCTTTGAAACTTCCATGTATGTAAATACAAAATTACTGATTGTAGTCACTGTGACATTTATTTAATAATTGAAATTTGTACATTTTGATGCTTGACCCATTTTACCTACCATTCCACTCCTGTCTCTGGCAACCACCAGTCTCTTCTCTCTGAGTGAGATTGTATAGTTTTTGTCTTTCTCTAATTTATTTCACTAGCATACTGTCTTCATGGTTCATCCATTTTGTTGTAAGTGGCAAGATTTTATTAAAGAAGAATAATATCAATATATTATTATAGGCTAATTATTATAAAACTTCTATTACATTATTATAATAATATTATGGATTTATTATAACAGTGAAATTGGTTGACACTGGTTTGTTTCTAAATCTGGGATATTGTATTTAATACTATAGTAAAGAATGGTAGATAACTCTTGGGGTTATTGGTTTTGTCTTTGGATAAATAATTGAAGTGAAATTGATGGGTCCTATGTAGGCTGTTTTTCTTTTTCTTGAAGAGAATTTCCTTAGTTTTTTAAAAATATTTTGTTATATCACTAGGAGATATACAATTACAAAGATGTTCATATTGGGTTTCGGTCATACAGTGTTCCAGCACCCATCCCTCCACCAGTGCTCATTTACCACCACCAATGTCCCCAATTCCCTCCCCCCTCCCCTAGCCTGCCTCTATGGCAGGTTCTTTATCTCTTCTCTCTCTCTTTTCTTTCTTCCTTCCCTTAAACATTGTGGATTATAATACGTATGTTTAGAGATTCACAAACATGGGGAAGAGCTGCTACTGGCTCTCCCTGTGCCCAGCCGCTCACGAGGCACCCAGGAGGGATGGCGGGTTCTAGCTCTGGCCCGCCACCCCAGCAGAGCCATGCAACTGCCAGATGAACCCCTCACTCCATGAGGGCCTCCATTTTGCACATCTGGACTTACCTCTCATCAGAACTCCACCCAGCAGACCAGCCTATCACAGCCCAGTTCATCGAGATCCACCCTGCAGCAGTCTTTTAAATCTGGCCCAGGTATGCTGATCCAGAGACTCACAGACATGGGGCAGAGCTGCTACTTGCTCTCTTTGTTCCCAGCCATTCATGAGGCGCCCGGGAGGCATGGCGGGTTCTAGCCCTGGCCTGCCACCCCAGCAGAGCCTTGCAACAAGCCAGACGACCCCCACTCCATGAGGGCCTCCATTTTCCACATCCAGACTACTCTCTCGTCAGAACTCCACCCAGCAGAGCAGTCTATCACAGCCCAGCTCTCACGGTGGCAAGCGGCCACGTGGTTCATCAATAAATGCTGGATTTAGAGATGACTACAAGAGTATGCTACCTGCACGGCAGAGCCTGGCAAGCTACCCGTGTCGTATTTGATATGCCAAATACCAGTAACAATTATAGACCTCATTCCCATGACCTGATGGAATTGTTTGAGGCTCTTTATGTTTCCTGGAGCAGTAGGTGCCCTTGGGCTCTACTAGCATGAGACAGGACATATGGAGATGTTATGGTGCCCGCTCAAGCAAATTGATGATGAACGGGAAGACAGGCAGTCTTTAGAGGTTATCATGTGTATCTATTTGACTGTATTTTTGACTGTATTTAATGCTCAGTTCTAGGTTGGTATTAGCACTTTTGACAATTATTAGCACACTGCTCCCTTCTCTGTCTTTCCTAACCTCTGACTCCTTAGTTTTTGCTGAGTTGTGAGTTTAAGGTTTTATATATATGTTATTTTAAAAACTGCTTATTTTTTATTTGTATATATTTACAAAGCTGTTCATGATTGGGTTTCAATAAATGTTCCAAAACTCATTCCTCCACCAGTGTATATTTCTTATCACCAGTGCTCCAGTTTCATGTCCCCAGGCTGCTTCTACGACAGACACTTTTATTCTGATAGCTCTGTTTTTAATTTTTGTGTGGGAGTATCCTGACTGTTTTCCACAGTAGGTGCTTCAATTTACATCACCACCAGCAATATAAAATGGGGTTCTCTTTTCTCATGTTTCTGTCAACGCTTCCAATTTCTTTTCTTTTTGATGATAACCATTCCAACATCTATGAAGGTCCATCTCATTGTGGTTTGGGTATGTGTTTCCTTGGTGAATAGTAATGCTGAGTACCTTTCACCATGCATGTATTAGTCATCTATATGCCTTATTTGGAAAAATGTTGGTCTACAAATTCTGCCAAGGTTTTATTTATTCTCAGTGCCAGGAACCAAACTCAGACTCATATATGCAAGTGAAGTTCTCTACAGCTGAACCACATCCCCAGATCTTCACCAGAATTTTAATTAAAAAAATTTAAATTGTTATGATTTCTTAATATATTTTGGAAATTAGCCACTTTCCACATATGTGATTCATAAATATTTAGTTTGGTATAGTCCTACTTATTTTTGCTTTATTTGCTTTTGGTGTTGAATTAAAAAATATAAATGCCAAAACTAATGTCAAGGACCATCTGCACTTTTATTTTCATAGAAGCACTATTCACAATAGCCAATCTGGAAACAACCAGAGTGCCCGAGAACTGATGACTGGAAAAAGAAACTTTGGTACATCTACACAATGGACTTCTATGCAGTTGTTAGGAAAAATGAAGTTTTGAAATTTGCCTATAAATGGATGGACATGAAGAGGATCATGCTGAGTGAAATTAGCCAGAAGAAAAAAGATATATAAAATGACTTCATTTATTTGCAATATATATATATACATATACATATATATGCATAATATAAAATGATGCCAATATCCAAGGTCAGGCAAAATATGGATCAGGAGGTCTTATCAAAGGTGGAATCTACCACAAACATGTGGGAGTCAGAGGTTAGGTAAGTCAGAGAAGAGAACAGTGTGCTAATAATTGTCGAAAGTGATAATACCAGCCTAGAACTGAGCATTGAATACAGGCAAAATGATACACATGATAACCTCTAAATGTCTGTATTGCAATCCACAGTGTGTAAGAGAAGGAAGAGAGAAAGGGAGAGAGAGAAAGAGAAAGAGAAAGAGAAAGAGAAAGAGAAAGAGAAGGAGAAAGAGAAAGAGAAAGAGAAAGAGAAAGAGAAAGAGAAAGAGAAAGAGAAAGAGAAAGAGAAAAGAGAAATAGAAAGAGATAAAGAACCTGCCATAGAGGCAGGCTAGGGGAAGGGGGAGGAAATTTAGAACATTGATGGTGGGAAAGGGCACTGGTGGAGGGATGGGTGATGGAACACTGTATGATCGAAACCCAAACATGAACATCTGTGTAGTTGTATATCTCACTGTGGTATAATAAAATTAAAAACAAACAAACCCAAAACTAATGTCAAGGAATTTTCTCCTGTTTACTGTTTTCTTCTAGAAGTTTTATATTTTCTCATACTCAAACCTCTAATCTGTTGAGTTGATTTTTGTCTGTGGTGTATGATAGGGATTTGTTTACATCCTTTTGTTTGCTTTTGGGCCACTCTTGACAGTGTCCAGAGGATATTTCTGTCTCATAGGCCACAGGTCTTTCCTGAGAATGCTCTGGGAACCACGAAAAGCTGGGAATCAAAGTCAGTGCCCCCACATGTAAAATACACACTTAGCTTGTCATTATTTTCTTGGGGTGGGGGGGGAACTCTGCAGTGCCAGGGACTGAACCTAGGGCTCCCACATGCAGAGCTGGCACTCTGGTACTTTGTGTGGTCCCCCTGGCTTCACTATTCTATTTTTGATATGTAGCTGTCCAGTTTCTCCAGTACCATTATTGAAGAAACTGATTTTTCTCCACTGTATATTCATGGTTCCTTGGTCATATATCATATATATATATGAGTTATAGAATTAAATGATTCTGTTCTATTTATCTACGTGTGTTTTGTCACAGGATGATACTGTATCCATGACTAGTTTTTGCAATGTAACTTGAAGTTGGGGCGCATAATGGTGTTTCTAACCTTGTTCTTCCTCACGATACCTTTATGTAATCAGGGTCTTTTAAAGTTCCATAGAAATTTTAGAATTGTTGGTTCTGTTTCTGTGAAAACTGCCCTTATAATTTTGATAGAAATTGCTAGGCTCTGATATGGGATGGTATGAGCATTTTAAAGTACAAATTCTTCCAACCACAAAGCAAGGGATATTTTTTTTCATTAGTTGTGTCTCAGTTTATTTCATTTATTTCTTATGTCTTTGGTATTCTTACAGTTTTCAGTTATTTCAGTTCTTTAGTTAAACTTATTTTTTAGGTATTTTGTTCTTTATGATGCAGTTATAAATAGAATTATTTTCTTAATTTCTCATTTTGATGACTGTAGAAATGCATTAGTTTTTAAAACTTTTTTTTTAAATCCTGAAAATGTATGGAATTTGTTTATTCTAATAGTTTCTTGTGGAGTCTTTAGGGTTTCCTCCTTCCTCCTTCTTCCTCTTCCTCCTTTTTCCTCTTCCTTCCTCCTTCTTTCTCCTCCTTCTTTCTCCCCCTTCCTCCTCTTTCTTCTCTTCCTCCTTTTTCTCCTCCTCCTCCTCCTTTTTTCCCTGCGCTAAGACAAAAGATGAGATAGTGCAAGAGTTAGAAAACAGTTATTTTCTAAATTGTTTCACAGTGCTTTTATCAGTGTATACTTCAAACTCATTAAGTTGTACACATGAAGCATATACAGCTTTTGTTACCATCATTTTTGTCAATGAAACTTTAATAAAATTGGTTGAAAAATTGAGTTTCATGGGACAAGAATAAAGATTTCTTTAGCTTATCAGGTTTTCTTTTGTGACTAAGCTAGGATCAGTGCCTGCAGGAAAAGGCTATTACAGGTTTTTAGAGGGAGCATGTTTGTCACTTAGAAAAGCCATGGTTTGGGTAAATATATATCCTTATTAGGCCTTTCTTAACACCAGGACCATTTTTAGCAAACTCAAATTTATTTTGAGAAGAGTTTTCTTGTGTGAAAGGTTTTGTGTGGCAAGAAAGAAGACGCTGACTTCCACTCAAAGATAGCTTGCCCTAAAGAGGGTCATGATGATGTCCTTTCAATAAACTTTGAACAAAATTTGTAGAGTTTTAAAGAAACACATGTTAAGGGGAACTAAAACTGTTATCTTTGCTCTAGTAGAAAATAAAAGCATCTTTTGTTTATTAGAACAGTAACAGGTAACTTAGAGATGTTGTTTTTATGCTTTGATACTCCAAAGACTTATTTATGGAGGGAGCTTGGCTAAACAGAAACATAAAACGAGTCTTCACCCTGCTGCTCCTGCTGTCAGTGTGTCAGGCAGACACTACCTTGGTTCAAGGTCTTATAACATACCATAAAACTGCACTGAATTTTACAGCAGAGCAAAATCCAGGAGCCTTATACACTTGAAGGCACTGCCCAGGAAGGTCTAGGTCTTATTCTAATGTCCACAATAGAAGGTTAGTAAATGTGTTTTGAATGAAAGGAGGTTAACTTACTTTCCTAAAAGGAAAACTACCAGTTAGTATCTGAACCAGAAATAGATACCAAACCGAGTTTTCCATTACACTGTTAGGCAGAAACATTCTGGCGGGGGTGGAGTGGGGGCAGTGTTGGGCCACTAAGTGGTGCTGCTCTTAGTGCTCAGGGTTTACTCTTGACAATGGATCACAGATATTTGGGATATGTGTGTGTGGGAAAGATATGGGGTGCTGGGGATTGAACCACTGGGGTGGGCATCATGAAAGGCAAGTGCCTTAATCCCTATACTATCTCATCAGTCCCTAGGCAGAAATACTCTGACTTGAGAACTAAGGTAAATATTTTAAAGTGAAAGAAACATTTTGTTTTAAAAAATATTGATTTTTCTGGAACATTTGTTCTTTAATAAATTTATTAAAAGTGGTCTCTGGATCCTTAGTGTTTTCCAGTGGCTGTGCTCCAACAGGGTACAGTTCTCCCATATGTAATACTCAGGTAGAAGCCAGTTTGATTGAGGGCCACTATTCAGTAGCAATATCTCATATTCCCATTCCCTGAAACTACAGGCAAACCTGCGACCACTTGAAGAGGGTGTTGATCTTGAAGACGGTGCTTGATCTCCTCCTCCGGGAACAAGGAAGAGCCCTGAGAAAGTGTGCATGAACTTGTTCATTACTTCTTCAGGGCCTCAGTTAAATCCTCAATTACATACAAGGCAGCTTTTTTTTTGAGGAAGGAGATTTTAGCAAGGAGAGAAATCCATCACCACCAACAGCCCCATATTCTGGCAACAGTCTTTCCTACCTCTCTCCATTCTACTTTCAGAGTATTCGTTTTGACAGAACCAAATTATAAGTGTGGTAACTGCAGTTATCTTAAGTCCTTATATTACTACTTCTACTAAAAATTTAGGTAATGGTTATTCTGCTTGAATCTGATTTTATTTGAAGAGCATCAAAGACCACCATAATAATCAACTAGATAAAGTTGAGCCTTATTCATGTACTTCTTTCTTCCCTAAAATATTTCCAGGCGTCTATATAGAGCGTACAGAGATTATTCTTCTATAGGGAAGCACATAAAAGAATAGTTAGTTAATGGGACAAGGAAGGCAGACACATGCTATTGGGAAATTGAATAATAAAAATAGACATTTGGATAATTGCAACAGATGGGCTTGACATGAGACAGAGCAGTGCCAATGTAGTGACTGTTCCATTCTCACAAGCAGTAGGTAGAACCTATTTGCTGCAAATATTTCATTTATGTCTAGATAGACACAAATGTGTCAGGTAGGCACAGCAAATATGTTCATTTTTCTTTTTTTTTTGGGTCACACCCGGCAATGCTCAGGGGTTTCTCCTGGCTCTGCACTCAGGAACTACTCCTGGTGGTGCTCAGGGGACCATATGGGATGCCGGGGTTCGAACCCGGGCCAGCACAGGCCGGCCACATGCAAGGCAAATGCCCTACCCGCTGGGCTATCTCTCCGGCCCCATTTGTTCATTTTTCAATCCAGTACTTTCAGTGTTTTGATTTGTATTTGAAAAAATATTGCTTAAAAGCAAAATATGCCAATTATTGATGATAAAAGTTAATAAATTTATAGGCTGTATCATTTGAAAAAGTCATACACATCATACATTATCTTATGCCATGAGTGGTAAATGACTTTCCTCTTCATGCTCAAAGTCCCCCTGGGCATAAATGAATCTGCCAGTGGAGTTGGTCTTGTTCTGTTCCACTTGTTAGGTTTATTTCTTTCTGTTTCCCAGGATCTTAATGTAGTGGCCTTCTTTTAATCCCTCCCAATTTCTCCTCTGGATCTGAATCTCGCTGTCTCATTTTTGCTGCAGAATAACTTAATTTCCTATAGCATTGCTTTGTGCTTATTATGCAGAGAACACTGTGAATGGTCAACTTGAAGACCAGAGGTCAAGAAATTTCCAGTCACATTGGTGCTTGTCAGGCTGAGACTGGAGCTTGACAGGAACTTAGTTGTGTACTTTTCAACTCTAGTTGGGTTCTTACATGTGACAGACAACCTGTAGGGGGCGTCTATGAAAAGCCCTGTGGCCAAGCCCCTCCTCCTAACACAATATGGGAGCACTGAGTTGAAAATCTAAAGGAGGCATACAGGTGGACAGTAGGTATGTGAAAAGGTCTTCATTATCACAGATCATCATGAAAACACAAATTTTTGTGATGAAATATCACCTCATACTGATGAAAATATCTGATTTAAAAAAATTCAGAAACAACCAGTGATGATAGAGATATGGTGAAAAAGGAACCCTATTTACCCTTGGTGGTGACACAATGTAATTTGATTAATCCTCTGTGGAAAACATTATGGGGACTTTCTTAAAAAAAATTGAAAACTGAGCTATCATATGATAGGGAGATTTAATTCCTTGGCATCTATTCCAAGAACTGAAACTCACTAATTTGAAAAGACCTATGCACAGCTACCTTCACTACAGCACTATTTAAAGCAGCCAAAATCTGGATAAAGCAGTTTCCAATAACAAATGAGAGGATAAAGAAATTTTGGTATATATCTATATCTATATCTGTGTCTATATCTATCTATATATCTACACACAATGAAATACTAGACTTTAAGAAGAGATGAATTTTTTAAAATTTTATTATACCACCATGATATAAACAATTACAAAACTGCTCATGATTAGTTTTCAGTCATACAGTGTTCCAGCACCCATCCCTCCACCAGTGCCCATTTTTACCATCAATGTGCCCGGATTCCCTCCTCCTTACCCCAGCTTGTCTCTATGGCAGGCTCTTTGCCTCTTCTCTCTCTCTCTGAAAAGATGAATTTTTGCACTTCCTTTTAACTTGGATGGAACTAGATGAAAGGTCAGAGGGAGAAGGACAAATACTCAAAGGACAAATAATCTTACTCATATGTGAACTACAAAGAAACAGTACAAGGGAGAAGACAAGGGCCAGTGAGAAAAACCCAAAGACTTTGCTATTGCAAGAGATTTGGGCGAGAAAGAAGAAACTTGGGATAGTGGTAGAGGGATGGATAGTGGTGGTTTAATGGATGAGGGAAGCATCACTTGTATCACTTGTCTTCATGTTGTTCATCAATTTGCTTGAGTGGACTCCAGTAACATCTCCATTCGTTGGGAGTGAGATTATTATTATTGTTACTGTTTTTGACATATTGACTATACCATGGGTAGCTTGCCAGGCTCTGCCATGTCTTTGGGTTCATCCCAGGGGGCCCAGTCATTTTTTATGTTAGACCATCAACCATCAAGGGCCTACGTGGCAGAGCCCTGGGTGTAGACAAGCATGTCGCCTGTCTGCCACCTGCCAAACACAGCTGGCCAGAGCAGTCACACCTGCAACACCTCAAGGGGCAGAGTGGGAAGCATAAACATTAATATTAGTGTAACTCCTGTTACCTCGCTTGTGTCACTTGTCTTCCAATTGTTCATTGATTTGCTCGAGCGGGCACCAGTAACATCTCCATATGTCCTGTCGCAAGCAAGTGTAGCCCAAGGGCATTTGTTCTGCTTGCTCCAGGACCATGAAGAGCCTCAAACCATTCTTTCAGGTCATGAGAATGAAGTCTATAACTGTTACTGGTTTTTGTCATATCAAATGCAACACAGGTAGCTTGCCAGGCTCTGCCGTGTAGGTGGTACACTCTCAGTAGTAGGCTCTCATCTCGTGTGCATTAATTGATGAACTTCAGTGGGGAGAGATCGACTTTTCCCTTGGGTGGAGCTCTGAGGAGCTGTGGAGTCGGATGTTGAGAATGACTGACCTCAGGTGTGGGGGGTTCCTCTGGCTTCTTGCTAGGCTCACTGGATGACGGGGTCATGATTAGAACCTGCCTAGAACCCATTGCTTAATGCTTCCCTCGGTGTGGTTTTAGTCATAATTATTTACTTTAAAATGTCCATTTTCTATAAATAAATATTGGTGCATGTGTATTTTTTTCTCAATGAACTATGATGTAAGTTATATGTAAAAGGGTTTTGAAGGCCAAGAAATGTATAAAATAGTCCTTTTAGGTGTGGGAGGTAAATTTGTTAGAAATAATAGGAATAATGAGTAGTGTGAATATTACAGGAATATAGTCAGCTGCATTATTGGTTAAGATGTAGGAATTGTGTAACAATAAATTTATCTACATATATGTAATATACCATAAATATTCTACCCACCCCTCTGAGAGAGACCCACAAAGTAATGAGAATATAGCGCCCGCATGGCAGAGCCTGGCACGCTGTTCAATGTGTGTTCGATATGGCAAATCCAGTAACAGAAATGTTTATTTTCCTGACCCTGAAAGAGCCCTTAATATGGCAGCAGTAAGAAAGGCAAACAAGCAGTGCCTGATAAAATTTCATGGCCATCCTAGGCTGCCAAAACGAAGAAGGACTAAAATGACTGTCTGTACTTTCAATGCACTGCACGCTGGCATCGGAAGCATATATTGAGGATCTGATGGTGCAAGCGAAAAAGATCAAGTACGACATCATTGGTCTGACTGAGACGAGGAGGCGTCAGTTGCATCATGCTGTATTTGACACCGGAGAAGAATTGTTCCTTGGAACATGCGACAAAAAGAGGCATCAGTGGCGTTGGTGTCCTTGACAACACGAACATGCCCGTAATGCCCTTGACAACACGAACATTGATTCATGTGAATGCCTAATACACCAAATAGGACGATTACACTTGAAGAGATGTGGCCCACTGCCAGCAGTTTCTATCTTCATTGTCTACGTACCAACATCCACATACAAAGAAGATGAAATTGAGAAATTCTACATGGAATTGGAGGAGTTCTATAAAAAAGATCACACCTTCTACAAGATCATAGTCGGTGATTTTAATGCCAAGATAGGGCCAAGAAGATCGGCTGAAGAACTCCACATCGGGACCCATGGCCTAGAATGGAACAAACAGGGTGAGATACTATCTGAGTTCATCATGTCCACCAAGACCATTCATGGGAACTCAAAGTTCCAGAAAGCTGAAGCGAAACGTTGGGCATGGGAATCTCCTGGCAGACAGTTCCACAATGAAATCGACCACATCATCTTCAATCGACGGTTTTGTCTGACTGATGTAGCTGTTGTCCCCAAATTCCAAACAGGATCGGACCACCGTCTCCTTCGTGCAAAATTCTACTTCCCGCAACGGGGAGTAAAGGCTGCAAAGTTTAAGAAGAGAACTCCCAGAACGACCACCAACTGGGAACTCTTTGGCACCATTGCAGCAACATGGGAAGATACCATCATTGACAACATCGATGATGAATACAACCTAATGGTTAAGTACATCCATGATTATGCGAAGAATGCCGAGAGAGAGAAAGACACAAAAGGACGCTTGTCTTCAGAAACTCTTGAGCTCATTCGCCAACGTGGCAAGACACGAGCCTCAGGAGACCAAATGCTAACGTCCAAGCTGGCTAAACGGTGCAGAGAAGCAATAAAAGAAGACCTCAAAGACAGAAGAGCAGAAATACTGGAATATTCAGCAGAAGCTGGGAAAAGCATTTGCACTGCCCGCCTGTCCTTCGCCAACTATAAGACCAAGATGACTGCCCTCTGACGCCCTGATGGATCTATCACATCTTCCAGAAAGGCAATGGAGAAGATTATCCAGGACTTCTACTCAGATCTCTTTGATAGCCACATCCACCTGCCCACATACCAAATTCCACAGGATGGATATGTCATTCCCAACATTCTGCCTTCTGAAATCCGACATGCCATCTCGTCGGTAAAGAAGGGAACAGCACCAGGCCCAAACAAAGTCAGACCCGAACACCTGAAGAATCTGCCGTCGGTACTCATCAATACACTAGCTCAGCTCTTCACACGCTACCTGTACGAATGCAAGGTGCCCTCCCAATGGAAAACCAGCAGGACAGTTCTACTGTTCAAGAAGGGAGACATTCACGACATCGGCAACTGTCGCCCCATCTGCCTGTTTTCCGTCATCTACAAACTGTTTACATGAGTCATCTTGAACAGGATTAGCAGAACACTAGATGAAGGACAACCATGCGAGCAAGCAGGCTTCCGGAAAGGATTCAGCACCATCGATCATATCCACACAGTAACCAAGCTCATCGAGGTTTGTAGGGAGTACAAGATGCCGCTCTGTCTCACGTTCATTGATTTACAGAAAGCCTTTGATTCTGTGGAGACTGAAGCAGTCATCGAAGCCCTAGCCAAACATGGCGATCAAACCCAATACATCAAGATCCTTTGTGAGCTGTATTATGGATTCACTACCAGGATCTCACCGTTCTACAAAGAAGTGATCATTAATGTGAAAAGAGGGGTTCGACAGGGTGATACCATTTCACCAAAACTCTTCAGTGCCACCCTCAAGAAGATCATGCAACAATTAGAATGGGAAGGAATGGGAGTGAAGATAGATGGTCGGCAACTACACCACCTCCGCTTTGCTGATGACATCGTTCTAATAACACCAAACATTAGCCAAGCGGCACAAATGTTGGCTGACTTCGACCGAGAATGTGGAAAGATAGGTCTACAGCTAAATCTAAAGAAAACAATGTTCATGAAGAATGAACTAGTTCCTGAGGCCCCATTCACTCTCAATGGAACAAACATCTCTGAATGCAGCAGTTATGTGTACCTAGGTCAAGAAATCAACATGATGAACGACCTAAAACCTGATCTGCGCAGGGAGGAAGAGAGTGGCATGGAATGCCTTCAAAGGCATCGAAGAAATAGCTAAAAGGGAAAAGAACCTCCGGCTCCGGGCACATCTCTTTGACTCCACCATTCTCCCTTCATTAACATACGCCTCAGAGATTGGGTCCTATGAAAGCAGGTTGAGAATGCTATTCGGGTATCCCAGAGAGGAATGGAAAGAGCTATGCTTGGAATATCAAGCCTCACTCAAATGAGAGAGGGAATCCGGAGTTCTGACCTCCGTCGCTATTCCAGAATCAGGGACGCTGTCTCATTTGCCAATGCATCGAAATTCAGATGGGCTGGACATGTAATGCGATTTGGAGACAACCTCTGGACTAGAGCCATTATCGACTGGATCCCACGGGATGTCAAAAGATCACGTGGCAGCCCACGTACAAGATGGTCAGACTTCCTTGTCAAGACCCTGAAGGAACGGTTTGAGGCTTTTCATATTCCTGAATCAACCAGATGCCACAGGGCTACATTGGTACGTGATAGGGTCCAATGGAAATTTTACTGGCGCCCGCTCAAGCAATTCGATGAATAACGGGATTCAAGTGATCTAGTGATATGTAATTTATTCTCCATCTAGCCGTTCATCCGTCCATCCACCCATCTTTTCCTCCATCCACCCACCAATCCATGCATGACTCTATCCCTGTGTTTTTGTCTCTTTTTTTCTTTGTCTTTTTCTCAATGCTTTTTTTTTTCACTTGTTATTAGGGTTCAACAAACAACTTGTGTTTTTTCTTTTGGAGTGTGAAGGAGTTTGAAGGGCAGAAGGCCAACAGCATTATAAAGGTATCCCAGGGAGATGTTTGGCTTCAGAAAGAGAAAACAGACCCAGGAAACATTCTACACATATTTCAAGGTTGAAGAAAGATTACTGCTCACAGAGTGAAGGTAGAGAATAAGTACGAGAATAGTTTTGCAGGAAAAGGTCAACTGTGAATTATGTTAGGTAGAGGCCAAATTTTCCATTTTCTCCTGATGCTCTTTTGCCTGGTTGATAGAGTTCCATGTCCCCTTAATCAAGTGTGTAGGGACCAAAGGACAGTGCTGTTTTCAAAGCTGAACTCTTGCAACTTTATCGAAAATTTGGTGGTATATATGTATAGTTAATAATTTGATTAGAAAATAAACTTTCCCACACTCCCTAGAACTCTCAGAACAATTTTTGTCTTCCATTGAGACCACAACAACTTTTATAAAGAACTGCTATTTGTTGAGGGGTCCTAAATAAATACTTATCACACAAAGCTGTCTTCAACCTTACTCTTTGTCTCAGTTTCCCTAATTGGAAATCGATTCAAGCTTGAAACATTTGTCCTTAGCCATGGAACTAGTGGCATAAGGATTTATGCGGCTATTTGTGACATAAATATTTTGAACATAATAGGAAAGACTGAGTAAAGATTATTTATTATAACTGTACATGCCTTATTTTGTTTTAATAGTTAGATCTCTTAATTTTTGAATCAACACTTTGTAATTAAATTTCTCTTGGTTTTGAAAAGGAATAGAAGTTTTAAAATATGAACAAAGTATCTAAGGTTTTCAGTTTTAATTTTTTAAAGATTAAAGACACATTTAATGTTTTCCCCCTAACATTTTCTTTGGTCAGTAGCTACAATCACTATCACCCAGTGTTCGTGCTTTGTATTTGACAGAGATAGAAAATTAAAGCTAAAATCAGATATATTCATTATAATATAATTTTCACACTTTCCCCCATTGCTTTCTAAGTTAATTTAGCGGTTGAAATGAATACTGATATTGTGTCAAACAAGGAAAATTGCCAGATTTGTGTGAAAAGTACAGAGAATTATTTGAAGGAACAGATATATTTATTTTACTTTGAACATATTTTTCTTTATTAGAAAAGTTTATTTTTTCAAAAAATACAAAGAAATATCCCATAAATTTATGGGATTAGTGACAGGCTTTTGTCAAGATATGAAGTATTTTGAATCTTGTTTTCATCCATCTTCTTTCTTCATTCTGTATATAAGATGTCATATAAAAATTTTGTTTTAAAAATATATTTTCCTGTGTGAAAAATATATTTTCCCTGTGTTCCTAACCCAATGGTATCTGTCACATTGTTTATATATCTATAGTTTGTTTTTGTTTTTGTTGTACTTTCCACATATGAATGAAATAATGCAGTATCACCAAGCATAATATCCTCTCTACCCATCTATATTTTTGTAAGCAATAAGAGAAATCAAGTCCTTTTCTCTGCCACGCCGCTCTGAAAGTAGAAACTAACATAAAATAAAAGCAGGGGAATATGTAAGCAACTTGGATATTTTGCAACTTACCTTTGAAAACCCAGTGGATCAAGAGGAAATGGAAGAAGTAAAAATATTATTAGAAATGAATGGGAATAAAGACATAGCTGCAGGGACATAGCAAAAGACATGGCTACCACACACACAGCAAAAACTAGCCTGAGAAGGAAGTTTGTAGGATACAGGTATTCATTATAACTCATTCACAGGCAAGCATGGCTGACGTGGCTTTGATCCCTGGCACCTCTTATGGTCCCCCAACCACTGCCAGGGCTGATTTCTGAGCACACAGTCAGGAGTAAGCCCTGAGTACTATTGGATGTGGCTCCCCCAACCCCCAAACAATAAAAAAAAGAAAAGGCCCAAATAAATAACCTAAGAAACTAGAGAAAGAGCAACAATAACTATAACAAATTAAGCCCAATGTAAGTAGAAGGAAATAATAACAGAGTGGAAATGAGTGGGAGAAAAAATACCATTTTTCTTCCCAAATAATAGCAGTTCTAGATTTACTAGGGAGTTCTCCAAATATTCAAAGAAGACCTACTAGCTCTCTTTCTTGAGTGCTTCCAGAACATATAAGAAAGAGGAATTCTGTTGAACATTTTCAACGAGGACAGCATTACCTTGATACTAAAAGAATATGATTCTATATGATACTAAATCAAATTTGGCATTGATTTAGTATCATATAGAATCATATTCTTTTGAATATATTTGATATATATGCCAAATACCAGTAACAATTATAGACCTCATTCCGGAATGGATTGAGGCTCTTTATGTTCCTGGAGCAAGCAGATCTTGGGCTCTACTAGCATGAGACAGGACATATGGAGATGTTACTGGGGCCCGCTCAAGGAAATCGATGATGAACGGGAAGACAGTGATACAGACAGTGATGATACTAAAAAGAGATATTATTACCAAGGAAAATTACAGACCCTTGTCACTTATTATCATATATACAAAATAACTTCAAAAATTTAGTAAACTGAATTTAGCAAAATTTAGCAAAAAATTCAACTACAGTTTAAAAGATCATACACCATGACCAGTGGGATTCATTATAGGGATACAAGTGTCATTCAATGTATAAAAATTAGGTGTTGGAGAGATAGTATAGTTGGCAGGGTGCTTTTCCTACATGCAACTGACCTGGGTTCAATCCCTGGCAAAACAAAGGTTTCCCCTGAGCACGGTCTGGTGTGGCCCCAAACAAAACAAAAAATTAATATGTGCTATCCATCCCTAACAAAAGCAAAGGTACATGTGACCACATTGATAACTACAAGAGAAAACTTTTAGCAAGATTCAACACCCACTTATGATGAATAAATTTGCAACAGAATGGGGAAGGAACTTACCTCAAAATAATAAACGTCATATACAACAAATCTAGACCTAATATTCTCTACAGTGAAAGACTGATAACTTTTTCTATTAGCTAAGGCATAAAACAAGGATTCACATTTCACTTTTTTTTAGCTAGAGGAAAAAAAAGAAATCAAATATGACTTAGAAAAGAAGTTGCACTAACACAATCTTTAGATGTATCACTGTCTTCCCATTGTTCATCGATTTGCTCGAGTGGGCACTAGTAACATCTCCATTAGTCCTGTCACAAGCAGAGTGCAACCCAAGGGCATCTACTTGCTACAGGGACAGGAGGAGCCCGAAGCCATTCTTCAGGTTATGGAACTAAGGTCCATAATAGTTACTAGTCTTTGGCATAAAAAGTAAATAAAACACAGTAGCTTACTGGTAGTTTTCCAGTAGTCTTTATTATTTGTAACATCAAAGCATGTAATGTCACCCCATTTAATTAGTTGAAAGGAATGCAAGGGGTTTTTTGAGATAAGGATTAAAATCCCTACCTCAAAATGGAAATGATTATTTTCTAATGTATGTTTCATCTGAGTTGTTAAGAGATTTTTGAGCTTTTTTTTTTAAAAAATCACAGTGTTTTCTCTGTTCATAGTGAAGTTTATTTTATGTTGGTTCATTTATTTTGTGTCTATTTTATTTAGTAATTAATTATACTTCCAGAAACTAAATCTTTCTAATTTGCCCTTCCAAATTCAAAGATATCCATATAACTTAGGAACTGAATGGGACAGAAATGTTTAATATGGTATTATTTTATAGTTTTTTTTAATTATGTAAATTTAAAATTTAAATTATGTTTTTTTAATTATATAGAATGTAATGGTAATCATTTAGCAGTTTTATGTGTGTATAGAATTTACACTTCTGCCCTCAGAATTCCAGGGCCTCCTCATCCCGCACAAGTCAACCCCTCTGCTGCTCTCTTTGCCTGCAGTAGCCAGTTTGTTTCACTGGGTTTAGGAGTCAGTTGTGTTGCTTTTAGCTAGTTCATTTGATTTAGTTTTTATATTGCATAAATTAGTATGCCTTTTAACTTATAAGTATCTTTTGCTTTCTTACTTATTTTACTTAGAAAACCCCTTCAAGTGAGTTTTATTTTTAAGACAACAAATCATGCAAAAGGAGAAGTGGGTTCCAATGTGCAGGTGAAGTTAACCTTAGATCAGTTCATTGGGCAGATTATCCTTAGCTATGGAGTAGGAAGAGAATGTGGATGTGTGTGGAGAGTTGATTTATCTGCTATTTGAACATTTGGAAAGTTCTCATTTTGTTGCTTTATGCAAGGTCCCCTTCCCAGCCCCTTTGTAGAGAAATAAGAACTTGCCAGCTTTCCAACTGGCAGCTGCCTGCCAACAACCAGTAGGAGATACTGATGGCTTGAATGGAGAGAGCAGTGATATTAAACTTATTCAGAGTGATGAGGGAAAAATAAAAGGTGATACCAGAGAGACTCACAGACATGGGGCAGAACTGCTACCAGCTCTCCCTGTGCCCAGCCGCTCACGAGGCACACGGGAGGATGGCGGCTTCTAGTCCTGGCCCACCACCTCAGCAGACCCTTGCAAGAAGCCAGATGACCCCCATTCCATGAGGACTGCCATTTTCCACATCCGGACTCCTCTCACATTAGAACACCACCCAGCAGAAGAGCTAATCACAACCCAGCTCGCCGACCGCTAGCGGCTGTGGGTTTCATCAATAAATGCTGGAGATCAGAGGTGACTACAAGAGTATGCCACCCCCATGCGGTAGAGCCTGGCAAGCTACGCGTGTCATATTTGAAATGCCAAATACCAGTAACAATTATAGACCCCATTCCCATGACCTGATGGAATGATTTGAGGCTCTTTATGTTCCTGGAGCGGGCAGATGCCCTTGGGCTGTCTCGCATGTAACAGGACATATGGAGATGTTACTGGTGCCTGCTCGAGCAAATTGATGATGAATGGGAAGACAGTGATACAGTGATACAGACAGCTTGCTCCCGTAGAGCAACACGAACATGATGTGGCCTTACCGTGTAGGTGGTATAGTCTCAGTAGAAGGCTCTCAACACGAGCATTTACTGATGAAACTTATAGAGGGAAGATCAGGTTTTCTCTTGGATGGAGCTCTGAAGAACTATAGAGTCTGGATGTTGAGAATGACTAACTGCATGATGTGTGGTTTGCTCTGTCTTCTTGCCAGGCTTACTGGTATCAGTTAAAACATATCTATAACTGTTTACTATGTATAGTGAAAGAAATTGGGAAGAACCTTATGCAAAATTCAGTATCCTATAAAAATATATATTAATTATGAAAAAAGATTGAATATAAGGTCCCTATCTGCAGCTTTTCTTTCTCTGCATCTACTTTACGTTCCAAAGATAATCATTTTATCACTATCTCTATCACTATCTTCCCGTTAATCATCTATTTGCTAGAGCAGACACCAGTAACATCTCCATATGTCCCGTCTCATGTTAGTAGAACCCAAAGGCATCCACCCGCTCCAGGAACATAAAGAGCCTCAAACAATTATATTAGGTCATGGGAATGACCTAATATAAATGTTACTGGTATTTGGCTTATCAAATACTACACAAGCAGCTTGCCAGGCTTGCCGTGCGGGTGGCATACTGTTGTAGTCACCTCTAAATAAAGCATTTATTGATAAACCATGCGGCGCGATAGTCTGGTCTGCTGGGTGGAGTTGTGACAAGAGGAAAGTCCGGATGTGGAAAATGGCGGGCCCCATGGAGGGGAGGATGGTGGTCTGGCTTGTTGTGAGGCTCAGCTGGGATGGCAGGCCAGGGCTAGAACCTGCCATGCCTCCCGGGCACCTCACGAGCAGCTGGGCACAGGGAGAACAAGTAGCAGCTCTGCCCCATGTCTGAGAGTCTTTGGTTCAGCATACCTGAGCCGGATTGAAAAAAAAAACTGCTGCAGGGTGGCTATGGATGATCCGGGCTGTGATAGTCTGGTCTGCTGGGTGGAGTTGTGACGAGAGGGAAGTCTGGATGTGGAAAATGGCGGGCCCCATGGAGTGGGTATGGTGGTTTGGCTTGTTGTGAGGCTCAGCTGGGATGGCAGGCCAGGGCTAGAACCTGCCATGCCTCCCGGGTGCCTCATGAGCAGCTGGGCACAGGGAGAGCAAGTAGCAGCTCTGCCCCATGTCTGAGAGTCTCTGGTTCAGCATACCTGGGCCTGAATCATTTTAACAAAATATTAATTGAAGTTCTCAGAAATTGCAATGTGAGCTATGTAATAAATGATTAGTACTGTAGTAAACTATATCTTGCTCATTAAGTAAATTTTCTTATACCCTAACTCACAACTAGAACCCCGTTTAGATCAATAATTTTAATTCCTTTGTTCTCTTCCTTCTATCTTAATTTTCTAATATCACGAGAATTCTTTTCACAACAACTCCTTTCATCAGGGTATTTCATATCCAAAGTATGCCACATAATTGCCCCTGTGTAGGCATCAAACTTCTAGAGACCATTAGATTTTTCTGACCTATAACCAAGAGATAATAGGGACAAAACACTTTTACCATCCGGGCAGGATCAGAAGTACAGCACATAAACCTGCTTTGCCTGAATCAAAGCTCTACTTTCATAAGCTCTTCTAAGTAATTGCTACTCCCATTTTATTATTTATAACATATCCTTTCTGGACAGACATGGGGCGGAGCTGCTACTGGATCTCCCTGTGCCCAGCCGCTCATGAGGCGCTTGGGAGGGATGACATGATCTAGCCCTGGCCCGCCACCCCAGCAGAGCCTCACAACAAGCCAGACAACCCCCACTCAATGAGGGCCTCCACCTCCCCCTCGTCAGAACTCCACCCAGCAGACCAGCCTATCACAGCCCGGCTCATCAAGATCCACCCTGCTGCAGTCTTTTTTTTTTTAACATTTTATTATACCACCGTGAGATATACAATTACAAAGTTGTTCACGTTTGGAGGTTTCGGTCACACAGTGTTCCAGCACCCCGCCCTCCACCAGTGCCCATCACCCACCGCCCATGTTCCCAATTACCTCCCCCTCCCGACCTGCCTAAATGGCAGGTTCTTTATCTCCCTTTCTCTCTCCCTCTCTCTCTCTCTTCCTTCTCCTACACATTGTGGGTTGTACTACATACACTTAGAAGACATCATTTGCATTTTTGTCTGTATTTAATGCTCAGATCTATGTTGGTATCAGACCTTTTGACATTTATTCACACATGTTCCCTTCTCTATCTAACCTAACCTCTAACTCCCACGTGCTTGTGGTAATTTCCACTTTTGGTGAGATCACCTGGTATATTTATGTCATGCAAATAAATGCAGTCATTCTATGTCTCTCTCTTTCCTTCTGACTGATTTCACTCAACATGATTGTTTCCATGTCCATACATTTATAGGCAAATTTCATAACTTCATTTTTCCTGACAGCTGCATAGTATTCCATTGTGTAGATGTACCACAGTTTCTTTATCCAGTCATCAGTTCCCAGGCATACTGGTTGTTTCCAGGTTCTGGTTATTGTGAATAGTGCTGCTATGAAAATAAAAATGCGGATTGTGTTTCCACTGTGTGTTTTTGGCTTCCCAGGGTATATTCCCAGGAGTGGTATGGCTGGGTCAAAGGGGAGCTCAATTTCTAGTCTTTGGAGGAATGTCCATATTGTTTTCCAGAAAGGTTGTACAAGTCGACATTCCCACCAACAATGTATGAGAGTCCCCTTTACCCCGCATCCACGCCAGCACTTGTTGCTTTTACCCTTTTGGATATGGGCCATTCTCTGTGGTGTGAGGTGATATCTTGTTGTTGTTTTGATTTGCATCTCTCTGATGATTAGTGATGATGAGCATTTTTTCATATGCCTTTTGGCCATTCGGATTTCTTCCTTGTCAAAGTTTCTGTTCATCTCTTCTCCCCATTTTCTAATGGGGTTGGCTGTATTTTTTCTTATATAGCTGTACCACTGCCTGATATATCCTGGATATTAACCCCTTATCAGATGGGTATTGGGTGAATATTCTTTCCCATTCTGTGGACTGTCTTTCTATCTTGGTCGCTGTTTCTTTTCGAGGTACAGAAGCTCTTCAGTTTCATGTAGTCCCACATGTTTATATTTTCTTCTAGTTGCTTTGTTAATGGTGTTTCACCTTTGAAGATGTCTTTAGCGTCAATGTCGTGTAGGGTTTTTCCTATATTTTCTTCAATGTACTTTATGGAATCAGGTCTGATATTGAGATCTTTAATCCATTTTGATCTGATTTTTGTGCAAGGTGTTAGACACAGGTCCAAATTCATTTTTTACATGTAGCTGTCCAGTTTTCCCAGCACCACTTGTTGAAGAGGCTTTCCCTTACTCCAGTTTGGACTCTTTGCACCTTTATCAAAGATTAACTGATCATGTCTTTGAGGGTGGGTATCCACGATACTCAACTCTGTTCCATAGGTCCACAGGTCTGTTTTTATTCCAGTACCAAGCTGTTTTAATTACCTGCAGTCTTTTTAATCCGGCCCAGGTATGCTGATCCAGAGACAGACATGGGGCGGAGCTGCTACTGCTCTCCCTGTGCCCAGCCGCTCATGAGGTGCCCCGGGAGGGATGGTAGGTTCTAGCCCTGGCCCGCCACCCCAGCAGAGCCTCACAACAAGCCAGACAACCCCTCATTTCATGAGGGCCTACATTTTCCACATCCAGACTTCCCCCTCATCAGAACTCCACCCAGCAGACCAGCCTATCACAGCCCAGCTCATCGAGATCCACCCTGCTGTAGTCTTTTTTTAATTTGGCCCAGGTATGCTGACCCAGAGACAGACATGGGGCAGAGCTACTACTGGCTCTCCCTGTGCCCAGCCACTCATGAGGCGCCGGGAGGGATGGCAGGTTCTAGCCCTGGCCCGCCACCCCAGCAGAGCCTCACAACAAGCCAGACAACCCCCACTCCATGAGGGCCTCCATTTTCCACATCTGGACTTCCCCCTCATCAGAACTCCACCCAGCACACCAGCCTATCACAGCCCAGCTCGTGTGGCCACAACAGGCAGCGTGGTTCATCAATAAATGCTGGGTTTTGAGATGATTACAAGGGTATGCTACCCACATGGCAGGGCGTGGCAAGCTACCCATGTCGTATTTGACATGCCAGATACCAGTAACAATTATAGACCTCATTCCCATGACCCAATGGAATGGTTTGAGGCTCTTTATGTTCCTGGAGCAAGCAGGTGCCCTTGGGCTCTACTTGCATGAGACAGGTAATATGGAGATGTTACTGATGCCCGCTCGAGCAAATCTATGATGAATAGGAAGACAGTGATACAGTGATACAGTGAACCTATCCTTTCTAAATATAAAGGATTATTAAAACAGCAGGTTCTTGTGCTTCTCCTTCATCTCCTGCAGCCACCTCTCCATGGTGTGGTGGTACCTGGCACTCATGGCTGACATGGGGCTATACATCAGCGCCCGTTGGACTCGAACAGAAGAACAGGGGGCATCTTCTAGGGGCCGTCCTCCTCCTCTGCTGCTCTTGAGCCATCTTCTCGAGCTTCCTCTTCAGCCTCTTGTCGTTTTCTGGCGTTTTGGGGTGAAATCTTTGGGCTGCATGCACTTACGCTTCTTCCTGATGAGGCACGGGCCGTGGTCATAGGTGTCCAAGGCAGGGAACAGGGCCTCATCCACCTGCTCTCCCGCCAGCCTGCACCTGTCCACCCAGAGCACGGAGATGAGCTTCGCGCCCAGCCTCTGTGCCCTGTCCCACGTGCTGCGGTAGCCGTCCTTGAAGTACCTTACTTAGTAAGATTACTAAGTAAGGTACTAAGTAAGTTTTTTATTTGGATCCCACGGGATGTCAAATGATCACATGGCTGCCCACCTACAAGATGGTCAGACTTCCTTGTAAAGACCCTGAAGGAACGGTTTGAGGCTCTTCATATTCCTGAAACAACCAGATGCCATTGGGCTACATTGGCACGTGATAGGGTCCAATGGAAATGTTACTGGCACCCATTCGAGCAAATCGATGAATAACAGGATTCAAGTGATCAAGTGATTAAAACAGGAACATCCTTATAGGCCTGTAACTCCAGACTCCATATGTACTATGTACCACTGTATTAAATTGATTGTGGATAACTGAACTTCTTTGTCCGCAATATGAAAGAAACTGTACCCACGCATTCTGCAAACAATAAAATCCCAAGCTAAGACATTAAGAGTGAGAGTCAAAATAACAGTCCTGGAATCAAACTCGGGGGTATCACATACACAAGACAAAAATATTCTAGGGCTGAGTTATAACCTTGCCCAAAACATACTTTTCATTTTCTACATGTCTTCCTCATCAGACATAAATAAGAAACTTACTTAGTACCTTACTTAGTAATCTTACTAAGTAAGGTACTTACTAAGTAATTACTTACTTAGTAATCTTAGATGACATAATAATATACATAAGAAATCCTAAAGAGTCCATCAGAATATATTAGGAACAATAAAATCACTGTATCACTGTATCACTCTCTTCCCGTTCATCATTGATATGCTCGAGCGGGCACCAGTAACATCTCCATATCACCTGTCTCATGCAAGTAGAGCCCAAGGGCACCTGCTTGCTCCAGGAACATAAAGAGCCTCAAACCATTCCATAGGTCATGGGAATGAGGTCTATAATTATTACTGGTATCTGGCATATCAAATACAACACGGGTAGCTTGCCAGGCTCTGCTGTGTGGGTAGCATACTCTTGCAGACATCTCTAAATCCAGCATTTACTGATGAACTGAGCGGCTGCAGAGTGGATGCGCAAGCCGGCAGTGATAGGCTGGTCTGCTGGGTGGAGTTCTGACGAGGGGGAAGTCCACATGTGGAAAATGGAGGCCCTCATGGGGGTTTTGGGGGGGTGGAATCAAGGCTTCTGACGTTTCAAACACAAGAAATCTGAAGCGGGGCAGGTGGGGCGAGGCGGTACCCAGGAGGAGGCGGGAGGAACTCGGGCGGCCTCGAAAATACGAAGCTGCCTCGACAAATCATTGTAAATGACAATACCAGTGTAGAACTGAGCATTGAAAGTAGGCAAAAGGATATACAGGATAACCTCTATGAATACAGTAAAATGGAGGTTACAAAATAAACACAAAATTGTTGCATTTTAAAATGTAAAATGACAACTGTTAAATGAAAAAAGGAAAAACATTTTTGATTGTGCCTCCAAATCAAGTATCTGGGAATCAACTTAACAAAGAGGTAAAATAGTAACAGACTCATCTCTCTCTGGGTTGACAGATTCAGTTTTTGTAGGCCAACTCTCAGGGATGTGGAGGGAAGTTGAGACATTTGTGGATGCATACGGATGTTGGGAGTGAGTGTGCTATTGGGAGCGAGTGTTCTATTTGAACATCTTATACCTGAGACTTTTATTAACAGTTTGTAAACAAACAAAGGTGCCTAATTAAAATTTGGAAAAGAAAAAGACAGTTAACAAATTAGTAATAATAGCAAAGAGATGAAAGGATTACATAGAAAATTATGTCATTACGAAAAGAAATTGAAGAAGACTTGATATTGAAAAATAGTCATCAGATTCACTGCAATTCAATCCAAAAAGATTTAATGCAATTGTTATCAAAATTTCAATAATCTTCTTTAAGTACATAGAAAAAATGATGCTAAAATTTGTGTGCAAAATTACCTTCCCTTAATAGCCAAAATAATTCTAAGAAGATGATAGTTACTACATTTATAGAATTAAAATTATATTGAAAAGCTATAGTTTAATCCAAATGTGGTAAAAATGCAGGATTATGGTACCAGCATAAAGGTTGATATGTACCTGAATCGAATGGAATTGAAGTAAACTCTCAGATGTATGGAGAGTTAATTTATGGTTGAGCATCCAGGAGCAAACATTTTAGTCCTTCGTTTTGGCAGCCTAGGATGGCTGTGAAATTTTATCAGGCACTGCTTGTTCACCTTTCTTATTGCTGCCGTATTAAGGGCTCTTTCGGGGTCAGGAAAATAAACATTTCTGTTACTGGTTTTGGCATATCGAACATGCATCGGACAGCTTGCCAGGCTTTGTCATGCGGGCGCTATATTCTCATTACTTTGTGGGGCTCTCTCAAGGGGTGGATAGAATATTCACGGTAATTTGGAAAGAAAGCTGGTTTCTGCTCTACCAGGTGTATCTGTCTGTACTTTCAATGCACGTATGCCGGCATCGGAAGCATATATTGAGGATCTGATGGTGCAAACGCAAAAAAATAAGTACAGCATCATTGGTCTGACTGAGATGAGGAGGCGTCACTTGTATCATGCTGTATTTGACACCGGAAAAGAATTGTTCCTTGGAACATATGACGAAAGAGGCATCGGTGGTATTGGTGTCCTTGTCAACACGGATATGGCCATCAACATTGATTCATTTGAATGCCTAACAAACCGGATAGGACAATTACACTTGAGGAGATGTGGCCCAATGCCAGCAACTTCTATCTTCATTATCTACGTACCAACATCCACATACAAAGAAGATGAAATTGAGAAATTCTACATGGAATTGGAGGAGTTCAATAAAAAGATCACACCTTCTACAAGATCATAGTCGGTGATTTTAATGCCAAGATAGGGCCAAGAAGATCGGCTGAAGAACTTCACATCGGGACCCATGGCCTAGAATGGAACGAACAGGGTGAGAGACTATCTGAGTTCATCATGTCCACCAAGACCATTCATGGGAACTCACAGTTCCAGAAGGCTGAAGTGAAACGTTGGACATGGGAATCTCCTGGCAGACAGTTCCGCAATGAAATTGACCACATCATCTTCAATCGACGGTTTTGTCTGACTGATGTTGCTGTCGTCCCCAAATTCCAAACAGGATCGGACCACCATCTCCGTCATGCAAAATTCTCCTCCCGAAAGGGGAAAAAAGGCTGCAAAGTTTAAGAAGAGAACTCCCAGAACGACCACCAACTGGGAACTCTTTGGCACCATTGCAGCAACATGGGAAGATACCATCATTGGCGACATCGATAAAGAATACAAAGGACTGTTACAGCACCTCCATGATTGTGCTAAGAAATCCGAGAGAAGAGAGACACACAAAGGACACTTGGCTTCAGAAACTCTTGAGTTGATTCGCCAATGTGGCAAGGCGCAAGCCTCAGGAGACCAAATGCTAACGTCCAAGCTTGCTAAATGGTGCAGAGAAGCGATAAAAGAAAACCTCAAAGACAGAAGAGCAGAAATACTGGAAGATGCAGCAAAAGCCAGGAAAAGAATTCGGACCACCCGCCTGTCCTTCGCCAACTATAAGACCAGGATGGCTGCCCTCCGACGCCCTGATGGATCTATCCCATCTTACAGAAAGGCAATGGAAAAGATTATCGAGGACTTCTAATCAAATCTCTTTGATAGCCACATCCACCTGCCCACATACCAAATTCCACAGGATGGATAAGTCATACCCAACATTCTCCCTTTGAAATCTGACATGCCATCTCGTTGGTAAAGAAGGGAACAGCACCAGGCCCAGACAAAGTCAGACCCGAACACCTGAAGAATCTGCCGTTGGTACTCATCAATACACTAGCTCGGCTCTTCACACGCTACCTGTCCAAATGCAAGGTGCCCTCCCAATGGAAAACCAGAAGGACAGTTCTACTGTTCAAGAAAGGAGACATTCACAACATCGGGCAACTATTGCCCCATCTGCCTGTTGTCTATCATCTACAATGCTGTTTACACGAGTCATCCTGAACAGGATTAGCAGAAAACTAGATGAAGGACAGTCATGCGAGCAAGCAGGCTTCCGGAAAGGATTCAGCACAATGGACCATATCCATACAGTAACCAAGCTCATTGAGGTTTGTAGGGAATACAAGATGCCACTCTGTCTCACGTTCATTTATTTACAGAAAGCCTTTGATTCTGTGGAGACTGAAGCAGTCATCGAAGCCCTAGCCAAACAGGGTGTTCGAACCCTATACATCAAGATCCTTCGTGAGCTGTATTACGGATTCACCACCAGAATCTCACCATTCTACAAAGAAGTGATCATTGATGTCAAAAGAGGGGCTCCACAGGGTGATACCATTTCACCAAAACTCTTCAGTGCCACCCTCGAGAACATCATGCAACAATTAGAATGGGAAGGAATGGGAGTGAAGATAGATGGTCTGCAACTACACCACCCCCTGCTTTGCTGATGACATCGTTCTAATAACACCAAACATTAGCCAAGCGACACAAATGCTGGCTGACTATGACCAAGAATGTGGAAAGATAGGTCTACAGCTGAATCTAAAGAAAACAATGTTTATGAAGAATGAACTAGTTCCTGAGGCCCCATTCACTCTCAGTGGAACAAACATCTCTGAATGCAGTAGTCATGTGTAACTAGGTCGAGAAATCAACATGATGAACAACCTAAAACCTGAGCTGCGTAGGAGGAAGAGAGCAGCATGGGATGCCTTCAGAGGGATTGAAAAAATAGCTAAAGGACAAAGAACCTCCTGCTTCAGGCACATCTCTTCGACTCCATCATTCTCCCTGCATTAATATATGCCTCAGAGACCTGGGCCCTACAAAAGCAGGATGAGAATGCTATTCGGGTCTCCCAGAGAGGAATCGAAAGAGCTATGCTTGGAATATCACGCCTCCCTCAGAGTGGGAGAAGGAATCCGGAGTTCTGATCTCCGTTGCTATTCCAGAATTGTTGGGGTAACGCCGCCGGGGTCCTGGGTCCCCGACAGTGTCAGAACAGAGGTTCTCTTCTACCGCTGAGGATGCCGGGAGAATAGCTGAAAACTCATGAGTCCGGTGCAGTTCCAAAAATGGCTTTTAATAGTACAAAAGCTCTTTACAGCACTCCAATATAATGAACAAACTTTAGCTCTGGTCTGAACTAGACCATACAAAAGAGCCTAAGTCTCCCACCAAAGAGAGAGGATCTCACCGAGCTGAGTCCTTCCCAGAAGAAGGCAAAAGGCCAAAGAACAAAAAGCCAAAAGCCAAAAGCAGCAAGGCTGAGGGGCCAAAAGCCAAAAGCTAAAATGCCCAAAAGGCAAAAGTGAAGCAGCCTAAAGTCAACCCCTTATATACACCAAAGTAATCCATTTTACTGGATTACTGGATTACATGGGAGGGTCATGTCAACAAAGAACTCTAAACAGAGTGTAGTGCCACACACTATTGTAGGTATAAACAAAGGTTATGCCAAGGTCTAATCCTTTCTACCAAGATTATCTCTTATGTAAAACACTGGAGAGAGAGGGGGCTGGTATAAAGTAATACATCTTAACTTCATGAGCTTCATGTAATCTAGATGGTATCCACAAGGTCCTTCTTATTATTATCTGCACCAGGGTGATTCTGAGTATCTTGTTCTCTTGTACTGAAAGGGTCACACTCTCGCTTGCTTAGAGCAAACTAGGATGATCCTTCCTATAGTCTTCCTATAGTCTCAGCGTAGCCAGGGTGGTAGTCTCCTGGTAAATTCTAAATGTCCCACGCTGGGTGCAGTGGGTATAAAGAGGAGCTGTGCCCAATCTAGAAAACATAGAAGTCTGAGTAGATGTATAAGTCAGAAGTTATTTAATCAAGGTGGCTTCTGTAACTGCCACACCCTCTAGCAGTGTTTTCATAGAAGAGAGGTCTCATTAGAATGAACCTTGGCTTAAATAAGATTAAGCTGGGAGTGGGCAAAACAACAAAGCTCCCAGGTTATCTAATCCTGTACTCCAACACAGAATCAGGGATGCTGTCTCGTTTGCCAAGGAATTGAAAATCAGATGGGCTGGACATGTAATGCGATTTGGAGACAACAGCTGGACTAGAGCCTTTACCGACTGGATCCCACGGGATGTCAAAAAGATCTCGTGGCCGCCCACCTACAAGATGGTCAGACTTCCTTGTCAAGACCCTGAAGGAACGGTTTGAGGCTCTTCATATTCCTGAATCAACCAGATGCCACTGGGCTACATTGGCATGTGATAGGGTCCAATGGAAATGTTACTGGTGCCCGCTTGAGCTAATCGATGAATAACGTGATTCAAGTGATCAAGTTATCAAGCGATCCAGGAGCATTACGTGGGGAAGGATAGTTTCTTCAACATAGAGTGCTGGGGAAACTGGACAACTCCTGTGCTGAGATGAAATGATAGCACTACCTCATACCATACACAGAAATTGATTCCATATATATTAAATATCTCAGTGTATATATCTGAACCTGTAAAGTACATTAAGGGCAGCAGTACCAGAAATAGCCATGATATTATCTTAGGAGAAATCTTCAATAATTTAACTCCATTGACAAATCAAAGTGATCAAGTGACAAATCAAAATGAAACAAAGACAAATGGAACTATATAAAACTCAAAAAATTTTGCACTACACAGGAAACTATGGCTAAAATAAGGACACCCTATTGAATGGGAGTTAATATTTGCACATCATACACCATCATATAGAGTTAAGATCCAAGATACATAAAACTACCCAATGCAATAACAAGGGCTGGGATACTGTTCTAAGAGCTGGAGTATCTGCTTTGTACCTGGAGGCCTCACTTCTATCTCTGGCACTTCGTAGTCTCCAGTGCACTACAGGGAACAAGTCCTGAGTGCTCAGCTTGGAATAGGAATAGCCCCTAAACACCATGGGGTGTGTTCCTGAGCTTCCAACTCTCGGGCAAATAATCCCATTACAAATGGGAAGAGCCCCTAAAAAGATACTTTCTCAAAGAAGATGACAAATGGTCAACAGGTATAGAAAAGTAATAACCACTGATTATTAAGGAAATGGAAATCAATACGACAAAAAATATATCACTTCAACCAGTGATAATGACCAGTATATATAAAAAGTTGAATGGGATAGCTTGTGCTGATGGGGACGTGGTGCAAAAGGGAATGTACCTATGGAAAACAGGATAGAGAGTTCTCAAAGAATTAAGAATAGAGCTGCCATATGTTTCAGCAATTCCACTCCTTGTCATCTGTTCCATGACCTCAAAGTTGCTAGTTGAAGAGGATAATGTGTACGCATGTGTTCACTGCAGTGCTGCCTGCAATAGCTAAGGTCTGGCGGCAAGTCTCATACCCGCCATCTAGCGGGTGAGGGAGAAGTAACTAAAGGACAGCAGTGTAGAATATTGGGCACCACCATGGTGGAGGTGCAGTAAATTTATATCACTTGATCACTTGATCACTTGAATCCTGTTATTCATCGATTTGCTCGAGCGGGCGCCAGTAATATTTCCATTGGACCCTATCACTTGCCAATGTAGCCCAATGGCATCTGGTTGATTCAGGAATATGAAGAGCCTCAAACCATTCCTTCAGGGTCTTGACAAGAAAGTCTGACCATCTTGTAGGTGGGCGGCCACGTGATCTTTTGAAATCCCATGGGATCCAGTCAGTAATGGCTCTAGTCCAGCGGTTGTCTCCAAATCGCATTACATGTCCAGCCCATCTGATTTTCGATGCCTTGGCAAACAAGACAGCGTCCCTGATTCTGGAATAGCGAGGGAGGTCAGAACTCCGGATTCCCTCTCTCTCACTTGAGTGAGGCGTGATATTCCAAGCATAGCTCTTTCAATTCCTCTCTGGGAGACCCGAATAGCATTCTCAGCCTGCTTCTGTAGGGCCAAGGTCTCTGAGGCATATGTTAATGCAGAGAGAACAGTGGAGTCAAAGAGATGTGCCCAGAGCCGGAGGTTCTTTGTCCTTTTAGCTATTTCTTCGATGCCTTTGAAGGCATTCCATGCCGCTATCTTCCTCCTGCACAGCTCAGGTTTTTGGTCGTTCATCATGTTGATTTCTCGACCTAGGTACACATAACTGCTGCATTCAGAGATGTTTGTTCCATTGAGAGTGAATGGGGCCTCAGGAACTAGTTCATTCTTCATGAACATTGTTTTCTTTAGATTCAGCTGTAGACCTATCTTTCCACATTCTCGGTCGAAGTCAGCCAGCATTTGTACCGCTTGGCTAATGTTTGGTGTTATTAGAAAGATGTCATCAGCGAAGCGGGAGGTGGTGTAGTTGCCGACCATCTATCTTCACTCCCATTCCTTCCCATTCTAATTGTCGCATGATGTTTTTTGAGGGTGGCACTGAAGAGTTTTGGTGAAATGGTATCACCCTGTCAAACCCTGCTTTTCACATTAATGATCACTTCTTTGTAGAATGGTGAGATCCTGGTGGTGAATCCTTAATACAGCTCACGAAGGATCTTGGTGTATTGGGTTTGAACACCCTGTTTGGCTACGGCTTCGATGACTGCTTCAGTCTCCACAGAATCAAAGGCTTTCTGTAAATCAATGAACGTGAGACAGAGCAGCATCTTGTACTCCCTACAAACCTCAATGAGCTTGGTTACTGTGTGGATATGGTCCATTGTGCTGAATCCTTTCTGGAAGCCTGCTTGCTCGCATGGTTGTCCTTCATCTAGTGTTCTGCTAATCCTGTTCAGGATGACTCGTGTAAACAGCTTGTAGATGACGGACAACAGGCAGATGGGGCGATAGTTGCCGATGTCGTGAATGTCTCCCTTCTTGAACAGTAGAACTGTCCTTCTGGTTATCCATTGGGAGGGCACCTTGCATTCAGACAGGTAGTTTGTGAAGAGCCGAGCTAGTGTATTGATGAGTACCGCCGGCAGATTCTTCAGGTGTTCGGGTCTGACTTTGTCTGGATCTGGTGCTGTTCCCTTCTTTACCAACAAGATGGCATGTCGGATTTCAGAAGGGAGAACGTTGGGAATGACATATCCATCCTGTGGAATTTGGTATGTGGGCAGGTGGATGTGGCTATCAAAGAGATTTGAGTAGAAGTCCTGGATAATCTTCTCCATTGCCTTTTGAAGATGTGATATATTCATCAGGGCATCGGAGGGCAGCCATCCTGGTCTTATAGTTGGCAAAGGACAGGCGGGCAGTGCGAATGCTTTTCCCAGCTTCTGCTGCATCTTCCAGTATTTCTGCTCTTCTGTCTTTGAGGTCTTCTTTTATCACTTCTCTGCACCGTTTAGCAAATTTATATAGCAAAAGCATAAACATTAACACTATTATAAGCAAAGTTATCACAAGAAAATAAAAATTTTTAAAGAGTTAATTGACTTGCACACACACACACACACACACACACACACACACACACACACACACACACACACACACATATATATATATATATATATATGTCTCCTGATGAATACAACCCCCACTCCCATGAGGGGCCTCCATTTTCCACATCCAGACTTCCCCCTCATCAGAACTCCATCAGCAGACCAGCCTATCACAGCCCGGCTCATCAAGATCCCCCTGGAGCAGTCTTTTTTAGAATCTGGCCCAGAGCCTCAGAGCAAGCCAGACAACCCCCACTCTATGAGGGCCTCCATTTTTCACATCTGAACTTCCCCCTCACCAGAACTCCATCAGCACACCAGCCTATCACAGCCAGGCCCACGTGGCCCCAACAGGCTGCACGGTTCAACAATATATGCTGGATTTTGAGATGATTACAAGAGTATGCTACCCGCCGCGGCAGAGCCTGGCAAGCTACCCATGTCGTATTTGATATGCCAGATACCAGTAGCAATTATATACCTCATTCCAATAACCTGATGGAATGGTTTGAGGCTCTTTATGTTCCTGGAGCAAGCAGGTGTCCTTGGGCTCTACTTGCATGAGACAGGTGATATGGAGATGTTCCTGGTGCCCACTCGAGCAAATCGATGATGAACGGGAAGACAGTGATACAGTGATATATATATATATATATATATATATATATATATATATATATATATATATATATTCACAGTTTACACAGTCACTGGCCAGGGACATAACTTCATGGTAGAGCTCTTCCCTTGTATGTGTGAGGGCCTGGGTTCAATTCCTTGTAACATAAAATTATCTAATAAAATTTAATTGCAAGGGGAGCTGGGAGTGATAGCCCAGCCGGGTAGGGCATTTGCCTTGCACACGGCCGGCCTGTGCCGGCCTGGGTTCGATCCTCGGCATCCCATATGGTCCCCCGAGCACCGCCAGGAGTAATTCCTAAGTGCAGAGCCAGGAGAAACCCCTGAGCATCGCCGGGTGTGACCCAAAAAGCAAAAACAAAAAAAATTTAATTGCAACATAAAAGCTAAGAGTCAGGATTTTAGCTGGATTTGCCTGTCTGTGAAATCTTTGCCATTTTTCCCTGCCACAACGAAGTATGTCTATCTAGCCAGTAATAGCCATGTAAAGATCACAGATTTTTACATTTTCATATTTGACTTTCTAAACTCTGCCTAAAGTTTAGACTCTTGATGGTCAGACTCTGTTTTTATACATCCCTGCTCCAATCCAGTCTCGAATATAAACTCTTCTGCAGGGCCTACCTTTGTCTTCCTGCTAATTGTGGCAGGAGCAGCGTGTGCTTTTGCTTTGCCTAAAGAGGTCTTGGGTTATCTTGCAAGTGCTGCAGTTCTCACATTAACTGTTATTGATGCTCCAAGTACATAAGCAAACACACACATACATACACACAAAATTGCATTTTGCATTAAGATGCAAATTGTAAAACAACAGCAACTCAATATGGGATATAGGTATAGTTACATTAACAGAGAGCCCGCGATAATGCTTGCTTGTGTTTAACATTTTCAGTTGTCTTACGTACCAGTAAAGGCATAATACAATGAATAATTGGATTCTCTTCACATTTGAAACTCAAGAAGTATTTTTGGGAAGAAAATAATTGCAGGAACTCACTATAATTTCACATCTATGATACATAGATTTCAAAAAAGGAATAAGCCCATTTGGAATCAAAAGTTCCCACCCTGTAAGGAACATCAAAACAAGATCTTTAGGATTTTGCAAATACAAAAATAATTTATAAGATCTTGGTTCTAACCTGAATCATATGTGTAATTGAGATTGACAATTTCCTCCACATCTCTTTACAAATAATTTCCACAGTGTTTATTTTAGTTCTCAATTATTTGGTCATTTTTCAGATGAGGCAACAGACATAATCATTTCAGATGACATCATGTGCGTCCAATGGAGGATATATAATATCCCCAAATTAAAAATCACTGCCAGCACTTTTGTGACTCAACCCTAAGCAGCAGTGACCATGAATATTAAAGTTTCAAGGTCCTACTTTATGTTTTTTGTTTTAGTTAAATCTTTAGAGCAGATTTTTGTAACCACAGCTAATGAATTTGAGAAAAACTCTTGGAAGAGAGAGAGAGAGAGAGAGAGAGAGAGAGAGAGAGGATAAAAGAAAAGTGTCTGCTATAGAGGCAGACTGGGAGAGGGGGAGGGAATGTGGGGACATTGAGGGTGGGAAATGGACACTGGTGGAGGAATGGGTGCTGGAACACTGTGTGACTGAAACCCAATCATGAACATCTTTGTAATTGTATATCTCACGGTGATATAATCACTTGATCACTTGAATCCCGTTATTCATCGATTTGCTCGAGCAGGCGCCAGTAACATTTCCATTGGACCCTATCACGTGCCAATGTAGCCCAATGGCATCTGGTTGATTCAGGAATATGAAGAGCCTCAAACTGTTCCTTCAGGGTCTTTACAAGGAAGTCTGACCATCTTGTAGGTGGGCGGCCACGTGATCTTTTGACATCCCGTGGGATCCAGTCGGTAATGGCTCTAGTCCAGCGGTTTTCTCCAAATCGCATTACATGTCCAGCCCATCTGATTTTCGATGCCTTGGCAAACGAGATAGCGTCCCTGATTCTGGAATAGAGACGGACGTCAAAACTCCGGATTCCTTCTCTCACTTGAGTGAGGCGTGATATTCCAAGCATAGCTCTTTCAATTCCTCTCTGGGAGACCCGAATAGCATTCTCATCCTGCTTTCGTAGGGCCCAGGTCTCTGAGGCGTATGTTAATGCAGGGAGAACGGTGGAGTCAAAGAGATGTGCCCAGAGCTGGAGGTTCTTTGTCCTTTTTAGCTATTTCTTCGATGCCTTTGAAGGCATTCCATGCCGCTCTCTTCCTCCTGCGCAGCTCAGGTTTTAGGTCGTTCATCATGTTGACTTCTCGACCTAGGTACACATAACTGCTGATTCAGAGATGTTTGTTCCATTGAGAGTGAATGGGGCCTCAGGAACTAGTTCATTCTTCATGAAACTAGTTCATTCTTCATGAGGTGATATAATACTGGCTTTCTCATACCACTAATTTCTCCATCCTGCCATACTGTATGGCTCAGAATGTAACTTTGGTGAGCATCCCGCCTTCTTGCTTTCAAGGAGTTTGATCAATGGAGGAAAAGCTCAGAGGGAGGAAACAGTCATCTTACCTGTTTCTATGCAAAATCGTTGTGTGAAAAACAAAACCAAAAATAAAGTCCCTTTGTACTATATAAAAAAAAAAAAGAAAACCTCTTGGAACATGAGAGGTTGTTTTGAGAGCTAAGTGAGGAGTGTGCTTACATATGTGGTACGTGTATTTCCCACCACCATGATGAAGCAGAACTTTCTAAGGGAGAAAATTTATGGTGGCGCAACAGCCGTCCTACTATGCGAGGATTTGGAGTCAATGCTCCTTGCAGATGAGGAGAGAAGAGAAATTGCTTGTTAGCTAAAGCCTCTGAATTAATTGAGAGCAATCGCAACTCTCTGTGAGTGATCCACTGACTAGTACTTTTGTCTGCTGCTATTTCGGGATTCTTTTTTTTTTTTTTTTTTTGCTAAGAGCTGGTCTAGATCTGATCAAAGCGGTTTCTCAAGAGAACGTGGGTGTACTTTTTTTGATGCTAGAACTGTTCAGTTTATCTTTAACTTTAAACTGTCTCAGGATAATTAGTTTGATTTGATGCTTTAACAGAAAGTAATCCTCAAAACTCTTAATGGAGTAAAAAACATAATGGAAAAAGAGGGAGAAGATAATGAAAATTGCTCTTAATTTTCTTAGTTTTAAAGAGTGCAAAATGATAAATTTTACTCATAAAATTGCTATCTGTGTGTAGAATACATATAGGAATATAGATATAAACAAAAAGATAATACAAAGCAATGCTACTCAGGCATGGTTTTATATACCCTGAAAAATTTAATCACATAGCTTATGAAAATTTAAAAGATCTTTTCTTTGTACTAATTTTTGTCATATTAGTACTGTTATAAACTCTTAAGTATATCTCTATGTACATCTGATAAAAAGTAGTAATATTAGTTTTTAATTACTCTAATTAAGCTGATTGTTTTTCATCAAGACAGTTGTTTTTGGTGTTGTATCAACTGCCCTTTAAAATAATTTACTACTCAGATAGGTGTTTGTGGTTTTTGACTAGAAGTCAATAGTTTACAGGAATATCACCCCTACCCCCAAACTCTGAGGTTTGCTTAACTCATCTCTTGGGGATTGATCAGCCTTTAAAAGGGAAACCACGTTATTCATTTTTTTTCCAATGCTCTTTCAGCTCTGAGAGCTGTGTGACTCAGCAGAGTCACTCTAGTGAACCGAGGGCCGAAAGAAATAGCTGCATTTATTTTATATGTATTAACCACAATAGCATTTCAGTAATGTATTAGTTTATAGTCTAAACCAGGTATCACTTCAAGAAGGTGTTCTCAGAAAAGTGGAGCTTGGGGCCAGGGGAAATGGCCAAAGGGTTGGAGCACATGCTTGACATGTGTGCTGTGACTCTGGGTTTCAGTCTCTGTACCATTTGGCCTTTGAGCACCGCTGAGCCTCCAGCGTGTCACAAAAAAAAGAAAGAAGAAAAGAAAATCGAGTTTAAAAATGACCCAGTACAAGACCTAGTACACAGCAGTTCAGTTGTACATGCTGAAACAGCCTCTGTCCCCCAGTGTGTGACAGAGGCAAACATTTCTTTATATATACACATTGTTTATTTGCCTCCATACCTACCAGGCTTCACCCTGCTTTCCTCTCCAGTCCTCCTTCCTTCCTTCCGTCCCTTGCTTCCTTCCCACCTTACATGACTTCACTCACCAAATAGTGGATAAACACATGCTGTTTGACGGGCATGTTGCCTTCCTCCAAAGGCACTGGAATCGCATTTCAGAAAGATACCTATAAACAAATAAATCACTATTATGGTGAACACTAACAAAAAATATGATTAAGAGACCTTGAGCACATAGTTGACTAGATTACTGTAAGATAAGCAGTTGCTTTTTCTGAGTCATAATAGAGTAGTTAAGTGTTTGAACTCTGCAATCAGATTTACTTTCAAGTTTCTTCTCAACCACTGATTAGCTGGGTGACCTTTGATAAGCTATTTAATGTGGATTGCTTCATAATTCTCGAGAGAAGGGAGATGTAATCAAATGTCCCTGCCTCTTCTCCTGCTTTAAATCCATGAAATGAATCTATCTAATGAAAAAAAGTTTCCCAATAGTCAAAGCACTTTGACACCCAATGGAGGGTTTTTCTCTCTACCCCAAACTATTTTCCAACTCTCTGGAATTCCAGTGGGGTGTTATGTGACTCAGTTATGATGCAAGCATAAGCCTCCACAAATGGATCCCAATGACCCTCCATGCCATGTTGTGAATCCTTAGAGGGAGGTAAAAAAACAAGAATCCCCTAATCACCACATCAGATCCCAGAATGTGTTATAATGGCTCACAGAACTCAGGGAACCACTTCCTTACTCTGTTTTATTGCAGCAGATATAAAATTGGATGCAGCCAAATGGTCAGATAAAATTATTTCAAGGGGGAATCCAGCAGGGTCAACACTCAGGGATTTTTGGCACGTACTACTCTTTTGACTCATGGGTGAATTCAATTCCCTAAAGGTTCTCCAAACCTCCCGGTTTAGGGATTTCTATGGAAACTTCCCTACATAGTCATGCTTGACGAGTAATTCCACCTCTAGACCCATTCCCTGACTGAAGATTTCTGATGGGCTGAAAATCCTGTGTCTGATGATGCTTCCTGGGATGGTCCAATTCTGACATCTCAGCCCCCACCTCTTAAAGTTTCTGAATTTATTTTTTTAATTTAAGCAGCATGGTTTACAATTCTATGAATAATGAAGTTTCAGGCATATAATATTCCAGCTCTGAACCCACCGCTGGTGTCAGCATCCCTCCACCAATGTCCCAGGAGTCCCTGTCACCCTTCAAGTTACCTTCTTATCAAACTCGTTTCTAACATTTTATTATTTTAGTTTGAGATATGTTAAAATGAAAAATGAAATTTAGCCATCATTTGTACAGTACTGTTAATGTTCCTGTTTCATGCATACAGCGTTCTGACCCCACACCCTCTTTTTTTTTTAAAATAAATGGTAAAATCTGTATTTAGCCATTTCTCTTGGGCCACACTCCCTGAGGTGACTGTTACTGTACCCCATCCCACAGGAGGCATTTAGCTGAGGCCACAGACTAGATATATTCACATCATCAAAAAATACTCTTGGGGAAAAGCATGACTTGGGCTGGTAAGCAGGGCGTGATCTGGGCCAGGGCTCACGTTCTAAACCTGGCCCAGAGCATCCTCCTAGGAGGGGCACTGAGCCACACTTGCTGCACTCTGAGCCACTCGGAGGCACCTAGGCCTTAACAGGAGTCAGGACACCGCAGAGCCAACCCCACACTCTGACCCAGTGTCTGCTTCCTTCCACCATTGTCTTAGGTCCCTCTCCCAACCCCAGCCCAAGCTCTTCCTCTATCTCCCCACCACAGTGAGTCAGTTCAGTTGACTAGTTCATAGATTCTGTTGCTTTGGGCCATGCGTTATCCCACTGTGTTGCCTTCCCTTCCAGTCCACATATGAGAGGAGCCATCCTGTGTCTGTCCTCCTTCGGGCTGACTCTGCTCAGCATGACTCTTTCCAGTTCTGACCACACAGTAGCAGATCACATGCTTTTGTCTTATGGCAGAGGAGTGAGTATTCCATTGTGTATATAGATTGTACTTTCTCGGTTCAGTCGTCCATTCTTGGGTTGTTTCCAGATTTTGACTGTTGTGAATAGTGCTGCAATGAACAGAGTAGTGCAAAATATCTTCTCCGAGTAGAGGTTTTTGGGCCCTCAAGGTGGATTGCTGGATCATATGGAAGCTTTATTATTACTTTTGAAAAGTGGTCATATTGTTTTCAAAAAGCATTGAGTCAGGTAACACTCTCACAAGCAGTGGCCAAAGGGATCCTTTTCTCCCACATCCATACCATTCTATGGTTATTTTTGTTCTTTGTGTTATGTTCAGTCTTGCTGGTATGAGGCGGTATCTCATTGTTTTGATTCACATTTCCCTGATGATCAGTGATGCAGAATATTTTCTTCATATACTGTCAAAAGAGGGGTTCGACAGGGTGATACCATTTCACCAAAACTCTTTAGCGCCACCCTCGAGAACATCATGCGACAATTAGAATGGGAAGGAATGAGAGTGAAGATAGATGGTTGGCAACTACACCACCTCCGCTTCGCTGATGACATCGTTCTAATAACACCAAACATTAGCCAAGTGGCACAAATGCTGGCTGACTTTGACCTAGAATGTGGAAAGATAGGTCTACAGCTGAATCTAAAGAAAACCATGTTTATGAAAAATAAACTAGTTCCAGAGGCCCTATTCACTCTCAATGGAACAAACATCTCTGAATGCAGCAGTTATATGTACCTAGGTCAAGAAATCAACATGGTGAACGACCAAAAACCTGAGCTGCCAAGGGAGGAAGAGAGCGGCATGGAATGCCTTCAAAGGCATCGAAGAAATAGCTAAAAGGACAAAGAGCCTCCAGCTCCGGGCACGTCTCTTTGACTCCACCGTTCTCCCTGCATTAACATACGCCTCAGAGACCTGGGCCCTACGAAAGCAGGATGAGAATGCTATTGGGGTCTCCCAGAGAGGAATCGAAAGAGCTATGCTTGGAATATCACGCCTCACTCAAGTGAGAGAAGGAATCTGAAGTTCTGACCTCCGTCACTATTCCAGAATCAGGGATGCTGACTCGTTTGCCAAGGCATCGAAAATCAGATAGGCTGGTCATGTAATGCGATTTGGAGACAACAGCTGGACTAGAGCCATTACTGACTGGATCCCACGGGATGTCAAAAGATCACGTGGCTGCCCACCTACAAGATGGTCAGACTTCCTTGTCAAGACCCTGCAGGAATGGTTTGAGGCTCTTCATATTCCTGAATCAACCAGATGCCATTGGGCTACATTGGCACGTGATAGGGTCCAATGGAAATGTTACTGGCGCCCGCACAAGCAAATCGATGAATAACGGGATTCAAGTGATCAAGTGATCAAGTGATACTGTTGGGGACATTTTGAACACAGTGGGTTTACACTTAAGGTGTTGATGGATGCGGTTACTTCAGCCTTGCCTCCAGATCTTCTGACCCAAGGCCTCTGTTACTGCCACCTGCCTCCCTCTTCCACCCCCTGATTCCTCTTTCCTCCCCAAATTTCTATTAAAATAGATGTTCCTATTTCTCAATAAATTTCAAGAAATTTTGAAGTTCTTTGTAAAATTCTCTTGTCACTCCAAGCTTTAAGGAATTGCAAGGGTTTTTAGGAATTCTGCGCCAGGGACTAGAGTCAGCTCCAAATATTAGCACATAGAGTGATCCTATCACTCAGAAAAGTGCAAGGACATTAGCACTGTCTTTGAATGGAGATCATGTATGTGTATCCTTCACAAGTAAAGGAATTTTGTTGAAAGGGAGAGAGAAAAGGTAACACATTCAGGAGAGAATGGTCTTCTCCAGAGGGGGCGGAGACCTTATGAAGTAAAAAAAAGGCTTTCCTTTGGAATGTGGCCAATTCCAAAATGGAAAGTGCCTGTATTTATTCCTACACTCCCCAGTCTCTGAGGTATCATAAGTCCTTTAGAGCAAAACAGTCATATTTTTCACAAAGGTCATTTACATTTGGTGTAGAGTTTCTGGGAAGACTGACAATACCAATGCAAATATGCCCAACATTTGGAGAAGCTAGTGTGGGACAGGGCTAGGACTCAGAGAAACAGCAGTTTGTTCATCAACAGTGTTACATGTGCAATTGGATTATTCTCCCCTCACCCTTGATTTCCTGCTGTTTGTACTGTCTGATGATAGCACAGAAAGTAGCTTCTGGTTTGCTAGATTCATTGTTCACCAGATCAGTTATCTCAAACATTTAACCAATGACATTGTTTTATCCTAAGACTTACTTACACATTAGTTTTGGCTTTCAAGTTATTTAGGAACAAAGTCAAATATTCTCTATAGACCATCCCACAGGCTTATTCAGAGATTGATTTCCGTTGTGCCCTATTTTTCAGTGTGGTCTGTAGCCATCAGATAGGGAGGATACGAGCATATTTAGGGATTATTTCTGCCTCTACTCATTGTAAAACAGGGTGTGTTCTATTTCTGCCAATCCTGGGGTTAGGAAGAAATCATGGCACACTGATGTAGATTAAAAAGTGCCTGCAGAGAACCCAGATATGTTTTGTGAGGTTGTACAATTCCTATTGGTGTGCCCTGGGGACCCTGCAGCTCGGATCAGGAGCCTTTGTGCTGTGGTCACCTCTTTCTATTTGTAGTAAAGAGACTGCTGGGTCAAGAATATGCTCTTTGTCAGTGCCGGGTTGTGGCGCTAAGCAGTGTTATTTGTGAGTAATAGCCCTTAAGTGAACAGCTCTCTCTGGCTACTACCCGTCTCTCTGTTCCCCTCATAGCAGAAGTTCTAAAAAGAGTGCTTAAAACAATTACTTGAGAATATCTATTTTCTCATCTCATATTTTTTCTTCCCTCTTGGTACATCAGGAAAAGGCATTACTATTTAATTTTTGGGGCTGGTCTAGTGAATTTTCATTTATTCTAAATAATATTTTTTGTAGATAAATTGGAAAGAAGAATAAAGGTAGAATGAAAAATAACTATTGAAAATTGGAGTAGGTTTAAGTCTGCTATGGCTAGTAGCCAATAGCACTCTTATCAGATAGCTTGTGCCTACACATCCCTTGAAAGATAAAATATTATTGTCACAGGCTCTTTGGGCAAATAGGGATGTCCCATGTTATGGGGAGAGTAAGTGGACTGGGGTGAGGGTTGTGGGCACTTAGGTGGTAGTGAGGTGAAATGACTACATGTAACTGAGATTAGGGTCAATGCCGTTATAAACACACTACCTTGGCTGTAAGTTAAATGTAAATCATTAAATGTGTAATGTTATCCTTATTAACAGATTGCATGAGAAACTGGATACTTACCTTTTTTCCATTTTTTAAATTTTTTATTTTTACAATTACAAAGATATATAATTAAAAAGTTCATATTTGGGTTTTGGTCATACAGTGTTCCAGCACCCATCCCGCCACCAGTGCCCATCTCCCATCACCAACGACCCCGGTTCCCTCCCCCTCCCCAGCCCTCCTCCATGGCAGGTTCTTTATTTCCTTCCATTTCTCTCTCTTTCTCTTTTCCTTCCCCTCAGACTATGGATTACAGAACATACATTAAAGGGTTGTCATGGGTATCTTTTTGCCTCTATTTAATGCTTTGCCCATCCATTTGTAGTCTTTTTTTTAAGTATTTTATTATACCACCGTGAGATATACAAATAAAAAGATATACAATTAAAAAGTTCATGTTTGGGTTTTGGTCATACAGTGTTCCAGCACCCGTCCCTCCACCAGTGCCCATCTCTCACCACCAACATCCCCGGTTCCCTTCCCCCCTTCCCCAGCCTACCTCCATGGCATGTTCTTTATTTCTTTCCTTTCTCTCTCTTTCTCTTTTCCTTCCCTTCCAGACTATGGATTACAGAACATACATTAAAGGCTGTCATGTGTATCCTTTTGTCTCTATTTAATGCTCAGTTCTAGGTTGGCATTAGTACCCTCGACAATTATTAGCACCCTGTTCCAGATCGCTGCCAGCAAGGTGTGGGGGGTTTCTCTGGGCTCCTCCGAGGCTCCATCGGGATGGTGGACTCTGGTCGGAAGTTGCTCTCGTGGTCCATGGAATGTGGGGGGTTCAACGGGGGAAAGCTGGTTTCTGCTCTGGCTAGGGGGGGCAACGGCCAGCCTCAACAGTCCTGCAGCAATTTCAGTGATGGTGGCTTATCTGGGCACTGCGCCTGGGCTCAGCCCCGTGCTGGCTCTTTCTTCTGCGACCCGCACCCAGGTGGACAGGGCTCTCCCCAGGGCTCCCCAGAGCGTTCCAGGCTTCACTGGCTCTGACTGCCCCAGACTGTCCCAGAGGAGGCACCTATTCACTATATCATTTGAACGATGACTACAGAGCCCGATGACACTATATCATGTGAACGATGACTAGAGAGCCCGGGTGGACAGAGCTCTCTCTCTGGGAGAGCCCTGTCCACCCGGGAGCGGGTCGCAGAAGAAAGAGCCAGCACGGGGCTGAGCCCAGGCGCAGTGCCCAGATAAGCCACCGTCACTGAAATTGCTGCAGGACTGTTGAGGCTGGCCGTTGCCCCCTAGCCAGAGCAGAAACCAGCTTTCCCGTTGAACCCCCTGCATTCCATGGACCACGAGAGCAACTTCCGACCAGAGTCCACCATCCAGATGGAGCCTCAGAGGAGCCAAGGGAAACCTCCACACCTTGCTGGCAGCGATCTTCACAATCCACACTCTGCAGCAGGTAAGATCTCCACTCACTATTTGTCTTATGATCTGTGACAACTGACAATGTGAAAACACATTGCTCACAGTCGTTATCTTTTTTCAAGTTCAACTTTTATTTGGTAACAAGGTATTTTATGTTTCCAGTGTGATGGGATATAATTACCTGTATTAATATAAAAGTAAATCAGCAGCATAAACTCTGTCTCTTTTTTCCTTCTCAGCCTAAGTATTCATTTCAAGATAGCTGGCAAACTTACTACCTGTAAACTTTGTGTCTTAAATAATATTTTCACTCTATTTGTGGATTTTTTTAAGTTATAACTTAATTAACAACAAAAATGTTAAGCAAGAAAGTCTTGGTTTTCTCCTGTGTTATTACTTTGATTATTGCTCCATGATTTGTGTGTATTGGGGTGGGTGGGCGGAGTGTGGGGAATTTGTATGTTTCTAACATGTTACTGCTCTGATTCTGATATTTCTTTATAAATAAACGTCATAGTTCAAAAAAAAAAAAAAAAAAAAAAAAGATCTCCACTCAGCAGATTAATCCAGTCTCCAGCCCGCAGATTAACCCAGTCTCCGGCCTGGCTTGTTAGAAACCCAGCCTACAAGGACCCACCACGCAGAGACCCGCCCTTCAGAGAAGAGTATTTCAAGCCCAGGAATGCTTGAGCCTAAGAGACAGGTACACCCAGCAGAGCAGAAACCAGTTTTCCTCCTTGCGTGGCTGCTGTGCGGCCGTGCAATTTACCTCCAAATTACCGTAAATATTCTACCCACCCCTCTGAGACAGCCCCAAAAGTAATGAGAATATAGCGCCGCATGGCAGAGCCTGGCAAGCTGTCCGATGCGTGTTTGATATGCCAAATCCAGTAACAGAAATATTTATTTTCCTGACCCCGAAAAAGCCCCTTAATATGGCAGCAGTAAGAAAGGCAAACAAGCAGTGCCTGATAAAATTTCATGGCCAACCTAGGCTGCCAAAATGAAGAAGGACTAAAATGACTGTCTGTACTTTCAATTCACGTATGCTGGCATCGGAAGTATATATTGAGGATTTGATGCTGCAAGCACAAAAGATCAAGTACGACATCATTGGTCTGACTGAGATGAGGAGGTATCAGTTGCATCATGCTGTATTTGACACCGGAAAAGAATTGTTCCTTGGGCATATGACGAAAAGAGGTGTCGGTGGTGTTGGTATCCTTGTCAACACGAACATGGCTGTAAACATTGATTCATTTGAATGCCTTACAAACCAATTACACTTGATTACACTTGAAGAGATGTGGCCCACTGCCAGCAATTTCTATCTTCATTGTCTACACACCAACATCCACATACAAAGAAGATGAAATTGAGAAATTCTACATGGAATTGGAGGAGTTCTATAGAAAAGATCACACCTTCTACAAAATCATGGTCGGTGATTTTATCGCCAAGATAGGACTAAGAAAATTGGCTGAAGAACTCCACATCGGGATCCATGGCCTAGAATGGAATGAACAAGGTGAGAGACTATCTGAGTTCATCATTTCCACCAAGACCATTCATGGGAACTCACAGTTCCAGAAAGCTGAAGCGAAACGTTGGACATGGGAATCTCCTGGCGGACAGTTCCACAATGAAATTGACCACATCATCTTCAATCGATGGTTTTGTCAGACTGATGTAGCTGTCATCCCCAAATTCCAAACAGGGTCGGACCACTGTCTCCTTCATGCAAAATTCTACTTCCCGCAATGGGGAGAAAAGGCTGCAAAGTTTAAGAAGAGAACTCCCAGAATGACCACCAACTGGGAACTCTTTGGCACCATTGCAGCAACATGGGAAGATACCATCATTGACGACATCAATGAAGAATACAACCGACTGGTTCAGCACCTCCATTATTGTGCGAAGAATGCCGAGAGAGAGAAAGACACAAAAGGACGCCAGTCTTCAGAAACTCTCGAGCTCATTCGCCAACGTGGCAAGGCGCGAGCCTCAGGAGACCAAATGCTAACGTCCAAGCTTGCTAAATGGTGCAGAGAAGTGATAAAAGTAGACCTCAAAGACAGAAGAGCAGAAATACTGGAAGATGCCGCAGAAGCCGGGAAAAGCATTTGCACTGCCTGCCTGTCCTTCGCCAACTATAAGACCAAGATGACTGCCCTCCAACGCCCTGATGGATCTATTACATCTTCCAGAAAGGCAATGGAGAAGATTATCCAGGACTTCTACTCAAATCTCTTTGATAGCCACATCCACCTGCCCACATACCAAATTCCACAGGATGGATATGTCATTCCCAATGTTCTCCCTTCTGAAATCCGACATGCCATCTCGTTGGTAAAGAAGGGAACAGCACCAGGCCCAGACAAAGTCAGACCCGAACACCTGAAGAATCTGCCGTCGGTACTCATCAATACACTAGCTCGGCCCTTCACATGCTACCTGTCCGAATGCAAGGTGCCCTTCCAATGGAAAACCAGTAGGACAGTTCTACTGTTCAAGAAGGAAGACATTCACGACATCGGCAACTATCGCCCCATCTGCCTGTTGTCCATCATCTACAAGCTGTTTACACGAGTCATCCTGAACAGGATTAGCAGAACACTAGATGAAGGACAACCATGCGAGCAAGCAGGCTTCCGGAAAGGATTCAGCACAATCGACCATATCCACACAGTAACCAAGCTCATTGAGGTTTGTAGGGAGTACAAGATGCTGCTCTGTCTCACGTTCATTGATTTACAGAAAGCCTTTGATTCTGTGGAGACTGAAGCAGTCATCGAACCCTAGCCAAGCAGGGTGTTCAAACCCAATACATCAAGATCCTTCGTGAGCTGTATTAGGGATTCACCACCAGGATCTCACCATTCTACAAAGAAGTGATCATTAATGTGAAAAGAGGGGTTCGACAGGGTGATACCATTTCACCAAAACTCTTCAGTGCCACCCTCAAGAACATAATGCAACAATTAGAATGGGAAGGAATGGGAGTGAAGATAGATGGTCTGCAACTACACCACCTCTGCTTCGCTGATGACATCATTCTAATAACACCAAACATTAGCCAAGTGACACAAATGCTGGCTCTCTGCAATCACCTCATTTTGTTAATAACGGTGAAATGTCATGTACATTTGTTTATATATATATATATATATTCCTATTCATGTTTATATATATATACATATATACATACATACAACATACATTTGCCATTATGGGAAGGAAATAGCTGCATCGTTAACTGTCTTTAAAAGGAAAAGAAAAAGAAAAATAAACTTTCTAGTTTTTAGAAACTACCTTTTGGAAAGATGATGGAGTGCTGTAGCAAAGAGAGGAAAGTGAATAAAGTGTTCTTTCATATTTTAGCTTTTTAAAGCATACATGGAAAATAATTGATGAACTCTGATAAGATACATTCTAGAAATATAAAATAGCAAAATGTTCCAAAATGTAGGGAGACATAAGATCACTGAGATGCCACTATGTACCTTACATTTCTGTCAGAGAGTTGTCCAGATCTGCATAATAATACTTGTGAGAATGAGTCTTGTTATTTTCAAAATAGCAAAGCTTTTCTTTGTTTTAGTTCCAGAAAATATTTTAAGGAAAATTTTACAAATGATGAAATATTATTCCCTCAGATAGAATAATGGAAAAAAAGAAACTAAAAAAAAAAAAATTTGATCCAATGAACCCTATATAATAATTAGTTCCTTTCTTTTCACTCCAACATAATGGAATCATTTTCAAGGCCATTAACAACTTAAGGAATATATTAAATTTATGTATACTAGGATACATAGTAAATTTTGAGTTTTCCCTGTAATGAATCTGTTCAAGGTTCTACATAGCTGATATCACCTACCTATAAAAAGGAATATTTCTCTGTATACATTGAATCCATAATGATTTTTCAAGACCTGTATATGTTATTACAAAATATATAAGTCAGGTCCTTTAGAAAAATAGTAATTACTGAAATGTGATGGACTTAGAGATTTGTCCACAGTTCTGCCTATTTTCAAGGCAAATAAAATATTAGAGGTAACCACCTTAACTAATACATGCAGTATGTATCATGTTAATAAATTTTAAGCTTGATGGAGGAATGATCAATAAACATTCTACATACTTAAGTGTATAATATGATTATATTCATTGTGGGATATTTATGAAGATTAAGACAATACATTCATATTACACTTAAATTTCTCTTTTTGTGAGTATTCACCTCCCTTCTTGAAGTCCTGCTCTCTCACCATCATATTCACTTGACAGCTCCCTCCTCCCTATTGCCCCCTTCTTCAACTCCTGTTCTTGACTCATCCCGTCTGAATATCGGGTGGATCTCGGGTCTCTCTTCCCAGTATTTTTCTCCATTCACCCTCTTATTGGTAGTTGGTGGCTGTCTCTGGGTGGGTGGGTTTCCATTTAGGTTTGCATACTTCATCTGGCACAGACTGAGCTAGTGCATTACTCTTCTCTAAACTGACATCCTCAGACCCCATGACTTCCCTATATCAGCAAATAGCACTTCTGCGTACCATAATTCCCCTGGGTGCAGACACCCATGAATCATCCTTGATTACTCCACAGGAAGCTCAGATCTACCAATCTTCAGAGTACATTGAAGCTACATCTTGTTGACACCTTTTGTGTAGTAACTTGAATATAGGGCACCGTTGTCTGTCATCTGGACCATGCACCAGTCATAGTCCAGTCTTGTTCTCCTGCATCTTAGCTTCCCATCAGCATCCAGGGAGAGTTTTCTAAGGATCATTCTTACCTTGTAATAAGAATTAGTACTACAGTGTAGTAAGTTCTCCTGCCTCAGAACTTAATCAGGGCTTCTCTCTGCAGTGGGAATCAACTCAACCCTAGACAGGCTAGTTCCCATTTATCCTTCTTTGCATCCTCTCCATTATTATATTCTCCAGACAAATTGGCCTTCATTTAATTATGCTTTCCAAATACTCAAGAGAAAATGTTGCTTGTCTTCTCTTCACATTGAAAGAGGATTAGTCCAAGGAGCCACCTCTAGATTTGTGATTCCTCTATTTCCCCAAGATTATCATAGGACTTACAGAGTAACAAAAATCTTTGAACCTGAAGATGTCTATAGGACCATTTCTTCTCCTTTGGCAAAATGGCATTTTGGAAGGATGTGGCCAGTTTACGATGATGTGTTAATTATCTATGTTGTTAATTAGAATATATATCCCAGTACTCATAGAATTGGAATTTAATAAAAATCGCGTGTCATTGTTGGTTATAAGAACTTAAACTACTTCAAGAAGACCTGCCAATATGAAAAAATTTATTTATGACATATGTGTCTATCTTTTTGACTGTGGTATGCAATAAAATATGAATGTTTTTACTTATGGTCCTCATTATATTCAATATACATTTATGGTATATTGATCTGAAACAAACATTTCAAAAAAATTAAATAAAAATTTCACATAGCTATAGTTATTTTTATAACTGTAATATCTTTGAATATATTAGCACTAATTGACTTTATTTTTATTATGCATAATTCTGTTTACACTTCGCTAATTGGATTCAAAACCCATTAATTAATCACAATGCATAGTGTGGAAAATATTAATACAGTTGTATACATCAGGTGTATCACAGAAACACCTCAGAAAAGCATCTAAATCGGGTTGGGGGGTTTTCAGTGGTTTCTAAGAGAATTCATACCTTAAGAAATATAGGTGTCCCAATATTGTAGCAGATGGTGGTGCATTCTGTGGCATGCTGAGTAGTAAGGTATGGGGAAAATGAGTATGTGACCGTTTGGATAAACAGTGAGTGCATCAAAGCACAGGGAATTCAGGAAATGTAAATTACACCAGATAGGTTGGGTTCCTTTTACTTCACATTAATTTCTAGTCTGTGAAAAATCAATTTTCATTTCCTATCCACCAAAAATATATCAAGAGTATGAACACATATTTTTCAAATGTTTATGGAGTGCCTCTAAAAGTTCAAGAACTGTATTACTTTTTACTAGTTTGGAATGATTATGCTACTTATATATTGTTAGCTTATAAGTTGGCATGTTAAGCTCTGTTGACATATTAAATCTGAGCCATGAGGACTAAGAATAATGACAATAATGTGGATAATAATAAGAGCTAATATTTATCAAGTGATTTCTGTGCTCAATATCTATTTTGGAATTATTTCTGGGGACTGGAGTTACTACTGAACTGTAGAATATAACTTTCATATGTTGTTTCCTTCACACATTGAATTGTCTTGCATTTAATATTTTTTTCTATAAATGATGCTTGAAGTAATCTGCCAGGGAAAAGCTGAAATACTTTCATAATAAAGCTTATCCTAGGTGAAATAATGAACCGATTTTAACAGCTCCTTTGTGGCAGGTATAAGTTTGCTGTCTCACACGGGGTTTAGAGATGTTTTGTTTTATTTTTATGTCTTTATTATGGTCTAGGAGGAGGAGACTTGTATTCAGTAATTGTTCTACCCCTCCTTTGTGTTTGTGTTCTCTCTATCTTCTCTTCAGGTCACAGTGTTCTTTTTTACAGTGCCTCTTTAGAGAATGTAGCATGAAAAAAACATTCTTGGAGATTCGCTGTTTCTTTGCCAGTTATAATGAGAGCCCCCAACCCCACGTCCCTGTGGGAAAGTGCCCCTCTGCCAACGGTGACTTCAGGAGGCATCTTTTGAGGCCTAGTTGGAAGTCCCAATACCAAACCCTGCAGACCCAGGTCTCTAGAGAGGTGGGACAGTACAGAAACCCGAATGTCAGTGGATAGGAAGAGGCTTGGGTGGGAAAACAGGGAGAAAGCTACAGATCACTGGATCAGAGGAAATTTGAAGCTTCAGCTATGAGGATTCTCTTAGAACCTACACAAACTCTAAGTGGAAGAGGCTGCAGCCAGTATCTGCATTCCTGGAGCCATGCAGGTCACCTGGCCTCAGAGCAAATACAGTGGCCCCCAGGTCCTCCTCTCCTGGGCCTGTCTAGCGACATTTAAAATCTCTGCAGTGCCCATGACAAACTACATGACCTTCAACCACTTCTCTAACTGAAGCTTCTTAGTCTGTTGTGATTGGAATGGAAGGGGTCATAATAGTACCCCGGCGTTTCTCATATATGAAGCTAAAAACGTATGTCAGCAAGTTCAGTGTATAGGAGTTGCTTATCCATTTTTGATCATTCTCCAGGCTTCTCTGAGAGAAAGGGTTTCTTATCTCTCCCCTATCAAGGGCCCATCATACTTCCTAGGATCAGGTGATGTGGAAATGGCAGCTTTCCCCCTGCTCTTCTTTCTTTCTTTCTTTCTTTCTTTCTTTCTTTCTTTCTTTCTTTCTTTCTTTTCTTTCTTTCTTTCTTTCTTTCTTTCTTTCTTTCTTTCTTTCTTTCTTTCTTTCTTTCTTTCTTTCTTTCTTTCTTTCTTTCTTTCTTTCTTTCTTTCTTTCTTTCTTTCTTTCTTTCCTTCCTTCCTTCCTTCCTTCCTTCCTTCCTTCCTTCCTTCCTTCCTTCCTTCCTTCCTTCCTTCCTTCCTTCCTTCCTTCCTTCCTTCCTTCCTTCCTTCCTTCCTTTCTTTTTCTCTCTCTCTCTTTCTTTCTTTCTTTCTTTCTTTCTTTCTTTCTTTCTTTCTTTCTTTCTTTCTTTCTTTCTTTCTTTCTTTCTTTCTTTCTTTCTTTCTTTCTTTCTTTCTTTCTTTCTTTCTTTCTTTCTTTCTTTCTTTCTTTCTTTCTTTCTTTCTTTCTTTCTTTCTTTCTTTTCTTTCTTTCTTTCCTTCCTCCCTCCCTCCCTCCCTCCCTCCCTCCCTCCCTCCCTCCCTCCCTCCCTCCTTCCTTCCTTCCTTCCTTTCTCTCTCTCTCTCTCTATCCTTTTCCTTTTTTTTTTTGCTTTTTGGGTCATGCCTGGAAATGCTCAGGGATTACTCCTGGCTCTGCACTCAGGAATTACTCCTGGCGGTGCTCAGGGGACCATATGGGATGCTGGGATCAAACCCCAGGTCAGCCGCATGCAAGGCAAATGCCCTACCGGCTGGACTCGAGCTCTGGCCCCTCTTTCCTTATTTTATTTTATTTTGTTGTGGGTCACAGTGGCATTGCTTAGGACTTACTCCTGCCAGTTCTTGGGGACTCAGTGCTGGGGATGGAGCTTGGGGTTCCTGTGAGGCAACCTGTCCTTTGTTGCAGTCTGACTGTCCCAGTGCACTTTCCCTATGGGGGTTGGGGGTAAGAGCTTCCCCTCTTCCCCTCTTTCCATACTCTCCAGCACTGTTATTTCCTGTCTTTTGGAGCACACTATTCTAATAGGTGTGAAGGTATCGCTTGTTTGGACCCACCACTGGTTTAATGAAAAGAAGTGAATATCTTCCCATGTGTCTCTTGGCCTTCTCAATGTCTTCTTTGGAGAAGTGTTTAATTCATATCCTATGCCCATTTTTTAAAAAATGGGGTTATTTTTATCGTTGAGTTCTTTGTGTTCTTCCTCCTCTCCTCCTCCTCTTCCACTTCCTCCTCCTTTCTCTTCCTCCTCCTCCTCTTCCTCTTCTTTCTGTTCATCCTCCTTCCCCTCCTCTTCCTCCTCTTCTTCCTCTTCTTTTGATTCAGCTATTTCTTGTGAGTAGAACCATGCAAACATTTGTTTTTCATCGACTGGCATATCTCAGTAAATGTGCACAAGATTGACAGGATTTAATTAAAATTTTGGTTGATTTTTTTTCTCAAGGATTGCTCCCCAATGGTGCTCAGAGGTCTCCCTGGACACGCTGAGTGTTGTCAAACAGGTCATGTGGTGCCGGCAATTTAACTGGAGCCCTGTGACACCGCATGCCTTCCCCTCTCTGTGCTATCTCCCTGCCTTGATTTCCTTCACCTCTGAAGGCTGGATGACATTTTGTTTTATTTATATTCCACATTTTGCCCATCTTTTTATTCATCAGTGGGCATTTAGGTTCTTACCATGTTTATTCTATTGTGAATAATGTTCTATAAATGGGAGTGCACATTTATCTCTTCAGGATACAGATGTTTCAATCTTTTCTTTTTGATATGTACATAGAATGGATTTCTAGATCCTAAGTTAGTGCTCTTTTAGTTTTGAATTTTTTATTTCTCAGCCATACCTAGCAGTGCCCATGTCCTACTTCTGGCTCTGTGCTCAGGGAGTGACCCTGGGAGACCGTATCAGGTGCTGTGCTCAGGGGGCGGACTTAGGAGGCCATTTGGGGTGAATCCAGATCAGTGGCTGTCAAGGCCAGCACCTTACCTTCTGTACTATCTCTCTGGTCCTGGTTATGTTTAAACATTTTTTTGATGATCCTTGTTCTGTGTAGTGCAGGCCCCATTTTACATGCCTTCTTACAGTGTGCAAAGCTTCAAACTTCTCTACAACTTCATCAAAACTTGTCATTTTAATTTTTGATAATAGCTGTTCCAACAAGCATGTAGAGTTCTTATTGTAGTTTTGATTTACATATCCCCAGTGATCAGTCATGTTGAACATTGTTTCAGATATAGCTGGAAAAATGAGAGCACTTGAATGATTAATATCAGAAACACAAAAGCAGACATTACAGGTGTTCTCACAGACATAGAAAGGACCCCTGAGATGCTGCGTGGGTGGGGGCAAGAGTTCAGAGGATGGGAGCGTTGGGGCTCTGGTCCGTGGCACAGCATGACTGCCAGGCACACTGGGTGTAGTGCTGGTGCTCACTGAGCATCACTAGGGTGGCCCTGGCGGCCCCACACCTCAGGCTGAGCAGTTCTGCATTTTAGGATTCAAGCACTTAGCCGGCAGATCTGGCACTGCTGGGTAGGAACTGGCCCGTGGGGTCTTCAGCGCTGTTGAGGGAGGACCCCCGTGAACTCAGAGAGAGACTACAGTGAACAGTTACACTCTGGCAAAGTGGCACATAGGACTACATGCTTCACATGTGGGAACTCAGGCTCTTGAGAAAAAGGGAGAAATTTCTAGAAATGGACAAGCTGCAAATACTGAATCACAAAGAAATGGAATTATACTTATAGACATTAATTTGACTTTGTGGCAGTTATGAATGCTGAAGTGGGGCCGGAGCGATAGTACAGCAGGTAGGATGCTTACTTTGCATGTAGCTGACCTGGGTTCGATCCCGGCATCCCATATATACCCCAAGCACCATCAGGAGTAATTCCTGGGCATTGTCAGATGTGGGTCCCACCCTAAAAAAAGAAAAGAATGCTGGAAGTGCATATATTTGAGTGTGTAAACTTTTTTTTTGTGGGGGGGGGGTCACACTTTGGCGATGCTCAGGGATTATTCCTGGTTCTGCCCTCAGGAATTACTCCTGGCAGTACTCGGGGACCATATGGGATGCCGGGGAATAAACCCAGGTTGGTTCTGTTGATATTACACCCCTACCCCTGTACTATCACTCTAGCCTGATATATATGTATCAGCTTTAAAAAATGTTGCTGAAAGATACTCCACTTGAAGAATGTGCAATTAAACTTATTAAGCAAAAGCCAATGTTTTAAGAACCAAGCTCTTAAATATGTGGCAAGATTGCATATTTGTTAAGTACTTTCTTTTTTTGGGGGTCACAGCTGGTGATGTTCAAGGGTTTCTCCTGGCTCTGCACTCAGGAATCACTCCTGGCCGTGCTCAGGGGACCATATGGGATGCCGGGGGATCAAACCCGGGCCGGCATGGGCCGGCTGTGTGCAAAGCAAACACCCTACCTGCTGGACTATTGCTTGGGCCCTTAAGTACTTTCTTGAAATGTAGCCTGGGGAGAAGGCTCTGGGATCAGACCCCAGCACTATGGCTAACTTATTCACCCCCCAGCACTGCCAGATGGAGGCCCCGCCAAAACCAAAGCAATAATAATAATAATAATAATAATAATAATAATAATAATAATAATAATAATGATATGTAAACCATTATTCTAAACCCTGTTTGTGAACCATCACATTAAAAAAAAATTAAAACTAGACAGGCTGTTGAACTTGTTATTGTCTACAACACCATAGCTTTCTGGTACTGGAGTCCAGGATTCTGTACACATCAATAAACTGGATCGTGTGTTTCCTGAGCTGGGAACAGAAATGTTGAGGAGGAAGATGCCACCCTTTCCTGGAGGAATCCTGCTTCATTTTTAATTATTTATTTATCTATTTATTTTTGCTTTTTTGGGTCACACCCGGCAATGCTCAGGGGTTACTCCTGGCTCTTTGCTCAGGAATTACTCCTGGCTATGCTTGGGGGACTATATGGGATGCCGGGGATCGAACCCAGGTCGGTTGCGTGCAAGGCAAATGCCCTACCCGCTGTGCTATCGCTCTGGCCCCTATTTATTATTTTAAAAAAAGAGGATAAAAGTTAAGGCACCATGTTCACAGAGGCACTGACATTAGTGGCCTTGCCTTGCTGTTCACAGTTGCCTCAATTCACTATCCCAGTGCTCAAGACCTCCCCCCACATACACACATTCTGGCACCCACCCCCACTCATGAACTCTAATTGGTGTTATCAATTCTGCTGGTTTTTTTAAAATCTTTTTGGGTCACACCCAGCGATGCTCAGGGGTTACTCCTGGCTCTGCACTTAGGAATTACTCCTGAGCAGAGCCTTGCAAGAAGCCAGAGGAATCCCCACACCATGAGGGCCACCATTTTCCACATTCGGTGTCCCCTCTCCTCAGAGCTCCACTCAGCAGAAGAGCTGATCACAGCCGGTTCATCAATAATTGCTCGAGTTTTGAGGTGACTACTAGAGTATCCCACCCACGCGGCAGAGCCTGGCAAGCTACCCATGTCGTATTTGACTTGCCAAATACCAGTAACAATTATAGACCTCATTCCCATGTCTGATGGAACGGTTTGAGGCTCTTTATGTTCCTGGAGTGCTATGATGCCCTTGGGCTCTCGCATGTGGCAGAACGTATTGAGATGTTACTGGTGCCTGCTCGAGTAAATTGATGATATACGGGAAGACAGTGATACAGTGATACAGTGACACTAATTTAGCAGCCAAAATCCTCATAAACAAAGAGGATCTCAGGATCAGGTATATTCAGGTGAATTATTAAAAAATCTTTTTTTTTTTTTTGAGGGGGTGGGTTTATGCCATACCGGACAGTGCTTAGGGTTTACTCCTGGGTCTGCACTCAGGGGGTTTCTTCTGACTATATATATTCAGGGGACTATGTATAGTGTGTATGGGGGGGGGGGTCAAACTAGGGGCCCAACCATGTGCAAGGCACACAACCTACTCCCTTTACTATCTTTCTGATCTTACAAAATTATGAGGGAAAAATTAATCAATGAGTCTTAAATTCATCTGAAACGTTGAGAGAATCCTTTTAAACTTAATTTATGGTACTGGTGTTACTCTGATGCCAATCAAAGAGAGAGAAAAAACATTATTAGGAAAGAAAACAGTATGCCAGTATACCTGATGGGAATTAATTAAAAAATACTTAGAAAAACACTGGGAGACCGAATTCAACATCGCATTAAAAGGATCAGGGCCGGGCGATAGCCCAGCGGGTAGGGCATTTGCTTTTGCATGCGGCCGGCCCATGCCGGCCCGGGTTCGATCCCTGGCATCCCATATGGTCCTTCAAGCACCGCCAGGAGTGATTCCTGAAAGCAGAGCCAGGAGAAGCCCCTGAGTATTGCCTGGTGTGAACCCAAAATAAAAGAAAAAAGTAAAAAGGATCAAACACTGTGTTAAAGTGGAATTTATCCCAGGCATGAAATGGTGGTACAACTTAAGCAAATCAATTGATGTGATACACTATATTAATATAATACAGGATAAAAAAAACCATAGTATCTCAATAGATGGAGAAAACTCACTTACAAAATTCAATTATGATAAAATTTCTCAAGAGAGTGAGTATAGAGGAATGTGTCTCAACACAATAGAGACCACATATGATAGATCCACAGATAACACTGTACTGAGAGGCAATAGATAAAGCTTTTCTACAAAAATAAAGAAGACAAGAATGACCACTCATGCCATTTCTATTTAACAAATATTTTTTTTGTCCTTCTTTCTAACTTATTTCTTTCTTCTTGTTATTTTTTTTGTTCTTCCTCTTCCTCTTCTTTCAACATCAATCTCACCACCAGTGTAAAACTTCCTCCACTATCCCCTCCCCCACCCTCAACCACTGCCCCATCCTTGCCTATCAACTTGACAGGCACAGTACAAGGTTTCAGTGGATACAGCTTAGATCTCGTGTTTTCAGTCTCATCAAATCTGTGTTTTGGATACATGGTGCTACCACTCACGCCTATCACAGTATAACTGAAGTCGTGATGCTGTTCACCCACTACTTCCCATTGTCTCTCCCTTCACCCCAGATTTCTTTCCCTTTTTTTTCCCCTCTCTAAACACTGAGGTCAATGGTGCTCTAAGCATCGCCCCTTACTACAGTACATTTTTCTCCTCCAGTGTTCTATATACCACAGAGAAGTGAGATCACCCTGTTTCTTGTAGGAGACTTTAAAAAATATTTTATTATACCACCGTTAGATATACAATTACAAGATGATCATGATTTAGTTTTAGTTGTACAGTGTTCCAGCACCCATCTCTCCACCCATGTCCATCTCCCATCACCAATATCCCCACATTCCTCCCCCTTCCCCCAGCCTGCCTCCATGGCATGTTCTTTATCTCCTTTCTCTATTTCTCTCTCTCCTCTCTCTTTCTCTCCTTCTCGTTTCCCTTTCTTACACATTGTAGATTGTAATATATTCTAGAATATGATTGTTTCCACTAGTTTGCTGTAAAGCATGGCCACATGACTCAAGGACAGCTGGATGACAGCTCTCCCCACGTCTGAGTCTCTGCATCATGGCTGAGAGCCCCAAGGCATTTCATGGGTGGGGCTACCAAGCCTCCAGGATGGGTCAGAGAGGGGACTGGGGACCCCAGCTCCATCTCCAGGAGCACTTGGTGACTTCCGCCTCCTAAAGCCGCCTACCTGGGCTCAAACACGGCTGCTCTGAGCTGATCTTGAGATAAGCATCTCTCTTGCATGGGTTCTGATGAGCTGTGGGGTCCGGACTGTGAAAGTGGTGGCTATTATGGTGAGTGAATCTCATCTGGCTGCTTCTAGGCCCTCCAGAGGTGATGGGCCAACACCCGAAACCCATCTTTCCTCCTGGGAGCCTCATAGTCAGCTGAGCTAGGGGGGAGCCAGATGGCAGCTTAGGAGACTTATTTTAAAGTACTGCCCCTCAAAGTGTTGCAGGTGTGGGTGCAGTGCCTGGCTGTGTCAGCAGGTGGCAGACAGGAGAAAGACTTGTCTACACCCAGGATTCTGCCCCTTGGACCCTGGATGGTTGATGGTCTGACATTGAAAAAGACTGGATCCCCTGGGATGAACCCAGAGCCATGGCAGAGCCTGGCAAGCTACCCGTGGTGTATTTGTTATACCAAAAATAGTAACAATAATGCACCTCATTCTCAATGAATGGAGGCGGTACTGGTGCCTGCTCAAGCAAATCGATGAACAATGGGGTTAAGTTATTGAGCCATTTTTATAGACTGATAGCAATCAGGCAGAATTAAAACAAAACTATTATGGGAAGCGGCTTTGGGAAAATGTTCCGAACATGGAGAAGTCAGACTCCAGATGCCTGGGAGGAAACAAAGAGAGTCCAGACCCCATTTGAATCATACACCCAGACTCGCCATCGACATTCACATGAGTCAGAAAATTCTTTCTTACCAGACAGATAGACTATACCACCTACACGGCAAAGCCTGGCAAGCTACCCGTGTTTTATTTACTTATTATGCCAAAAACTAGTAACAATTATGGACCTCAGTTCCATGACCTGAAGAATGGTTTCGGGCTCCTCCTGTCCCTGGTGCAAGAACATGCCCTTAGGTTACACTTGCTTGTGACAGGACTAATGGAGATGTTACTAGTATCCACGCGAGCAAATCGATGAACAATGGGAAGACAGTGATACCAGACAGATATGGTTTCTGTCCCCCTCTTTTTTATTTTTTCAGGAAACTCATTCTAAATGACATGAACACTATAAAATAAGTATCTATGTCATCATAAAAGATGTGCATTGAGTGCTCTTATATCTATAATCAAAACTTTTAATTTGCATTTTATTTATTTTTATCTAGGCACTGTGATTTATGAAGGGTTTATATTTATGATATCCCCACCTTCAGTCCTACCCCATGATCCCACCCCTCCACCATAGGTTTTTTCTCACTATTCCAACTTCACACTTTTACAGAAACATTTATTTTTTAGAATGCTAATACCTCTTTAGTTTTTATTTATTCATATATTAATTGAATCACAGTGAGATACACAGTTATAAAGTTCACATTTGGGTTTCAGTCACACCATGTCTATCACCTGCCTCTTACCAGAGCACAGTTTTGACATCAAGGTCTCTAATTTCCCTCCTGTCCCATCCTCCCATCCTGTCTCTATGGCAGGCACTTTTTTGTCTCTCATCGCGGCGTGCCTCTCTCTCTCTCTGTCTTTCTCTGTATCTCTCTCTTTTAATTAAAAAGTTTAACTGCAAATAAAACAGAATGACAGTGGTTTAGACACATTTCAAATCACTGTCACTTTATCACTCTCTTCCCGTTCATCATTGATTTGCTCAAGCAGGCACCAGTAACATCTCCATATGACCTGTCTCATGCAAATAGAGCCCAAGGGCACCTGCTTGCTCCAGGACCATAAAGAGCCTCAAACCATTCCATCAGGTCATGGGAATGAGGTCTATAATTGTTACTGGTATCTGGCATATCAAATACGACACAGGTAGCTTGCCAGGCTCTGCCGTGCGGGTAGCATACTCTAGACACATTTCAAATAAAGTGATAAAATTGTAACCCATGTTCTAGGAATGTTATATTTACTACAGCAATTGAATTCATCAGACATTAAGAAGACAAGCACCCATATATATTTTTCAAAATGAAATCATGGCAAAAGCTTAAATAACATAGATAAGGCTTCTTATGGCGGAGAACTGAATAAATAGCATCTATTTTCATTCTTCATGCTATTATAATACTAGGATTCCATGATAGTTACTTGATAACCCCAGAAATATGATATCAGATACTATCTTTTATCATTGTATATCTGACTCTTGCCATTGTTGGAATCAGAATCACACATTATTAAGTTGATGCTTTTCTGCGATAAGACTCAGCTCTGTTGGTCTCTTTCACCTTTGCCATTTTCATATTATTCTCTAGTGACAAAAGCATGAATTCATAGTTAAGGTAAATAAGCAAACGTATGAAGTGAACTCTTTGTTATGAGGGACATGGTCTAAGATGCAGTCCTCGTTAATTACTGCTGACAAACCTCTGTTATTTTCAGAATTGATGCTCTGCCCAATACCCACATGTTGTGTCAGGCAGTGAACCAACAGTGTTATTGCTCTGGCCTTGAGCTGCTCAGTTAACTTTATCCAGTTAACTTTCATATTACTGTTGCCCATGGGGCAATCAGAGCAGAGTCTATTCTAGAAAAGATCCAAATCTTGGTAAGGACACATTCAGTCAAACTGTAGAGAGCCCAAGTCATGGAGAGGATACTGAAAACAGAAGAGATGAGAATTGTACCCAATCAAGAATCTTCAAAATTTTCATCAAAACTAGGCAGTGAGATAATATATTTTGAATGTTGGAAGTGGAAAACTACCAAAAAAGGATTTTTGTACAACCAGCTATGCTTTACTTTAAAAATGATGGGAAAATTCTAAGAGCCCCAGAAAAACAGAAACTGAATTGATTACTAGTACTTCAAAAATGTTGGAGAAATTATAACAGCCCAGAAAACAAAATAAAACAAATTAAAAATCCTGGACTTGTTGCTAGTTTCCTACGCTCCATGAAAAGTATTTTTTATGATTGTGCTATGGCAGTATAATTATTGGCTTCTACTTTTCAAGCAATGTTCTTGCATATGATATTTTAGTTGAGTTTTTATGATAAAGAGTCATAGGCGGGCAACATTGTTGGTGTGTTGTGGAGGCAGGAAATCACCACCATGATTTTATAATCACAGTGTGTGCCAGTAAGAGCGTATACAGGGTGTGATGAGGGTCACAGATAAGGAGTTTACTGAGAAACGCAGAAAGCTGAGCACTGAGGAAAGAGTAGAAATAAGCTCAACAGGAGTAGTGGCCTCTTCTTAAAAGATGTCCAAAAAAGCCTGAAGAAGAAAGCAGGTACTCGCAGGATAAGATAGACACATAAATGTGATAGAAAAGTTTTTTTTTAAAGGACTGCGGCTGAATTACAACAGTGCTCATGAGAAAAAAAATAACTTAGTATCATAGCATTAGAGCCTGGCAAGCTACCGTGTCGTATTTGATATGCCAAAAACCAGTAACAATAATAACCTCATTCCCATGACCTGAATGAATGGTTTGAGGCTCTTCATGTTCCTGGAGTGAGCAGATGCCCTTGGGCTAAAATAGCATGCAACAGGATGTATGAAGATGTTACTGGTGCCCACTCAAGCAAATTGATGAACAACGGGAAGACAAGTGATAAAAGTGATCATAGCATAGAGTATGGGTAGAAAATGTGGATTTGAGGATGGGGAAACAGATTGGAAAAAGACTCATCTCAGTGGTGTATCGTATAATCATGGGAGCCTTCACTAGTGTGGGGATATAACAGAATGATAGGGCTAGGAGGCTCTTGAGGCCCCATTTCTTACCACCAGTGACAAATTAAATACCATTTTTTATTTATTTATTTTTTGTTTACTGTACCGCTAATAATGGTTTCTCTTATGCATAATGCCAGCACTACACCCATCACCAGTGTTCCTGTATCCTTCCCCCAAAACGCCCACTTCCCTTCTCTCTGTCCCCAAAATACATTATTTTCATGGGATGACTTCTTTAAAGAAGATTCTCATTATTGCCTTTTTTGGGGAAATAATGTTTAATGTAAGTATCCTTCCTAATAATGATTTTTGCTGCAAAAGACCATGCCGTCTTTGAAGTGGTAGGAGCCGGAGAGTAGACTTTTCTTTTATTTTCTGTCTTCTTTGGGCTTTATAAAATGTCATTTTAGGACAAAATTTTATGCCACTTGATTTTCTGTATGTGCAGATCATCTCTATTTTTACCAGAAATGAAATCATAGCCTCTCAAGGAAAGAAAGATTATTTTGAACTTAACCATATTTACGTATTGTTTTTTTCAGTATTGCCAAAATTATAGAAGACAAAAGTTGAAGGACATAAAATTTGCCAAATACTGTAAAGATATGCATTCAATACAGGTGACTTCTTTTAAAAATAGTTGTCTTTATAAATTGAAGTATAATTTTAGTGTATAGCTAATAGATTTTTTACATAGAATTTGATATGCTATTTCTTTATAAAGAGAGTCATTCTATTAAGATAAACAATAGATGAAAACAACTAAAGTATAGGTGGGTTTGTGACAATATTCCACACTGATCCTGCCACTGGTGTCAATTCCTTCCACCAGGGTCCCTTCTCTGACCCCCATGTTTTTCTCTCCGATTCCCCACCCAGCCCAGCCCCAGCCTGCCATCTTGAAAGGCACCTTTAAGGTTTGGTTACTAAAGACTGGCTCTCATGATTTTAGTGTTGTTGACTTGGTGGGGAAGAAATATTTCTTTTAATATTTCAAAAACAATAGAATAACACCAAAATGTTCTAAACAAGAACAGTTCCAATATTTCAATATAGTCAATAGAATATAGTCAATATAGACAATGGATAGGGGGAAAAAATCACGGAAATGAACATATCAAAATCATATATATGGATATATTTCCGTGGTGAATCATATCATTAAAATAAATGGACAAATTCTAAAAAATATGATAATGGTTAAAAGCACCTCTCATGAATGGGTTAAGATCTAAATTTTGAGCTTCTTATCATTATTTGCAGATGACATGATATTATACATAGAGAACCCTAAACTCTCTACCAAAAAACTCCTAGAAACAATAGACGCATATAGTAGAGTGGCAGGATACAAAATCAAGACCCAAAAGTCAGTGGCTTTCCTATATACAAATAACGAAAGAGAAGAAAGGGATATTAAGGAAACTATTCCATTCACAATTGTGCCACAGAAAATCAAATACCTAGGAATCAACTTACCCAAGTATGTAAAGGACCTGTACAAAGAAAACTACAAGACACTGCTCCAAGAGATAAAAAGAGGACACAAGGAAATGGAAACACATTCCCTGTTCATGGATGGGGAGAATCAACATTGTCAAAATGGTAATACTCCCTAGAGCTCTGTACAGATTCAATGCAGTCCCTATAAGGATACCGATGACATTCTTCAAAGAAATTGACCAAACACTCCTGAAATTTGTATGGAACAATAAACCCCCAAGGATAGCTAAAGCAATCCTCGGGAAAAAGAAGATGGGAGGCATCACCTTTCCCAACTTCAAACTGTACTACAAGGCAGTAGTAATTAAAACAGCATGGTATTGGAATAAAAACAGACCTGTGGACCTATGGAATAGAATTGAGTATCCTGACACCCAACCTCAAACACATGATCATTTAATCTTTGATAAATGTGCAATGAGTCTAAAATGGAGTAAGGAAAGCCTCTTCAACAAGTGGTGTTGGGAAAACTGGGCAGCAACATGTAAAAAAATGAACTTGAACCTGTGTCTAACACCATGCACAAAAATCAGATCAAAATGGACTAAAGATCTCAATATCAGACTTGAATCCATAAAGTACATTGAAGAAAATATAGGAAAAACCCTCCACGACATTGAAGCTAAAGGCATCTTCAAAGGTGAAACATCACTAACAAAGCAACTAGAAGAAAAGATAAACATATGGGACTACATGAAACTAAAAAGCTTCTGCACCTCAAAAGAAACAGTGACTAAGATACAAAAGCAGTCCACAGAATGGGAAAGAATATTCACCCAATACCCATCTGATAAGGGGTTAATATCCAGGATATATCAGGCACTGGTAGAACTTTACAAGAAGAAAACAAACAACCCCATCAAAAAATGGGGAGAAGAAATGAACAGAAACTTCAGCAAGGAAGAAATTCGAATGGCCAAAAAACATATGAAAAAAATGCTCATCATCACTAATCATCAGAGAGATGCAAATCAAAACAACAATGAGATACCACTTTACACCACAGAGACTGGCACATATTCAAAAGAGCAAGAACAACAAGTGCTGGCGTGGATGTGGGGGAAAAGGGGACACTCATCCATTGTTGGTGGGAATGCCGGCTGGTACAGCCTTTCTGGAAAACAATATGGACTTTCCTCCAAAGACTAGAAATTGAACTCCCATTTGACCCAGCCATACCACTCCTGGGAATCTACTCTGGGAAACCAAAAATACGCAGCGGAAACACCATCCTTACTTTTATGTTCATAGCAGCATTATTCACAATAGCCAGAATCTGGAAGCAACCAGAGTGCCCGAAAATCGATGACTGGATAAAGAAGCTTTGGTACATCTACACAATGGAATACTATGCAGCTGTTAGGAAAAATGAAGTTATAAAATTTGCCTATAAATGGATGGACATGGAGAAGATTATGTTGAGCGAAATTAGCCAGAAGGAGAGAGACAGATACAGAATGACTGCATTTATTTGCATGGCATAAATATATATGTACATATTATGATACCAATATCCAAGGTCAAGTGAAACATATATCAGGAGGTCTTGTCAAAGGTGGAAATTATCACAAACGTGTGGGAGTCAGAGTTTAGGTAAGACAGAAAATGGAACAGGGTGCTAATAATAGTCGAGGGTACTAATGCCAACCTAGAACTGAGCATTAAATAGAGGCAAAAGGATACACATGACAACCTTTTAATGTATGTTCTGTAATCCATAGTCTGGAAGGGAAGGAAAAGAGAAAGAGAGAGAAAGGGAAAGAAATAAAGAACCTGCCATGGAGCAGGGCTGGGGAAGGGGGAGGGAACCGGGGATGTTGGTGGTGGGAGATGGGCACTGGTGGAGGGACGGGTGCTGAAACACTGTATGACCAAAACCCAAACATGAACTTTTTAATTGTATATCTTTTTATTTGTATATCTCACGGTGGTATAATAAAATACTTAAAAAAATAAATTTTGAGCTTCTAATAGGCTTCTTTGCCTCCACTGACTAAATGCTTAAATTCAGCGGGTCGCCACGTCTGATCTGAGCATATCCATATCTTAACCCATTCATGAGAGGTGCTTTTAACAATTATCCTATTTTTAGAATTTGTCCTTTTATTTTAATGATATGATACACCACGGAAATATATCCATATATATATGATTTTGATATGTTCATTTCCATGAATTTTTTTCCTATCCATTGTCTATATTGACTATATTCTATTGACTATGTTGATAGGCTTCTTGGAACCAGAGACTCTCAGACATGGGGCAGAGCTGCTACTTGCTCTCCCTGTGCCCAGCTGCTCGTGAGGTGCCCGGGAGGCATGGCGGGTTCTAGCCCTGGCCTGCCACCCAAGCAGAGCCTCACAAAAGCCTGACCACCCTTCCCTACTCCATGGGGCCCGCCATTTTCCACATCCGGACTTCCCTCTCATCACAACTCCACCCAGCAGATCAGACTATCACAGCCCGGCTCGGCCGCACAGTTCATCAATAAATGCTTTATTTAGAGGTGACTACAACAGTATGCCACCCGCACGGCAAGCCTGGCAAGCTGCTCGTGTAGTATTTGATATGCCAAATACCAGTAACATTTATATTTGGTCATTTCCATGACCTAATATAATGGTTTGAGGCTCTCTATGTACCTGGAGCAAGCGAATGCCTTTGGGTTCTACTAGCATGAGACAGGACATATGGAGTTATTACTGGTGCCCGCTCTAATAAATAGATGATTAACGGGAAGATAATGATAGTAGATAGTGAATAGGCTTCTTGATTGGTCTGGCTGCTATGAAGCAGAATTTGGAAGTGATTACTAAGTTTTAAATGTACTTCTTTTATGACGCCACTGTTTATGATAGTAACATGCATGTCTCTTAGGAGGACCTGAGAAAGTAACTAAGGAACAATTTTGTTGGTGTCATTAGAAAATTACAAACTTGACATTCTGTCACAGACAGTTGTCAGATATGATGTGAAAAAAGCAAACTGAAAATACCTACCAAGGTGTTCATTAAAACAGAAAAATGAACCCAGTATGGGTGTCGGATGGCATAAACATTCAAAAATGGTGCAGAAAGTCTCAACAGACTCACAATACAGGGTCAGAGGTAGGTATCAGTGTTGGGGAGGTGGGGAGAAAGGGGTTGTGTGGCCCTACTTTCTCAATTCAAAATTGGCCCACTTGTTTCAATTCAAAATTGTGCTGTGGAAATTTACTAAGTTGTTGACTATATACATAACATTTAACAGAATCAAGAGGATAGAGCCTTGAATAGGGCTTATGAGCTGGGAATTTTCTTTGTAGATACATGTGAACATTTTTGATACATTTTTGAGCCATGCTGGGCAGTGTTAGGACTTACTCTTGGCCCTGTGCTCAGGAGTAACTCATGGTGTGGGACCACATGGGATGCTGGGGTGTCAACCTGGAGTCGGTCACGTACTAGGTCCTCCCCACCGTGCTTGCTCTCTGGCCCTGTTTTGTCTTTGTGGCCATCGTTCATCATTTTCTTCCCTCTTCCTCCTCCCCCTCCTCTTCTTCCCTGTTCTCCTCCCCCTCCTCCTCCAACTGCAAACTTCTCCCTCCTCTTCCTCCTCCTCCTCTCCTCCTTTTTCTCTTCGTTTCCTCTTTCCCCACCCCCTCCTCCTCTTCCTCCTTCCCTACCCCTTCTTCCTTCACCTCCTCTTTTCTGCTCCTCCTCTTCCTCTCCTCTATGTCTCCTCCTCCTCCTCTGTGGTAGTTGGCTGAAGCAGAATGTCATTTGAAGTTTATTAGACTGAATAAAATATTTCTAAAGATAAGCTTTCTAATTAGACATGGCATACCTTCAGAGAAGTCTTGGCTCTCAGGTCAATAAGGGAACACCCTCCCATTGTGTTGTTAGTGTGAGGAACGATTTGTGCAACCCTATTCACACCCATATCTATTCCTATTGCAAGATCATGATCCATTAGCCTCAACTCACTATTTTGGGGCAGTCTACAGAGAAAAATATGCTACATGGAAATATATACGGAAATGTACTGTCATTTCAATGAAAGACGTGTGGTGGATGGAATATACAGTACAAAAGACTTAGCATGACAGATGGCTCTAAGAATTCTGGTTGTATATGTGAATAAGAGTAGTGTTGGTTCAATAAAATAATGTGGTACACGAAATAGATACGCCCTATAAAGACTCCTGTTACAAGGTGTTTGTCCAAAGCAAAGGTTTAGATAATATCTAGTGAAAGCAAACCTTTAGACTCTGACCACAGAAGTTACCAAGTGAGGGGAGGAGAAGGTGGAGGGAGGGGAGCTTGGGACAGTGTAGGAGGGAAATTAGCATCTGGCCAAGGGGGTGTTGCTATAACATCATCTGCTTAAAGTGAATATTAATGTCAGTGCGTGCCATGTTGCTCATTCACAAAATATATTTCTAAGAAGTTAGTTGTATATTGAGTTAGAAAGCAAAAATAAACAAAAATGTCTTTTTAATTTGGTAGGCACTATTGTTCATGAATTCATCTTCTTTCTTTTATCCAAGGCATGGGCCCTTCTCTCAGGGCAAACCCATTCCAGAGTGCCCTGCCCTTCACAAAGAAAAGAGAACTCTCCCGGGGCTCCCACAGGCTTCTCCGGGATCCATTGTGTTACCGCACTGGATGCCTCGCGGCACCCATCTCCGCCACTGAGTCCCTTTCGACTGGCCGAGGGCAACGGAGGCCATTGTCCATCCCTTCGGAACGGCACTCGCCCCATCTCTCAGGACCTACTGACCCATGTTCAACTGCTGTTCACATGGAACCCTTCTCCACTTCGGCCTTCAAAGTTCTCGTTTGAATATTTGCTACTACCACCAAGATCTGCACCTGTGGCAGCTCCACGGGCCTGTGCCCTAGGCTTCAAGGCTCATCACAGCAGCCCTCCTACTCTCACAGCATAGCATCCGAGGGGGCCCCCTGCCCTCCAGCGCCATCCATTTTCAGGGCTAATCCATTTTCACAGACATGGGGCAGAGCTGCTACTGGCTCTTCCTGTGCCCAGCCGCTCACGAGGTGCCCGGGAGGGATGGTGGGTTCTAGCCCCTGGCCTGCCACCCCAGCAGAGCCTCACAACAAGCCAGAAGATCTCCCCACTCCATGAGGGCCTCCATTTTCCACATCCGGACTTCCCCCTTGTCAGAACTCCACCCAACAGGCCAGCCTATTACAGCCCGGCTCGCATGGCCACTTGTAGCCACGTGGTTCATCAATAAATGCTGGATTTAGAGATGACTACAAGAGTATGCTACCCACAAGGCAGAGCCTGGCAAGCTACCCATGTCGTATTTGATATGCCAAATACCAGTAACAATTATAGACCTCATTCCTATGACCTGGTGGAATGGTTTGAGGCTCTTTATGTTCCTGGTGCCCTTGGGCTCTACTTGCATGAGACAGGACATATGGAGATGTTACTGGTGCTCGCTTGAGCAAATGGATGATGAACGGGAAGACAGACAGTGATTGTTCATGAAGAGCGTTTCTCTGTTTTGGTTTTTTAAAAGCATTATGATTGGGGTGATGGTCACAGCAGCATTTAAGTGGACAGTAATGCTGCACAGATGAGGGCACCCACAGCCTCCACATTTCCTGTGACCTTCCACCCTGGTCTATACCTCACCACTGGTCTGATTTCCTTCCCAGACCCCACCATTTGCTGATTGATAGTGATGGACTTTATATTTTGGTGGCTGGGAGCACATCTGTGATACTCAGACTTATTCCTGGCTTTGTGCTCAGGGATTACTACTGGCATATGGAAAGATCACATGGATTGCCAGGATGGAACCTAGCTTGGCTGTGTGCAAATCACACATCCTCCCTGTTGTGCTATCACCTCTACCTTTATGGCTTGTGGTCATGTTTCTTTCACTTTACCACCACCAACATGCCCTTGACCCTCCACCTCTATACTTCTGTTTTTTTTTTTTTGTCTACCTCATTGTTCTCCCTACATGCTCCTTGGTTAGTTCATGAGATAAATTATTAGCAAAGCAGCAGTAAAACATGTTTTATTAATTTTATGTGTTTTGGACAGATAACCCTTTAGGATAGAGATAACATCTTCCAATAATGGTTTTGTTTCTGTTGAGATTAAACTTCTTACAATCTGCAACACATGTCCTTAAATCAAACGACACATGAATTTCTCCCTCATTATTAATTTCTGCAGTGGTGACTTCAATATTCAATAAATGCATAACAAGACAAGATGCTCCACTGGGGAAAACAACTCCATTCTTGATTGGTGGATAAACAGTTTAGCATGAGATTGCTTGATAGTTTCTGGCTTAAACTATTTGGTCTCCCAAGACAGAGGTATTTTTTCAGAGCCAGCCCTTGCACCGTGTCATTGTAATGACACTGTAAAACAGTTCTTTTATACTTTGCAATAAAACAGTGTGACATCTTAAATCTGAGTTGCTTTACTTTTTTAAAGGGTGAAGGATGCATGATTTCTTCTCATCTGCCTCCTTCCAGCAAGGCAATCATCAGACACAAAGAAGGAAGCTCAGGGGAAACACACTGTCACTCTATAAATAAGATGGAGGGGTAATTGTTCACAATCGGAGCAGATAAGAAGACAAGGTGACAATAACCTAGAATTATTCAAAGAAGTGTAGGTTTTGCAGTAGGTAAAGATAATACAATGGAGGCTGCTCCCACAGAAACACACAGTGTGGAGGTGGTTATCAGAGTCATCAGCGAGCAGGAAAGATGGGATTAGGCCTTTGAGTTTAATGAGACTCTTTGTTCTGTAAGTTGGGGCCAAGTCTGGTGATAGTGGCAGATAAATAGAGGAGGGAGGCCTCGTAGGGGAACTATGCTAGGAAATGCTTGCTGGAAGTTTTCTGGGCTCCATTAGATCCAGGCTCTGCAGTAATTATCACCTAGATAAAGCTTTGATTTCAAGAACCAACCAGATGCTAAGAAACCAGAAGCATCCCACCTTCCAGGTTAGTGCACCCCTTTCCAGAAGAAAGCGCCGCCCCCCAGATATGAACCAAGCTGAAATTTAAGACCGCAGCGTGTGTTCTGGGGAGATTTGCCAGGTGAAGAAATATTACTGTGTGGCGCAATGTCTGATCCATTTTCTAACTCAGCAGTTGGGTCCGGCTTAGCGGAAGCATTGGAAGGGGTTGTTTTGGCAGAGGAAATTCACGGTTTTCAATACAGTGTACTTTGTCCTTGACGATGAGCATTGCGTTTTGGGTATATGGCGAAGCTTTAAAGTTTATAATGGTTGTCGTAGTCTGGTCAGGTGACTATAACAAAATGCCACAGTCTGTGTGGCTTATAAATAATAGAAATTTATTTCTCTTGGTTTGAAGGCTGCAAGTCCTGCACCAGACAGTTTGCCTCCTTTGGTCACCACTTCTTGGTGGCCAGCTTCTTTGCATTCTCAGGAGACAAAAGGAAACTAGGGAGCTTTGTGGGGGTCTCTCTTTTAAATCCTTTCTTAAAAGCTTTGTCCCAGGACTCAAGTTCTGTCCCGTCACCTCACTCCACACTTACTAGGATTCCAACCTCCGAATTTGGCAATGGCTGTATCCTGGTGACATCACCAATGTTCCCTTGTGACCTGCTCAAGCCCATAATGAGAATCAGGCAATTGATCTTTGAAGATAATCCACTGGCAAATGTCTTCTCTGAATTCTTATTTGAGTTGATATTTCCAGGATTCTTGACTAGCAGTGACATTTTGCAAATATTGGTTCAATATCTTGATTGCTTTCTTCAGAGTCCTGTGTACCTCCGTAAAACTTTCTCTCACTCCCTTGAACCTGCATTTGCATAATGTCAACTGCAGGTGGATTTCCTCCATGCATACTAATGGGAAACTTTTTGGTTTCTGGAATTCTGAAAACACACACTGATGGCCACAGGAAGGCCGACACTGCCTCCCCTGTGTGCCCTCTTTGAAGTTCCTACTCACTGATCCAAGATACAATTTCTCCTTGGATATCTTGACCCAAAGATGGTCATTTCACACAAAACATATTTCATTGCCTTTAAGATTTCATATTATTTCCATTTGTATCACTGGTACAACCATGAAAAAGTCTGATGCCGCTCTGGGAAAGATAAGATTTCCTTAAATAGAAGGAGTAAATGATCATGGAAAAGTAAAATAAGTTAACTCAGGGGAAATGTAGATTGATATTCTTTATGGAAAGTTGGTGGTACTGTTGGTGTATGGGATTCTGAGCTACTTAGCACCGGTTGGGAAACTTTAACCCTCACACTCCACATTATAATATGACCTTTAGCCCATCACCAAGTATACCCTTTGCTTTTGCTAAGGATCAGGGATGTCTGCTCTGAGAGACTCAGAAAGATGGTGAGAACTGCTGCCATCTCACTCTAAATGAATTCTAGAACATTCCATGGACACAACCAATCAGGTTTGATTTCTCCAGGTATGAATCTCAGGTGCCAGGTTGGAGGAAGTAAGTCTCAGGCTGCCCTGGCTGAAGGAGAAGGTCATAGAGTCCATTTGCTCCATGGACAAACAACGCTTGACCCCTTCCCGTCGAACCCAGCCCTTGCCTTCACTGGTGTTGCAGGCTACAGTGGGATCAACGACTCCTCAACCCAGGTGAGCTGCAGGCGAGTTGTCAGTGTCCTCTGCTTCTCAATTACCGTTCTTCCTCTTAGATGGGACAAATAGTAACACTGACTTCTTAAAGCAGTTCCTCTTGCGTTTCTAGGCCACTGCTCTGAGTCTGTATCTTTAACATGTCTTTTGCTCATTCTACCTTTTTGTCCACCTCCCCTTTTTCACTGTGGTTCTTAGGTCACACCTGGTTGTAGTTCTCAGCCTTACCCCAGCTCTGGGCTCAGGGATCACTCCTGGCATGCTCAGGGGATCATATGAGGTGCTGGAGATTGAACTTGGGTCAGCCTCCTGCAAGGATAGCACTCTATTTGCTATACTATCTCTCCAGCCCTTTCCCTTCTCTCTTTTAAGAAATCTAATTATTCATTTGAGAAATATCACTGTATCACTATATCAATGTCTTCCCGTTCATCATCGATGTGCTTCGAGCGGGCACAGAGAGAGCCAGTAGCAGCTCTGTCCCATGTCTGTGAGTCTCTGGCTCAGCATACCTGGGCCGGACTTGAAAAAGACTGCTGCAGGGTGGGTTTGGATGAGCCAGGCTGTGATAGGCTCGTCTGCTGGGTGGAGTTCTGACGAGAGGGAAGTCCAGATGTGGAAAATGGTGGCCCCTCATGGAGTGGGGGGGTTGTCTGGCTTGTTGGGAGGCTCTGCTGTGGTGGCGGGCCAGGGCTAGAACCTGCCATCCCTCCCAGGTTCCTCATGGCTGGGCACAGGAAGATCTGGTAGCAGCTCTGCCCCATGTCTGTGAGTCTCTTTGAAAAATATAATTAACGAAAACAAATGGCATTTTTAGATGCTATGCTATTAAAGTATGAGTTTGTGATATTTTAGAGAAGAAAGAGGAATAGAAATGTATTTGGAAGCAATGTTCTGAGCGTACAGCCATATAGCTTCACTACAATGTAAGGCACATTCTGTTGCACAGAACACGTTGTACGTCCTGTCAAGCTTTCGATCTTTCTGTTTAAGTGTGTACATTTCTTTCCTCCGAAAGTGAGATCTTTGCAAGCTTTTTTTTTTTGCTGTTGAACTAAGTGTCATCTATCTTTACTGTTCCAAGTTTAACAACATTCTCATTAAAGGCTGCAACCAGGGTAAAGGGGCAGGAGGGTCCTGAGTTATTTCTTATTTTACTCTTGACACTAATTGCGCTACCCCCTGGGAATAAATCTGGACTCATGAGCACTGTGCTTCATCAAGCAGTGAAGAAAATAATGTACCTCCCAAGAATAAAAATAGCCTATAAGGAGCATTTCAGTCAAGTTTTATGAAGCTTTAAATAAATGAGTTTTATGGTTATTCTTGCAAAACTTCTTTTTAAGTTAACTTGTAACGAAAAGTGATGCTAGAGTCTCTCTTTTGTCACTGGGCTTCTCTTAGCTCACAAACCACTCCCTGGGGATAAGCAACTCAGATGGAGACATAAGATAACTGTAACTTAATGGTACCCCAATGGCCTTTAAAAGTTAATGCTGCTAAAGCAATTAATGAAGCTTCTAAAGTAAGGGATGTAAGCCTGAGGATAATTTATGCATTGGGATGATCAGGCTCATTATTGGCATTATTTAACATCCCCCAGATAGTCCGGAGATCGTGGTCATACAGCCAAAAAATATGATGAGAAAATATTTTTCTGTCTTAAGGTTAGGATAATATTCTTTAGATTAGGAGAATAAAAAATATCTATGCATGGAATAGCTCTGTTAGGGCAAAACATGGTTCTTTATAAGAATTCATCTAATAAGTATCACTGTATCATTTTCTTCGCGTTCAACATCGATTTGCTCGAGCGGGCACCAGTAACATCTCCATATGTCCTGTCTCATGCAAGTACAGCCCAAGGGCACCTACTAGCTCCAGGAACATAAAGAGCCTCAAACCATTCCATCAGGTCATGGGAATGAGGTCTATAATAGTTACTGGTATTTGGCATATCAAATATGACACAGGTAGCTTGCCAGGCTCTGCCGTGCGGGTGGCATACTCTTGTAGTCATCTCTAAATCCAGCATTTATTGATGCTTGGGGCCGTGCAAGCTGGGGTTGTGATAGGCTGGTCTGCTGGGTGGAGTTCTGATGAGGGGGAAGTACGGATGTGGAAAATGAAGGCCCTCATGGAGTGGGGGGGGTCATCTGGCTTGTTGAGAGGCTCTGCTGCAGTGGCAGGCCAGGGCTAGAACTCACCATCCCTCCTGGGTGCCTCGTGAGAGGCTGGGCACAGGGAGAGCAGGTAGCAGCTTGCCCCATGTCTGTGAGTCTCTCTAATGAGCACAGATTTGAAAAAATGTTAAGGTTCTAAAATCATGTTTTGGCAATTCTGGGTAAAATAATGAATGTAAAGGCAACAGCCATTATGAAACTAATGTCCTCAGGGGAAGCTTGGTTGGAAAGTTCGTAAGTAGGACAGACTAACATCAGTGGCCCCACTAATAAACATTAACATCATTAAATATAGAGCAGTCAGGTAGCAGGTATCTCAATGATGTCAGGTATTGGTAAACATAGAGCATCACTTCTAACACATATTGTGAGATGACTGGGGGAGTTGACTAAATGACTACTTTGGGTAATTTCTGGGTTCAGTCCCTAGCACTCTATGGTCTCTGGAGCACTTCCTGGTGGCCCCAAACAAAACAAAACCAAAACCAAAAAGGAAGAGTGAAGAATATTCGTTCACTAAGAAAATATGTAGTGGGGCTGGAGAGATAGCCTGGCATAAGACCAACCTGGGTTAGATCCCTGGCATCCCATATGGTCCTCTGAGTACTGCCAGGTGTGTCCCTGTCACCCTCTAAGATTTCTTTGCCAAGTTTTATAAGAAATATAGTGGTTCTTGGGACCAGAGAGATAGTCTAGTGGGTAGGATGATTGCCTTGCATGTGGCCGACATGTGTCTCAATCCCCAGCATCTCATATAGTCCTCTGTGCACTGCCAGGAGTAATTCCTGAGTGCAGAACCAGGAGTAACCCTAAGCATCACTGGGTGTGGCCCAAAAAGGCCAAAAAAAAAAGAAATATAGGGGTGCAGGAAAGTTAATCCATACACAAAATGATGGAATTAGTCAAGTGTAGGCTGCGGGGTACTTAGTAGTTCTTACCAGTGGAATAAATAAAATGTGAGACTCTGCCTGCACTGCACTGTCCTTTGGGCACTGCCAGAAGGGACCCTTGAACACGGAGAGCTGAGAGTAGTCTTCAAGTACCACTGGCTGTGACTCCAAAATGAAAAAAAGCAACCAAACACACCCCACACACACACCCCCACACACAAATCCCTCCAAATGTGAGATTTAGCATATCTAGTCCAATCTGAATATTGAGGACTTCTAATTCAAATAAAGCTAGAAATATTTTCCATGATGATATTAAGAGATTATTGACTTTGAATGTGTAATGCTTATTTTAAAATAACTATCCTAGTTAAAGAAGCATATTAAGTATTTATGTTGAAATGCCATAATTGTGGCAATTTCTTTAAACTATTCTGATTCAAATGTATGGGTCAGCATATGAGTTGAAATGAGCCATATGTCAATACGAATTAAGGTTGGTTGACAAGGATGTGAGGGTTAAATAGGGAGTTTTATGCCCTTCTGGTTATATTTCAAAAGTTTGTATAGTGAAAGGGGAACATGAAAGACAAAGAAGGTGGTGAAAGAGTTGTAATTTCTGAAATCATAGTTTCGAAGAATCAAAACAAGTGTGGGTGTTGTTTTGAGCTGATGTAAAATCTTAGACATGGATACAACACAAAATTTCAGTCGGTGTTGAATTACTTTTTATTTTTTTGTAAATTGATTGAAAACATACCTCCTTGTGAATTTTCCTTATCTATGAGATGTACCTTATATAATTTCTAGATTATAATATGGATAGGCATATTATGTATCTGTAATATGCAAATTGGTAATGGGATGGGTGCTAGAATATTAAATGCCTCTAACAAATTATCATGAACAACTCTGTAAACTTCGAGATTATATAATGGATAACTTTATAATTTAACCAAACCAAGAATTTTCTTGAACTTGATAGCTTTAATATTGATCACTTGATCACTTCACATCCCGTTATTCAACAATTTGTTCGAGAGGGCACCAGTAACATTTCCATTTGACCCTATCACTTGGCAGTGTAGACCAATGGGATCTGCTTGCTTCAGGAATACAAAGAGGCTCAAACTGTTCGTTCAGGGTCTTGACGAAGAAGTCTGACCATCTTGTAGGTGGGCAGCCACGTGATCTTTAGACATCCCATGGGATCCAGTTGGTAATGGCTCTAGTCCAGCAGTCGTCTCCAAATTGCATTACATGTCCAGCCCACCTGATTTTCGATGCCTTGGCAAACAAGACAGCGTCCCTGACTCTGGATCAGTGATGGATGTCAGAACTCTGGATTCCTTCTCTCACTTGAGTGAGGTGTGATATTCCAAGCAGAGCTCTTTCAATTCCTCTCTGGGAGACCCGAATAGCATTCTCATCCTGCTTTCATAGGGCCCAGATCTTGAGGCATATGTTAATGCAGGGAGTACGGGGAGTCGAAGAGATGTGCCTAGAGCCAAAGGTTTTTTGTCTTTTTAGCTATTTCTTCGATGCTTTTGAAGGCATTCCATACTGCTCTCTTCCTCTTGCGCAGTTCAGGTTTTAGGTCATTCATCATGGTGACTTCTTGACGTAGGTACACATAACTGCTGCATTCAGAGATGTTTGTTCCATTGAGAGTGAATGGGGCCTATGGAACTAGTTCATTTTTCATGAACATAGTTTTGTTGAGATTCAGCTTAGACCTATCTTTCCACATTCTCGGTTGAAGTTAGCCAGCATTTGTGCCTCTTGGCTAATATTAGGTGTTATGAGAATGAAGTCATCAACGAAGCGGAGGTGGTGTAGTTGCCAACTGTCTATCTTCACTCCCATTCTCGAGGGTGGCGCTGAAGAGTTTTGGTGAAATGGTATACTCTGCTGAACCCCTCTTTTGACATCAATGATCACTTCCTTGTAGAATGGTGAAATTCTGGTGGTGAATCCGTAATACAGCTCACGAAAGATCTTGATGTATTGGGTTTGAATGCCCTGTTTGGCTAGGGCTTTGATGACTGCTTTGGTCTCCACAGAATCAAAGGCTTTCTTTAAATCAATGAACATGAGTCAGAGAGGCATCTTGAACTCCCTACAAACTTCAATGAGCTTGGTTACCATGTGGATATGGTCGATTGTGCTGAATCCTTTTTTGGAAGCCAGCTTGCTCGCATAGTTGTCCTTCATCTAATGTTCTGCCAATCCTGTTCAGGATGACTCGAGTGAACAGCTTGCAGATGACAGACAACAGGCAGATGGGGCAATAGTTTCTAATGTTGTTAAAGTCTCCCTTCTTGTAGAACTGTCCTGCTGGTTTTCCATTGGGAGGGCACCTTGCATTCAGTCAGGTAGCATGTGAAGAGCCGAGCCAGTGTATTGATGAGTACTGAAGGCAGATTCTTTAGGTGTTAGGGTCTGACCTTTGTCTGGGCCTGGTGCTGTTCCCTTCTTTACCAACAAAATGGCATGTTGAATTTCAGAAGGGAGAATGTTGGGAATGACATAACCATCCTGCGGAATTTGGTATGTTGGCAGCGTGGATGTGGCTATCAAATGATCTGAGAAGAAATCATGAATAATCTTCTCCATTGCCTTCTGGAAGATATGATAGATCCATCAGGACATCCGAAGGCAGTCATCTTGGCTTTATAGTTGGCGAAGGACAGGCGGGCATTATGAATGCTTTTCCCGGCTTCTGCTGCATCATCCAGTATTTCTGCTCTTCTCTCTTTGAGGTCTTTCTTTATGGCTTCTCTGCACTGCTTTGCAACCTTGGATGTTAGCATTTTGTCACCAGAGGCTCGTGCCTTACCAAGTTGGCAAATGAGCTCAAGAGTTTTTGAAGACAGACCTCCTTTTGTGGCTTTCTCTCTTGACATTCTTTGCACAATCATGGAGGTGCTGAACCATTTATTTGTATTCTTCATTGATGTCGCCAATGATGGTATCTTCCCATCTTGCCACAATGGGGGACAAAGAGGTCCCAGTTGGTGGTTATTCTGGGAATTCTTGTCTTAAAGTTTGCAGACTTTTCTCCCCGTTGCATGAAGTAGAATTTTTCAACGAAGGAGACCGTGGTTCGATCCTGTTTGGAATTTTGGGACAACAGCAACATCAGTCAGGCAAAACCACCGATTGAGGATCACTTGATCACTTGAATCCCATTATTCATCGATTTGCTCGAGCGGGCACCAGTAACATTTCCATTAGACCCTATCACGTGCCAATGTAGCCCAATGGCATCTGGTTGATTCAGGAATATGAAGAGCCTCAAACCGTTCCTTCAGGGTCTTGACAAGGAAGTCTGACCATCTTGTAGGTGGGCGCCACGTGATCTTTTGACATCCCGTGGGATCCAGTCGGTAATGGCTCTAGTCCAGCGGTTTTCTCCAAATCGCATTACATGTCCAGCCCATCTGATTTTCGATGCCTTGGCAAACGAGACAGCGTCCCTGATTCTGGAATAACGACGGAGGTCAGAACTCCGGATTCCTTCTCTCACTTGAGTGAGGCATGATATTCCAAGCATAGCTCTTTCGATTCCACTCTGGGAGACCCGAATAGCATTCTCATCCTGCTTTCAGAGGGGCCCAGGTCTCTGAGGCATACATTAATGCAGGGAGAATGGTAGAGTTGAAGAGATGTGCCCAGAGCCAGAGGTTGTTTGTCATTTTAGCTATTTCTTCGATGCCTTTGAAGGCATTCCATGCCTCTCTCTTCCTCCTGTGCAGCTCAGGTTTTAGGTCGGTCATCATGTTGATTTCGACCTAGGAACACATAACTGCTGCATTCAGAGATGTTTGTTCCATTGAGAGTGAATGGTGCCTCTGGAACTAGTTCATTCTTCATAAACATGATTGAAGATGATGTGGTCAATTTCATTGTGGAACTGTCCACCAGGGGATTCCCATGTCCAACATTTTGATTCAGCCTTCTGGAACTGTGAGTTCCCATGAATGATCTTGGGTGGACATGATGAACTCAGATAGTCTTCACCCTTTTTGTTCCATTCAGGCCATGGGTCCCAATGTGGAGTTCTTCGGCCAGTCTTCTCGGTCCTAACTTGGCAGTAAAATCACCAACTATGATCTTGTAGAAGGTGTGATCTTTTTTAAAGAACTCCTCTCTAGTTCCATGTAGAATTTGTCACTTTCTTCTTCCTTTGTATGTGGATATTGGTGCGTAGACAAAGAAGATAGAAATTGCTGCAGTGGGTCACATCTCTTCAAGTGTAATTGTCCTATTCGATTTGTTAGGCATTCAAATGAATCAATGTTGACGGGGCTATGTTTGTGTTGACAAGGACACCAACGCCACCGACACCTCTCTTTCGTTGCATGTTCTGAGGAACAGTTCTCTGGTGTTAAAAATCTTGTAATCGCGATTGATGTCTCTTCTTCTCAGTCAGCCCAATGATGTCATAATTGATCTTTTGCACTTGCACCATCAGGTCCTCAATTTATGCTCAGTTGCCCGCATATGTAAATTGAAAGTACAGTCATTTTAGTCCTTCTCGCTTTGGCAACTTAGTATGGCTCTCAAATTTTATCAGGCCCCTCCTTTTTCATCTTTCTTAGTGCTGCCATATTAAGGGTTCTTTCAGGGTCAGGAAGATGAACATTTTTTATTACTGGTTTTGGCATATCGAATATATATCGGACAGCTTGCTATGCTCTGCCATGCAGGCAGTATACTCTTAGTAGCTTGCTGGACTAAGCACTGCCAGGAGTAATTCCTGAGTGCAGAGCCAAGGAGTACCCCCTGAGCATCGCTGAATGTGACATCACTCTCTGCCCTGACAAGCAGGACATGCCCTTCAGCAGTTCCTCGTAGCCAGAGGACACATGGCCTGTGCCCCAGTCATCCCACTGGCGGTCCTTTTTGAGCTTGGCAAACATAGTGGCGGTAAAGATGGTGTGACCCAAAAAGGAAAAATAATAGTCAGGGCCAGGACGGACAGTGCAAAGGACTTGCCTAGCACCAACTGACCAGCACTACACATGGTTCCCCAATGGCTATCACAAGAGATCCTTGAGCACAGCTGATGTAGGCAGGAAGACAGGGGTCCCGAGGCAATGAAGTTTCACCATAGGGCTGTCCAGAGTCACCAGGGATCAGACTGGAGAAAATAAGGAACATCCCTTTTTTCTATAAGCATGTCTATAGTCCATAGACATGCTTTAGCCCTGAACTATCTCTCTGGCCCACTAATGTATTTTTTAGCAATTCTAAGGAAACAAAAATACCTTTTGTCAATAATACTTTCCAACTTCTTGATGTAAATAAAATGTAAATAAACAAAATGACCATATCTGTTATGCTTATAGAATTTTGAAAATATTTCTTCAGTCATGTTGTAGATATATTGGAGATAGGTACAAATGATTGGACCATACTTTAATTTATTTCAAGCCGCTATGCCAAGTGCAATTTTGACAGTTTTATCACGTGTGATATATCCAGTTATATACCTTGAAAATACTTGTATGGAACTAGGGAACTGTGGCAATAATATTTAAAGATGATTCATATTGGGGCCTGAATAATAATAATACTGCAGGACTGACCCAGGCTTGATCCTGAGCATCTTATATTGCCACCTGAACCCTACCAGGGGACATCCATGAGTGTAAAGCCAGGGAGTAAGCCCTGCCACTGCTGTGGCAGGATGTGGCCTGTAAAACAAAGATCAGTATCATGAATTTAAATAATGCAGCCAGAAGTGTGTTTTTGTACAGAGGATATGTAATTCAAATGTTTAACCCCGCACCTTGTTCCTGGTTCTTCCCCTGTAGATAATCACAAAGCACCCTGACTTCCTTTCCTTTGGTGTCTCAGACCCACAGAAACCTTTAGGTGACCAAGACAACCACAGTTCCCACAACCAAGACAAAAAACAGCTTGTGGTGTTTATGAAGATGTTTCATTATCCTTATACATGCATTTCTCGGTCTCACTGTCAACATACAGTTATGGATAGTGATGTGCAGTTTTGTTTTGGTAAGTCTAGTTGGCTTGATAGCTATCCTTCACAGTTTCTAAGCTACTGTGCAATATCATTGCATGTAGACCATGTGGCATATCTCTATATCTTATAAACTTAGTAAACAATCTGATCAGCAATGTTATGATTGTACTCCTGTCATCTGGGAGCAATCTTACTGCTTCTTCTCTCTGATTCCTGAGTACAGCATTTCTCAGGCTAAGCCATTTGGCTCCTGATGGGTCCCCAGGATATTCCAAATGAGCCATAGGTGAAAATCGTAATACGTAGTGGGGGTCCTAGCAGGAAACCAGGGATCCAATTCATAGAACAGGGGTTTTGGAGGGTGGAGCACAGAAAGGAAACATGGTTAGACAAGCCACGGTCAGAAGAAAATCAAGAAATACTGCTTTAATGTACTGCATGTGTCTTAGCCAACTGTATCTCTCCAGGACTCACCTTCTTCTCTGTTGCTGCTGCCGATGCTTAACTCAAGCTACGGTATCTTATGTTCCCTTGATTTACTTCCCATCTTATTGTTGTTCTTAATAAGATTTTTTGTTTATATCCATTCCCTGTTGTAAGTTAGACACACTAAACATCAGATAAACAGGAGAAGACATAGATTAGTGTCTTGTGGCTACCCTTGGTTTCTTTGGGTGCTTTCAGTTGCAATGTTTTCCTGCTTTAATGAGACTTGGTTTTCTTGGGAATAGGGAGCAGCATAAAATGCAATGAAATGAACATATTTGAAAGGCCAAACACCAAAGTGAAATTCTCCTTCTGGGACTCTCTAGAAATTCAAAGGAGGATTGTCTATCTCTATTGTGATTAAGTATTGCAGGTCCCTGAGCAGACATGAGCAAGGACACATTTAGGGTTTCCGGATATGGGATCTGTGCAACAATCATTTTATGGAAAATATCCAATTAAGTGTTTGTTGGCTTTTCATGTGGAAGAAATCTTCACATTAAGCCAATTCAATGTTTCGGAGAAGTAAAAGAAATCACTTAGATACTGGAGATTAGCTTAGATTCCTTGGGGTCCCTAATTATTTTCTTAAAGAATTGGCTCTCTCAAAAGTTTGGTTTGGGGACAGGCAACATCCACATCACCTGAAAATTTATTAGAAATGCAAATTTTGAGCCCCACTTAAGCACTAAAAAGTTCAAAACGTCCTCAGTGGACCCAGAAATCTGTTGTCCTACGTTTACTAAGGGATTCTGGCAAAGGCACAAATTTAAGAACTACTGGTTTAGTGTATATTTTCCCACAAAGGTTTTGACATTTTAAATCCATTTCCCTCATTTTTATTAATACTGCATAATCCTCTGAAATAATACCTCAGGTCAGATAGTCATTAAAAAATGCAAGACTGTTTGTAAAGACAATGAATATAATGCTTTATACTGACTTGACAATTTTGCTTATGGGTGTGAACTCTGAAACCATTGTCTTTATTTTTATTGTAGCCATCACTTTTTTATGGTTTTGCTGACATTCAGAAAATAAAGCACCTGCTGCATAGGTTTGACTGACACATTTTTAAGGAAATCAAGGAAGGGGCCATCTAGAGTCCCAAGGAGGCTGTGTTAATGACCAAACAACACTGGTCAGGAATGGAATGTGAACCTCTGTCCACAGTTGCATTCTAGGTCTGACAGGCAGTATTTCCCCTGGTGGAATATTATGACATCTCATTGCCAGGCCAAAAATACCAGAGAAGCTTAATGTTAGTTTTCATTAGCACTCTGGAATTCACTTCCAGAGATTCTCCCTGTTTATGTAATTGTGAGTCATACTACTGATCAAAACAAACAAAAGTATAAAAAAATAAAGAAAATGCCTCTTTAACAGCTCAATTTCTCCTATATTGGTACTAATCGTTTTAAGGAAAATACTAGAAATTAATAATGCATTAGAAACGAATATACAATAACCAAGTTAATGAAACTGTACTCATGACCTCCAAGAGTTCAGTTATTACTTATTTAAGTAATAAGTAATAAGATCTCTTACTGCATTTAAGTAATAGTTCTTACTCAACAATCTAGTTTTGCTGGTGTGAATATAGTTATAGCTGCTTTACTTTTCATGATCTTATGATAGTTTCACTTCTCTTTATTCCTGTAGTGATTTTTTTTTGTCCTTCAAAAACACAAGTAGGATTTTAAGCTTTCTATTCAAAGATGGATCTTTGGTTTCCATACGATATTTATTCCATTAACACTTAGTTTAATTATATTTAAAATGTGCCCTAATTCTCACATCTTGCCTTTTCTCTATTTACCCTTGGTTTGTTCTCCTTTTTCTTTCATATCCTTAGATGGATCAAGTATTTTTGTATTTCTCATTCTTTCTCATCTTTAGTGGATCGATCAGATTATCACATTTATTACTGTATTAAAATATGTTTTTGATAGTTCTCAAATGTTGCAATTATTTCATGAGTCTAATTCCATTTATATTCTACTTGGGACTTTGTCCTTTTTGTTCTTTATGTTACTACCATTCTCATTTTGACTTTGAGGATACTTATATCTTCTTAAATTCTTGGTCCACTTCTTTTGATAATAAATAAAAATTGACATATATTCTTCATTTGTCACATTTAATACTGTTTTGTCTGTATGGGGTACCATATGGGATGCTATGGTTCGAACCCAGGTCAGGTGCATGCAAGGTCAGTGTTTTATCTGCTTCTCTCTCTCTGGCCTGTGCTCCCAGAGTCTTATCATATGAAAATGCCTGAAAGCAACGTTAAGCAATGGTTGTTCCAAAGTTCCAAGTGGACAGGGAGAAGTGGAGGTGGCCGGGAGACTAAAGCGGGACTTAGAAAGTTCTCTTTAACAAGCTCTGTTGTCTTTCTTTCGCCTAGGCTCTGATATCTATCAAGGAATTGCAACCCTCTGCCACAAGACACATATCACCAAATGGCAGATCTACAAAACAGTGATGGAAGTGATTTCAGTGATGTTTCGTCCTGCCCGTTTTCAGTTCCTGATGGTGACAGGGGGTGGGGGAAGGGGGGTAGTTTAGGACAATCTCTGCAGGGGACCTTGTCCCTGTGGTGAGTTGGGAGCATGGTATGGGCTGCATGAATGAAGTTTTCTCAGGGGACACAAATATGACATGAACTGGGGCTTCTAGACTGAGAACCGTCACACTTCCTCGGGGTGGAGTTGTCTGAGAATCATCAGGTTTCCTTTGAGAGAGCTCAGAGCAACTTCCGGCTTCTCTCAGCACTAACCAGGGGGTGGGCTGACCTTCTCTGCAGAGGGCAGTTCCTAAGCTGAGGAATCCTCCAAGAGTAATATCTTCCCCACCTCACTCTCCTGTGTTTTTTCTAGTTGTACTCTTTGTACAGTAGAAAAAAAAGAAGCAAGGAAATTCAATTATGTGCAGAGATGCGGTTTCTAGTATCACCTCATCTTTCTTGTTGAAGCCTCACTTTTGAAGTATTTAATCCCCACCCCATCATCCATCTTTTGTGAGGATTGAAAAGGACTCATTTAAAAAGGACCCACCCTCACCACTATGAGGCCTAAGAAGCAACTCTGAATGTGTACTAGAGACACCTAAGTAACTCCAAAAACTAAAGTTATGCCAGTTGCACATCCTGAAATCCTAATAAGAATTGATCTTGTGTGGACAAGGGCTCAGGTGTGTCTCGGATTCTGTCCCTATGTGCAGGGCCATCTTCCAGATGCAGGAGGCAGGGCTGCATGCTGGGTGAGTCCTCCAGGATGGAAAAGACCAGACTTTGGCCCAGAGAGATTGGACAGTGGGGAGGCTGATTGTCTTGCCTATAGCTGACCTGGGTATGAGCCCTGGCACTCCAAATGGTCGCCTATGCAGCGCCATGAGTAATTCCTGAGAGCAGAGCCAGGAGTTCCCTGAGCATGCTGGGTGTGGCCCTAAAAGCAAAAGAAAGAGAAAAGAGGAGACTTTGATAGAAATAGGAGTAGAGTAAGATAGAATGTTGGATGACAGGCCTAGCTAGCTTGGGAGCTTTGCTGTTTTATCCACTCACAGCTTAATCTATTTACATGTTCTTAAGCCAGGGTCATACTAATGAGATCTATCTTCAAACACTGATAGAGGGTGTGGCAGTTACAGGAGTCACCTTGACTCTGAATGAGTAACTTCTCACATTATTATTATATAACTACTAGGACCTCTATGTTATCTAGATTGGTCAAAGCTTCTCTTTATACCCACTGGACCTAGCGTGAGACAGTTAGAATTTACCAGGAGACTACCATCCTGGCTACATTGAGACTATTGTTTAAGATTATAGGAAGGATCATACTAGTTTGCCCTCAAGAAGGCAACTGTGACCCTTTCAGTATACGGAGAACAAGATACTCAGAATAACCCTGGTGCAGATAATAAATAAGAAGGACCTTGTGGGTACCATCTAGATTACATGAAGTTAAGATGTATTATTTTATACCAGCCTTTCTCTCCAGTTTTTTACATAAGAGATAAACTGATAAACTCCAAAGAAGGGGTTAGTCCTTGGTGTAATCCTTTGTTTATACCTATAGTAGGGTGTGGCACCACCTTTCTACACACTTCTACTATCTAGAAGCTGTTTAGTGTTCTTTGTTGACAAGACCCTCCCTGTAGTTAGGATTACTCTGGTGTATAAGGGGACTGACTTGAGGTACTCTCCCCTTTTTGGTAGGGCTCTTTCTCTCTTTGGTGGGATCCTCTCTTTGGTGGGACTCCTTTCTGGTAGACCCCTCTTTGGTAGAACTCTCTCTCTCTGATGGGATCCTCTTTGGTAGGAGACTTGGGCCCTCGTGTATGGTCTAAGTTCTGACCAGAGCTAAGATCTTCCATTATACTGGATTGTGATGGTAGAACTTTTGTACTATTAAAAGCCTTTTTTGGAATTGCGCCGGACTTTTGAGTTTTCACCCATTCCCCCAGAGGCCTAGAAGGTAAAAAGAGAACTTGTGTCCTGGTACTGTTGGGGACCCCAGTGGCTCCCTGACAAATAGAAGGCACGTCTGTAGAATTCTTCTCAGAGTAGAACTATCACTGTATCACTGTCTTCCCATTCATCATCGATTTGCTCGAGTAGGCACAATTAACATCTCCATATGTCCTGTCTCATGCAAGTAGAGCCCAAGGGTACCTGCTTGCTCCAGAAACATAAAGAGCCTCATCCATTCCATCAGGTCATGGGAATGAGGTCTATAATTGTTACTGGCATTTGGCATATCAAATACAACACGGGTAGCTTGCCAGGCTCTGCAGTGCGGGTAGCATACTCTTGTAGTCATCTCTAAATCCAGCATTTATTGATTAGAGTAGAACTAATGGTGACTTAATAGGAAAGGCCCTCCCAAACCCTCTCTCTCAGGAACCTGTCCATTCACTGATCACCTGTTTGTGTACTGTGGCACCTTGTGTTGACCACCCCCACAAGCATGCCTGTCTTTTTTTCTTTCTTGTCACTGCAGTGGTGGTATCCTCATACCATTAGGCACAACCCCACATGGTTCTTGTTCCTTTCCATATTAATGTCCCCACCCACATGGCAGAGCCTGGCATGCCATCTGTGTTGTATATGATATGCCAAATACCAGTAACAATTATAGACCTCATTCCCATGACCTGAAGTAATGGTTTGAGACTCTTTATGTTCCTGGAGCAGGTGCCCCTTGGGCTACACTAGTATATGTCAGGATGTATGGAGATATTACTGGTGCCCGCTTGAGCAAATCGATGAACAATGGAAAGACAAGTGAAACAAGTGATACAAGTGATTAATGTCCCCAGATGAGAAGAGAATTCAAAATTATTACAACTTTATGTTGAGAGGAATTCATTCTGACCTGGGAACTACTGTGAGTGCAGATCGCACCCCCAAAGGTCATCCTGCTCATAGACATTCTCATGATGTGTATCAGGTCTCCTTAGGACAAGTGAGGGCTTCTAAAACTATATTTAGATGATGAAGCCCCCTGATCATTATTGAATCTGCTCTTCTTACAGGGGAATTTTTTAGATACTGTTTCTCATTAACATCTCCAGAATGGTGTTTGATCAACAAAGAGTTTGTCTTTTTGTATCTTTCATATTAAGTGAAATGGCCAAGGGGGAAATAAGGTTTCAGGTATAATTAAGATGGCTAATAAACCAAAAATAGATAGATGTTATGGATTATATCACTGAGGTCATTGGCGATGAAGGCGGAGGGGGCTGAAGATGACAGTCACATTCCTGGCCCTGACTGTTGGGGGACAGAGGAGGGCCGGTGATGTGGAGGTGCTGGCACCTCGCAGACTTGAGGAATGTCCACGCTGTCACAAGATGTTTAATATGCATAAAAGCACTTTTATTAACTTGAGTAAAACACGATAAAGTACCCAGGAAATCATTTGGGCTGTGTGTAAATTTATTTTCTTGGGTGTCTATTTTATTGACCCATTTGGGGGGTGTATGTCTTATTTGGAAAAGTATGGAAAACAAAGAAAATAACAAGAATTTTCTTCCCTGTTTAATGAGACTGTAAGAAGTGAAGAAATAAGAGGTCAAGGCTGGTCATTTTCAAGTGCAGAGAGGTGGCGATGGGGGTCAGACTATTGCAAGCAGAGTTGGTTATTTTTCTACCTTTTCATCTAACTGTCCCTGCGCATTTGGCAAAGTGGAAGTTTCATCATTGCTGATATTGTTGGCCAGACTCTAAAACAATTCTTTAAGAACATATTTGGGGGTAATAAAGAATTTGGATGGAAGGAAACCGGGTGATGCATGCTTTCTCTTTGAGCTGTACTACCGTCATGCTCACAGCCCAGCCCGTGTTTCAGTCTGGCTCTGGATGTGCTCAAAGGAAAAAGGGTCCATTTTCCTGAAGAGCTGTCAGACACAGGGAAACTTCACCTTCAATAAGATTATTTCTGTGCTGGAGAACAATCGGAAGCATTGTTTCTCTGGAATCGCTGGGCTGCACTTCAGAAGCCCTCCACGGAGTATAGGCTTTAATACCTGTGCTCCTGCTGCTCACCAGAGCCTCCCCAGGACCTGCTCTTTTGTCCCATGAAGAGAAGAGTTGTCACCACAGAGACAATTCTGAGAGGTGTTCAGGACTGTCATTGTTTTGTAAAGTTTTTTATTCTTTCAAAACCGTGCAGGGAAGATGTTGGGAAAGATGTTACAGCAGGCACTTAAAACTTATCTCTCTCCTCTCTCCTCATTCTTTTCCTCTACCTGTTGGTTTCAGGTGATTTGGTGAGAGGGTATTTTCTATGATGAGGTTTGCCGAGAGTACAAGATGTTTTATCTTGACCAGTTTGGAAGTGTGTGTAAGAAAGGTTTCACGGCTCTCTAAATTTCATATATTCTTTGCTCTATATTTTCAATTTCATCCAAATGCAATTTTTTCATTTCGGTGTCCTAAGTCTCAATTCTTTTTCAATAGAGGAGACCCAAAGCCTTTAGGACTGTTATAGAAATAAGAAAGAAGTGATATATTTACTTTAAGTCTCCCCCAGGCGCCTTCCCTAGCTGCACATGGCATCAAATGATATTTAATTTCAGCCTATGATTATAGAGTTGTGACTTTAAATTTTTCTTTGCCATATAAAGCAAAGGTCTGTATTCACATACTGCATGTGAGTTTTCTATGAATTTATTGCTGTGAAATTTTAATTTTTATTTTATCTGTGCTACTATTGCCTTTTTTTTCTTTTTAAAGAAAAACTATTAATCATAAATTTATCTTGAGGACCAGAGATATTGTTAAATATCAGAGCACGCTTTGCATGCAGGAGGCCCATGATACATTCATGGAACCACATGGGCCTCCTGAGCACCCACCAGGAGTGATTTGTGAGCACAGGTTGAGAGTGACCCCTAGCAGCTCAGGATGTGGTCCAGAAAAACAAAAATTAAACAGAAAAGAAATTGTTATGAATGAAGTGATCCTCACAGTCAGTAACTTACCTTATGTCAGGTCAAGACCCACACTTTAAGGAGCCAGAAAAATCTGATTTATTACAAAAATTGTTAAAGGGCGCCTCCAGTGTGCTTGGGTGTGGGTGGCCTGTGCTTTCCTCTAGTGCCTGTGATGATGACAGTATGAAGCAGTGTGAGGTCTTGTTCTGCACCACAGACAAGGTTATAGAAACTTCAGAATACTAAAAAAATAAGTATGATGAAAGATACGAATCAACAGCCAGATGGCAGAGAAAGCTGGGGCGAGCTTTGGGGGAGAAGGCATTAACTGCCATGTGCTCTTCAGATACCCTGTTCTCCCTCCAATCCTCACATGGTCACCCATGTGCCAACTCTCTGACACTCACTGAGCCTTTGCATTTATGGGACCCTCAATATGTAAGTGTGACTAATTAAGTCTTGACTGTTAGCTTGTGACATTGCCCTGGCCTGAGACTGGTGAATCTCCCTTATGCTGGCTCGATTGTAGTTTAATGGGTGTTTTCGTTTCAATTGCCCAAGAGCTTCCTATATTTTTTCACTTGTCACTATCACTTGTATCACTTGTCTTCCCGTTGTCCATCGATTTGCTCGAGCAGGCACCAGTAACATCTCCATATGTCCTGTCGCAAGCAAGTGTAGCCCAAGGGCATCTGCTTACCTCCAGGGACAGGAAGAACCGCAAACCATTCTCAGGTCATGGGAATGAGGTCCATAATTGTTACTGATTTTTGGCATATCAAATAAAACACAGATAGCTTGTCAGGCTCTGCTGTGAAGGTGGTATACTCTCAAAAGAAGGCTCTCATCTCAAGCATTTACCGATGAAACTTAAAGGGGAAAGATCATTTTCTCTTGGTTGGAGCTCTGAGGAGTTGTAGGGTCTGGATGTTGAAAATGACTAACCTTATGATGTGTGGGATGCTCTGGCTTCTTGCTAGGCTTACTGGGATGATGGGCATCAGCTAGAACCTGCCTAGAACTGTATACAGTATATAAATGTGAAAGATCCTTGGAAGTACCTGATCCTAAAATCTAGTACTATCTAAGACTGTCATGCAGCTGCATGCTGACAGAACTGTGGGTCTGGCTTGGGTCTCTTCCAGGGTTGCTGGCATGGAGGTGGAGGAAAAGGCAGAGGAGCACAAATCCCCGCTCCAAGTCCGGCCAGTGTGGCCCCATCCCTGCACGTGTGAGCGAATCCTTGGATCAATGTTGAACTCAACCAGGGGCCAAATTGGCCAGGGTTAATTTTGTTCATATTTTATAAAATTTACATTAGAATATCATGTGATATGTCATCCTTATGGATATAGATTCAAAAGAATTAAAACAAGGATCTCAAAGTGAGGATCTATATGGCCATGCCCGTTGCCACATTATTTACAAGAGGCACGACATAGAAATAGCTCAGATGTTCATTTTTCTATTTCTCCTCAATCCTATGGTCAAAGTAGAACTCAGCATACCTGGTTACTAGTATAGGATATGTGTGAAATGATCCCCAGACATCTCTGCTTTGCTGTATTTCTACTTATTGTAATTTCCCTATAGGAAATCTAAATAGTTGCATCCTTAGGGCAGGAATTCCACCTTTATTTTTTCAGATTTCTAACTGGGAAGGAAGTAGACAATTGTGAAAACTTGTACTTTTCTAACAATCTAATTATAACATATTTCAGTAGTGCAAAGTTAGGAAAAATGTGTTTGTCTGTGGATAATTATGACAAGTTATATTATTCTGCTGTACTTTAAAATTAAAGAGCAGATTGTAAAATAGTATGAGTTTAATGATGCTAAGTCGCATGTCTGTGCTTTGGGAAGAAATTATCAGAAGGACAGAACAAATGTCAGCAGTGGTATCTGTAGATGGGGGCGGGGTAGTGTTGTACATATGCATTAGTGCTCCTTTTTGTCCACTGTCGATTTGTTAGATGTTGATAAGAAAAGATCATTCACTCCCCAAGGCCACTTATAGTAAGAAACATCATTAGAAGATCACTTTTCTTAGTTATTTTACCTCAAGCCATGGTTTTCTTTTTTTTTTTTTCTTTTTTTTTTTTGCTTTTTGGGTCACACCCGGCAATGCTCAGGGGTTACTCCTGGCTCTGCACTCAGGAATTACTCCTGGCGGTGCTCGGGGACCATATGGGATGCCGGGGATCGAACCCTGGCCGGCATGAGCCGGCCGCGTGCAAGGCAAACGCCCTACCCGCTGGGCTATCGCTCCGCCCAAGCCATGGTTTTCAAGGTCCTCCAGATGTTAAGTGAGAATTTACTATGATTTTTACTTTCATCTGTATATATATTTTTAATTTACTTTTTTTAAAGGAAAGTATATGTATGTCTTGCATTTACAACAACTTATTTCCTCTTGAGGAAAATCAGTTAAAATTAACAAATGACATCGCATCTTGCATTTGTTTATGATCCTAAACCCCGCTGTATTCATTGCCACGTTCTTTGTTAAACCTCCCCAGTCTGTTTTCAAACACATGTTTTCCTTCTGGGACGCATTTCTTTCTCTTAGCATTTTAATGTGGACAAATGGGCATTTGAGTTTTCTTCTGACTTACTGAGATTGTTGTTCTTATTAAAACCAGGATCAATTCTGGAAAGGTAATTCCTAGACCTACTTATAATGGCAGCTGTGAGAATTTTTCAAGTTTGTAGGTCTGAAATGGAGAAATTTTCTCTGAAATGATATGATTTGTCAGTAGGAGGCAAACATATTATAGTCATATTTTTCTAAATTAAATTTTAAGAAATAAGATGACTTAATCTTTTCTTCTACAGACAATGGGATGGATTTTATTTTGGTGAGGGGGAACTGACCATCACAGAAAATCTCTCACTAAATAGGATATATAGAAACCTAGAAATAACCTATGTGTTAAATAAAAACTTCTATAGCATCACTTGATTGCTTGATATCCCGTTATTCTTCGATTTGCTCGAGCAGGTGTCAGTACTATTTCCATTTGACCCTATCACGTGCCAGTGTAGCCCAATGGCATCTGGTTGCTTCAAGAATACAAAGAGCCTCAAACCGTTAGTTCAGGGTCTTGACGGAGAAGTCTGACCATCTTATAGGTGGGCTGCCATGTGATCTTTTGACATCCCGTGAGATCCAGTTGGTAACGGCTCTAGTACAGCGGTCGTCTCCAAAACACATGAGATTGAAGACGACCGCTGGACTAGAGCCAAGTACCGACTATACCTTAATGGGATATTTAATCTAGGAAAACAGTTTAGTGAAGCAGCAGGAAACTCGGCTTTAGAGATGCCCACACAAGCTTTCACAGCAATTCTTATTGAGAAAATGGTTATTGAGCATTTGCTGTGTGCCATTCAGTGGCTTAGACACTTTTATGGGAACTTTTATTATTTCCATTTGGTTGTGAATTATTTCCAATTTCTTTAGTGTTTTGGCCTTAGGAAGTGCTTCTTCCACTTGTCTTTGTTCTTGTTTTGAATGCAAATATACAATAATCGCATACATTCTGTTCATTTGATGTCCATATTTGACTTCATATACCCCTTTCTAGTAGTTTGTATTAACATAAGCCTCAGAGACTTGGGCCCTACGAAAGCAGGATGAGAATGCTATTCAGGTCTCTCAAAGAGGAATTGAAAAAGCTATGCTTGGAATATCACGCCTCACTCAAGTGAGAGAAGGAATCCAGAGTTCCGACCTCCATTGCTGTTTCAGAGTAAGAGATGCTGTCTCGTTTGCCAAGGAATCAAAAATCAGATGGGCTGGACATGTAATGTGATTTGGAGATGACTGCTGGACTAGAGCTGTTACCAACTAGATCCCACGGGATGTCAAATGATTACGTGGTTGCCCACCTACAAGATGGTCAGACTTCTTCGTTAAAACCCTGAACGAATGGTTTGAGGCTCTTCGTATTCCTGAAGCAAGCAGATGCCATTGTGCTACACTGACACGTGATAGGGTCAAATGGAAATGTTACTGGTGCCCACTCGAGCAAATCGATGAATAACGGGATATCAAGTAATCAAGTGATCAGGTAGTTTGTATGCGAAAAACGTGCTTGTTATTCAGAATATAGGACTTCCTATTTCCAATTTGTATAAACATTGAGTACATTCTTATTGGGTGACACACCACACCTAGCTCTGGAACTTTGCTGTTTAAACTAGTTGATCACTTGACATTCATCAATTTGATCAAGCTGGCGACAGTAACATTTCCATTTGTCCCCTGTCACATGCCAGTGTAGCCCAATGGCATCTGCTTGCTCCAGGAATACAAAGAGCCTCAAACCGTTCATTCAGGGTCTTGATGAAGAAATCTGACCATCTTATAGGTGGGTGGCCACATGATCTTTTGATATCTCATGGGATCCAGTTGGTAATGGCTCTAGTCCAGTGGTCATCTCCAAGTCACATTACATGTCCAGCCCATCTGATTTTCTTTTTCGCTTTTTTTTTCTGCTTTTTTGGGTCACACCCGGCAATGCTCAGGGGTTACTCCTGGCTCTGCACTCAGGAATTACTCCTGCCGTTGCTCAGGGGACCATATGGAACGCTGGGGATTGAACTCGGGCCGGCATGGGCTGGCCGTGTGCAAGTCAAATGCCCTACCCACTGGGCTATCGCTCCAGCCCAAGCCCATCTGATTGTCTATGCCTTGGCAAACGAGGCAGCATCCCTGACTCTCAATTGTCAATGGAGGTCGCAACTCCGGATTACTTCTCTCACTTGAGTGAGGCATGATATTCCAAGCATAGCTCTTTTGATTCCTCTCTGGGAGACCCGAATAGGATTCTCATCCTGCTTTCGTAGGCCCTGGTCTCTGAGGCATATATTAATGCAGGGGAAATGGTGGAGTCAAAAAGATGTGCCCAGAGCCAGAGTTTCTTTGTCCTTTTAGCTATTTCATGAATGCTCTTGAAGGAGTTCCATGCTGCTCTCTTCCTCCTGCACAGCTCAGGTTTTAGGTTGTTCATCATGTTGACTTCTCGACCTAGGTACACATAACTGCTGCATTCAGAGATGTTTGTTCCATTGAGAGTGAATGGGGCCTCGAACTAGTTCATTTTTCATGAACATTTTGTTATGTTGAGATTCAGCTGGAGACCTATCTTTCCACATTTTTGGTCAAAGTCAGTCAGCATTTGTGCCGCTTGGCTAATGTTTGGTGTTATTAGAATGATATCATGAGTGAAGCGGAGGTGGTGTAGTTGCTGACCATCTATCTTCACTCCCTTCCTTCCCTTTCTAATTGTCACATGGCGTTCTCGAGGGTGGCGCTGAAGTTTTGGTGAAATAGTATCATCACTTCCTTGTAGAATGGTGAGATCCTGGTGGTGAATCCGTAATACAGCTCACGAAGAATCTTGTTGTATTGGGGTTAAACACCCTGCTTGGCTAGGGCTTCGATGACCACTTCAGTCTCAACAGAATCAAAGGCTTTCTGTAAATCAATGAACATGAGACAGAGTGGCATCATTTTTAATTTTTAATTTTTTATATTTTATTATACTACTGTGAGATATACAGTCCCCTCTCTACAATGTTTTCCATAAGAGATGATCTCCAGGAAGGGACTAAGCCCGATATCATTTGTTTAGACCTGAACCAGAGGTGTGACACCATCTAAATCTGCACCTAAAAGCTGGTTTGTTGATCTTGATGACACAACCCCACCCAGAAGAAAGGATTTGGGGTCTCTGGATTTTGGCGGGCTTTTGGGAATAAAAGGGCTGACTTGCGAGAGAGATCCATCTTGGTTTAGATCTCGAACTGATCACATGTCAGGAGGTCCAGCCAGGAGTTAGAGGCTTAGGGACCCTGTGACCTTGGATTGTATTAGCAGAGTTTGTTTAGTCACTGGTGATAAGTAAAAGCCTTATTATAGACCTCCATTCCCATGACCTGAACTAGTGGTTTGAGACTTTTCATGTTCCTGGGGGGAGCAGATGCCCTTGGGCCACACTAGCATGTGACCAGATGTATGGAGATGTTACTGGTGCCCGCTTGAGCAAATTGATGAACAACGGGGAGACAAATGATACAAGTGAAGTAAAAACCTTTTGGAACTATACTGAACTTGTGAATTTTGTCCATCTGTCACTGACCCTTGAGGTAAAAGGGAACTTCGTTCCCTGACATTGTTGGGGACCTCAGCAGTACCCCGGCACATTCCCACCAGACAAAAAGATGGAAACATACAGAATAGGGAATTTTCACACACAGGCATAAATGCACTATGCTCTTGTTATGGGGTAGCCCTACCTCTTTTCTCTGTCTCCTCCTCCTCACAGATCTTACACATTTAAATTTGTTATGGAAGTAGACACATAATGATGTGGCTGTTTCACACAACTGAATTTTAAAGCACTATTTTTACCACAAAACTTGCTTTTCTTAAAGGTTAAATCTTTTTAAAAATAGTTTCTAGGGGGTTGGGCGATAGCCCAGACGGTAGGGCGTTTGCCTTGCACACAGCTGGCTCTTGCTGGCCTGGGTTCGATCCCTGGCATCCTATATGGTCCCCCCGAGCACTGCCAGGAGTAATTCCTGAGTGCAGAGCCAGGAGAAACCCCTGAGCATTGCCGGGTGTGATCCAAAAAGCAAATATATATATATATATATATATATATATATATATATATATAGTATCTATTCCATGTAAGCCTATTTCTTTTAATGACTGTATATAGTAATGACTTTTAATGACTTTTAATATATATATAGTATCTATTCCATGTAAGCCTATTTCTTTTAATGACTGTACCACATTTCACAGAATGATTGGTGGAGTAATAGATTTGCTTCCCAGCTCATGGGCTTTGAATGCCTCCTCTCCTGCTCTGTGTCAGACTTTCCTGCCATGAGCCTCCTGCACTGATCTAGGTAAAATGAGTCAGTGGTTTTATATATATATATTCATATAAATAAATAAATAAATAAATAAATAAATAAATAGGAAGAGAAGCCATAGGCCAATTAGATCAAATTTTTTAATATCAGTTTGGAACTTAATGCTAAGTTGTCCTAAACGGTTCAGCAGATCACAACAGAATTTTTTCCCCTGTACCTTCATACACACGACACACTTGGCTGCTCCACAACTCCCATAAGAAGATTATAGGACCAAATACTCTCTTTAATTTAGCTTTGCTGGTTGAAATGGAGAGAGAGTGAGAGAAAGAGAGACAGAGAGAGACAGAGGGAGAGGAGAAAGAATGAGAAGAGGAACAGAAGGGGGAAGGGAGAAAGTGGACAAAGAAGGGAAAGAAGGCAGAGCCCTAGTGGGCCTGAGGGACCATATGGTTGTTACAACGTTTTATAGACATGGCATCTACTAGACACTAATCACTATGGCCCAGCGAATTCAAAGGCAGGGGAGAATGATAGCACAGGCCAGGAAGGCAGCCATGCTAGAGATTATAGTAGCATGTAGCTGGCTTTTGGAGCCTCAGTTTTTGAATGACTAGATATAAGGAGCTATAAGGAGAATCTGTACATTCAGATATTCCAATTCTTTTTTGGGAAGCCTGCTAATCATTCACCCTTCTTGGTTATTTTAATTTTCTTTCCTTTAAAGAAATCGAACCACAGTGAGACACACAATTTCACAGTTCACTATCGAGTTTCAGTCCCACAATGCTCCAACACCCACCCCTTCATCAGCATACTCGCTCTGCAAATTTAAATATTCAATACCTAAAGTTAATTTTGATGAGTCTGACCTGTGTAGGTGCCTTTTATTGAGTGAATTTTGAGCTCAAACCAAAAGAACTCTTTCTCCACAATTTATTGATGGAGAGACCACGCATGCACGCACAAACACCCACACCTGACATTTCTAACTCGGTGCCTGCCTTTTGGCTTATGCGGAAGAACAGACACTTCGTCCTGGCGGCTCCTGCTGAGCAGAAGCTCACATGCAGATGTACCCAAACCCTCCCACGACCTGTCATCCACCCACATTGTTTTCATAAATGTGCTGCCTCCCTTGACGCAAACATATGATTTTCTTCTCCAGTTCACCTGAAAATTGCTTTTTCAAGCCTTCAGTTGGAACGGTAGAGATTTGGGTGTCGTCAGCAGCCCAGGTTGTGTTTGAACAGCGCCGTGCTCCCAGGTCGGGGCCAACCTCATCCATCACTAGCGAGGCACAGATCCCTTTTGCGGCCCCCAGCAAATCTCCAGCTGGAGCTCGCCCGCTCGCTTGCTCAGGGCCAGGTACCTGGTGGCAGCTGTCAATTTCTGCGTGGCCAGAGCAGGGTTCTGCCCAGATGAAGTGCATGTGCGGGCATGCCTCCATTGCATGCACGAGTACATTGTCCAGTGTACAGCTGCGTGCAGTCTTTTAGAGGCAACGCAGAATTCAGGAGAAGTAGAGCAGAGAAAGGCATTCTTTTGGGGGAGCCTTCGTAGTTGAGGACGCGACGGTCAAACCCAGCCTGATGCTTGGGTGCTCAGCGTCAGGATGTCAGGACGGGGCTGCTTACACCCAGAGGTGTCGGGGGCCACCGACACCAAGTACCCTCGGGGCACTTGGGGAGTCGTTGCAGTGCTGAGATTGAAGTCAGGGTCTTGGCCTCTGCTCCTCCCCCTGCGAGCTGTCTCCAGAACTGTTTGTTCCTTCCCAAATAGGCGTCGGGAAGGACTGCGCATGGATTTGTCATTAGCTAGGAGTTTCACTATCAAGGGGAAAACCCCCACAACATCCAGCATAATCTCTTCTCAAATGATGATGGTAGTACAGAAGTCTACACTATAAAATATGGAGCAGTAGAGAAAGAAAAGATTTTTTTTTCCAATTATATCGGGCAAGGAACAGATCTATATTTATCAGTCTGGCTTCTTCCTGTCACTCCTATATGTTCATCTCTCCAAACTTCCTCTGTGTATTTATGTAATAATGATCCCAATAAATAATAATTATGGAGTCTAAAGCTAATGTGTCTATTTCAGTTATTGTTTTTATTCAGTTCTCATGAAATATCTGTGACAAATATATTATTATGTTCATTATATAGATATGAAGATTAAAGCTTTGAGTGGTAAATTTTTTTCAAGGCACAAATTTAGTAAGTTTGGTTCTGTGTTTGTGCATATATATATGTATATATATATACATATATATATATATATATCACTATCTTCCGTTCATCATCTATTTGCTCGAGCAGGCACCAGTAATATCTCCATATGTCCTGTCTCATGCTAGTAGAGCCCAAGGGCATCTGCTTGCTCCAGGAACATAAAGAGCCTCAGACAATTATATTAGGTCATGGGAATGACCTAATAGAAGTTCATGGGATAGAAGTTCATGATGAAAATGTCTGCCAAAAATGAGAACACGTTGACATTTGCAGCACTATGATGTGTTATCTGTCTTTTAAATATCTATTGATCTAAGCCTTTAATTCTTGTAAGTGGTGCCTTTTTTTCATCTTTACCTACATTTGTATATATGTGTCATTTGACATATATATGTCAACAATATGGTGAGGTAAGTGTACAGAAATGTAATAATTTAAGCACTTTGGGGTGTGCTCCCCGGCACTGCTTACCTGGCCCTGGGACCACTCCCTAAGATTCTCAGCCAACTGCATCAGACTATCGAATGCTCAACCATGTAGTTGCTGCTCAAGCCCTGTGAGGCCAGGGATCCCCAGGGCCACACCTAAAGTGCACTGGGGTCACCAGGATTATGTCTGGTAATGCTCAGAAAAAGCCATTAGGGGCTGGGACCAAATTATATGGGTGCATACAAAGCATATGCAGCCTAACCTCTGTACTAGCTTCCTGGTCCTCAGTTTTAACTTTCATAAAATATGTGGCCAAGATCTTCAGTGAGTGTTTAGTGAGTTAAAGCTTTGTATCTCTCCAAGTCCATTCCCTGAAGCAGTGAGTATTCGTCGCTTTCTGCCTTTGCTTCTGAGATCATTCTTTAGGTACACATTCATCTCACATCATCTCATCTATCATTTATCCATCATCTGTCTTAAAGAGCAACTTGCATCTCCCTTAGTTCTTTGGTCAGTAATGATGCCGGTTCACCCCCACACATGATACGGAGTCCTCACTTATACTCTAGGCTTCCTGAATGGAGAATGACTTTTGATGGTTACTGGTGCAGATTAGTGTGTGTCTAGAGGCCAAAGGAGCCCAGTCTCTGCTAGATCAGCCAGAGTCCCTGATCTCAGACCTGGGGTTCTCTTCCAGGTCCCTGGTCCTGTCAGTGGCAGCTACAGAATGAAAAATGGTGGGAATGAGTCCAGGGTGGCATCCAGGACCTGCCCCTTGGAATGAGATATTTCTATTCCCAGTCTGCGCTCAGGCACAGGCTGTGACCCTTTCTCAGGGCCTCAGTTTTTTCTGGTGATGGAGAGAAGCCACCAGGGCATCTATTTTGTTTCCTCTAGGGTAGCCCTACCCCTTCTCTAGCCCCTCACTGTTCCCATGCCCACTCTGTGCTGCTGTTGGCCTTGTCTCTAGGGCCCTGGCCATCCATGGCTGAGAGACTCTAGCAGGTGCAAAGGGCAGTGTCCTCTCACTCCTTGGGCTTATACTTCCTTGGGCCTCACTCTGGACCTTTCATAGTTTGTTGAAGTTTAGCCAAATTCTTTTTCCTTCTGTACGAAGATGCCATCCCCGTCTGTGGCAGCTCTCAGGACGGTGCTGGTGTCCTGTTTTTCCTTTGATATCAGAGTAGTTGGCTACTCTATTATGCTGCTTTTTGATGTGTCCAGAAAACATAATTTTGTAGATTATCTTGCTTTTTCCTATCATTAGGATGAGAGAGACAATCTTAAAACTCTCTGTATCTTGTGTGTGAGTTGGGGGAACTGGAAGGTGCTGGAAGTTACATTTAGGAAAACTCTTTTGCAGGACACTGAATTCTTTGTGGTAGCTGCTGGTTTTGCTCAATTTCAGCATTTAAGAGATATTCCAAGTTTTCATTGCACTTCATTTTCCTGATGAGAAATGAGTAATATTCAAATTCGAGTTTCCTTTTTTTCTTGTGTGCTATTTACTTATTTATTGGTTTGGACTATACTCAGCAGTGCTCATGGTTTACTTCTGGATCTGTTATTGGGGATTACTCCTGGTGGTGCTTGGGGAACATATACATTGCTAGGAATGGAACCAAGGTCTGCTGCACACAAGGCAAGTACCTTCTTTTCCTGCCGTACTCTTTCTCCCTCCAACTTGAGGACTTTGTATTTTTTCCTGACAGCCTTGAATATCTTTTCTTCAAATGATATATGCTGACTATTTTCCTGTGATAACTTGACCTGTGTTCTTCATCCAAATATTGCTGCTCCTCCAAAACTGCTCTATTTTCTTCGTAATATCACTTCTGCTTTGCAGTGGTTATCCACAGAGTGGTCGGCTTGGATAGAGGCTTACCATCCATATCAAACAGGGGTGGCTGACCATTTGCTTTTTTTTTTTTTTTTTTTGCTTTTTGGGTCACACCCGGCAATGCTCAGGGGATACTCCTGGCTCTGCACTCAGGAATTACTCCTGGCGGTGCTCGGGGGACCATATGGATGCCGGGGATTGAACCCGGGCCGGCAGAGGCCAGCCGCGTGCAAGGCAAACGCCCTACCCGCTGGGCTATCGCTCCGGCCCCTGACCATTTGCTTGTATACTAGTATTTTTGTCTTTAGGAGCCCAGTATAACTAGATATGGTATAAGTGGAACTTTCTGCTTGAAATTTTATAGGCCCATGGATTTGAGTCCATCAAGTTTTCCTTTGAACTTGTTTGAGATGTTATTGAGCTGGGGATTATGGCCATCCCCATGGTATTTCCTTGTAAGATTTGAACATTAATAACTAGCCATATTCTATTAGAATCTATGCAGACTGGATTCCAGAAGTGGTTAATTTTAATAGCTACTCTGCTGATCCTAAAACATGATCAATTTTAAAAACCACTTAAAGAAGTTCTTATTCTATAGTTTTCATGACCTCACTCGGTAGCAAAACCTTCATGACAAATTGAGGCTTAAGTGTTAGAGAGGATTTAGACTTTTTGGTAAAAAGGAGAGAAATTATTCTGGACAATGGGAATGCTAAAAGAAAACAGGCTGAAAGTAAGGTGAGTGTAATTTCTCCTGCTTTGCTAGACTAGAGCTTACTGGAAAGTAGTTTGGGGCTGGGTTTTGGAAGACCTTGGAGGTCAAACTAAGGATAGCAGAGTTTATTCCCTGGATAATAGGCTTTTGAAATGAAGACTAGCACAGTTGATGCTGACCACACCACACACACACACACACACACTAACACACAAATGCACAAAGAAACTAATCTACCAGCTTGTTGTATAGCCCTGACTGACACCAAGAGACTAAAAGTAAAAAGACTATTTGAGTATTTTAGGAGAGAGTAATTGTGGGCTTGAGTGAGGGGTTGGTCTCTAGAATGTAAAGGTTGTGATAGATGTGAAAGCTAATAAGGCAGAAGGATCAATAGAAGAGAACGCAGTGTCAAGGGTAGCAATAAGATTTTAACTGTAAATGATTAGGCGACCCGGCTGTCATTTATAGCAACTAGAAGTAGAGAAATATAAACAGCATTGGGGGAAAGATAGAATATTTAATTGGACTTAAAATATTGAAGGTGCTAGTGGCATTTCCAATGGGTGATAAGGCAAACTAGTCTGAGTTCATTATAATGCAAATACATAGTCCATCAGACATGCAAACTTTCTACTTTTAATAGTAAAATTCTATAATTGAGATTTTTCTCATTTAATTCAGAATACCCTGTGGATATATGGAATTAGTACTCCAGTTTATTCATTTGCCTTTAATATGTAATATTTCATTTCACAATCATAATTTGATCCTTCAGAGTTTTCAGAACTTTATTAAACCACTTAAGTAACGAGTCATGAAATCAGATTTACTTTCTGATGCGACATCTGAACAAAAAGCATCCTCTGTTTTCTTTGTTGCTTATTTTTGACACCGTGTTTTAATCTTAGCATCATTCTCATGACTTCAATCTCTAGTTAAAAGTTTTAACCAGGTTATAGAGTACATAAAGCAAAGAGCATGAGTAATAGGTATAGATCTTGAAGACATTTTCAGCAGAGTCCTTCAGAGTCTCCTCTGCTCTGCCTCCACCCCTTCTGAAGGAAGGTCTTTTACTGTAGGTGATTACTGCGTGAATAGACTCAGCAGCTCTACCACGTGGTGTCTGCTATGTTTACCTCAAAGTTGTTGTACCGCTGTTCTATTCAGTTGCATTATAGTGATTTTTTTATGAATTCCATTACTAGAATTCACATCATGTTTGGTTTTCAGCTATTTAAATAATGCTATTGTAATGTAGATATGTAAATATTTTAGCCACTATATGTGGCTTTTTTTGAGATTTTCTTTATATCTAGGACTATTGGAGACTCATAAGCACATGTCTATATCTCTTTTTCTTTTTATTTTGGCTTTGGGGCAATACCGCAGAAGTGTTCAGGGGTTCCTCCTGGCTTTGGGCTCAGGAATCACTCCTGGGAGTCCTCCAGGGACCACATAGGATGCTGAGGGTCATATGAGGGTCATTGTGTGCAAGGCAAGCACCTTAACTGCTGTACTGTCTTTCTGCCCTTTTCTTTCTTAAGACAGATTAATCATGAGTAAACTGTATATGTATGTGTATATGTTCATCATTCATTGTGAATAAGATCTTTTGTCTATAAGACATATTGAAGGATATTCTTTATCTCTGTGGCATGCATTTTTTTATTCTGAGTATCTTTTTAGATGAATATGCTATAAAAACATTTATCTATCAATCTAGTTTTGGGGCCACACCCAGTGGTGCTGAGGGGTTATTTTTGCTTTTTGCTCAGGGATCACTCGGTGTGGAGTGCAGGGAACTAAGTGGCTTTCCAGGAATAAAGTTGGTTTAGTCACAAGCTAAGCAAGTGCTTTACCCTTTTACAATTTGTTTGCTCTTTCTTAGTCTCACTGTCTTAGAGGTAGTTACAGAGAGCTAACACTTTTATCAAATCACTATTTTATAGACTTGTTAATGAAATTTATTTATGAAATTGTAATTTTTCAAATCTTGGTTTTGAAATTTTTCTCTAATGTGTTTACTTTGGTGAATATACAATAATTTCATGTTTTTTATCTGCCTTTGATTTTATTAGATAACTAAGACATATACTAAGATAATGGAATACTGGTATTTATTGTTTTCCTCAGCGAAGCAGAGGTAGTGTAGTTGCCGACCATCTATCTTCACTCCCATTCCTTCCCATTCTAATTGTCACAAGATGTTCTTGAGGGTGGCACTGAAGAGTTTTGGTGAAATTAAATCACCCTGCTAAACCCTCTTTTGACTTTGATGATCACTTCTTTGTAGAATGGTGAGATCCTGGCGGTGAATCCGTAATACAGCTTACGAAAGATCTTGATGTATTGGGTTTGAACACCCTGTTTGGTTAGGGGCTTCGATGACTGCTTCAGTCTCCACAGAATCAAAGGCTCTCTGTAAATCAATGAACGTGAGACAGAGCGGCATCTTGTACCCCTACAAACCTCAATGAGCTTGGTTACCATGTGGATATGGTCGATTGTGCTGAATCCTTTTCGGAAGTCAGCTTGCTCACATGGTTGTCCTTCATCTAATGTTATGCCAATCCTGTTCAGGATGACTTGAGTGAACAGCTTGTAGATGATGAACAACAGGCAGATGGGGTGATAGTTGCCAATGTCGTTGATGTCTCCCTTCTTGAACAGTAGAACTGTCCTGCTGGTTTTCCATTGGGAGGGTACCTTGCATTCAGACAGGTAGCATGTGAAGAGCCGAGCCAGTGTATTGATGAGTACTGAAGGCAGATTTTTCAGGTGTTCGGGCCTGACTTCGTATGGACCTGGTTCTGTTCCCTTCTTTACCGGCAAAATTGCATGTCAAATTTCAGAAGGGAGGACGTTGGAAACGATATATCCATCCTGTGGAATTTGGTATGTGGGCAGATGGACGTGGCTATCAAAGAGATTTGAATAGAAGTCATGGATAATCTTCTCCATTGCCTTTCTGGAAGATGTGATAGATCCATCAGGGCATCGGAGGGCAGTCATCTTGGTCTTCTACTTGGTGAAGGACAGGTAGGTGTTGCAAATGCTTTTTCTAGCTTCTGCTGCATCTTCCAATATTTCTGCTCTTCTCTCTTTGAGGTCTTCCTTTTATCGCTTCTCTGCACTGCTTTGCAAGCTTGGATGTTAGCATTTGGTCGCCTGAGGCTCATGCCTTGCCATGTTGGCAAATGAGCTCGAGAGTATTTGAAGATAGGCGTCCTTTTTGTGTTTTTTTTTCTCTCTCGGCATTCTTCGCACAATCATGGAGGTGCTATCAGGTGTTTGTATTCTTTATGTCATCACTGATGGTATCTTCCCATATTGTCGCAATGGTGCCAAAGAGTTCCCAGTGGTGGTCGTTCTGAGAGTTCTCTTCTTAAACTTTGCAGCCTTTTCCCTGTTGCATGAAGTAGAATTTTGCATGAAGGAGACAGTGGACTGATCCTGTTTGGAATTTTGGGATGACAGCAACATCGGTCAGGCAAAACTGTCAACTGAAGATGATGTGGTCAATTTCATTGTGGAACTGTCTACCAGGGGATTCCCATGTCCAATGTTTTGGTTCAGCCTTTTGGAACTGTGAGTTCCCATGAATGGTCTTGGTGGACATGATGAACTCCAGATAGTCTCTCACCCTAATCGTTCCATTCTAGGCCAAGGGTCCCGATGTGGATTTCTTCGGTCTATCTTCTCGATCCTATCTTGGCATTAAAATCACTATGATCTTGTAGTAGGTGTGATCTTTTTAATAGAACTCCTCCAGTTTCATATAGAATTTCTCAACTTCTTTGTATGTGGATGTTGGTGCGTGACAACTGAAAATAGAAACTGCTGGTAGTGGGCCACATCTCTTCAAGTGTATTCATCCTATCCACTTTTCTGATGACATCATTCTAATAACACCAAATATTAGCCAAGTGGCACAAATGCTGGCTGACTTTGACTGAGAATGTGGAAAGATAGGTCTACAGCTGAATCTCCACAAAACTATGTTCATGAAAAATGAACTAGTTCCAGAGGCCCCATTCACTCTCAATGGAACAAAAATATCTGAATGCAGCAGTTATGTGTATCTAGGTGGAGAAGTCAACATGATGAACGACCTAAAAATCTGAACTGCGCAGGAGGAAGAGAACGGCATGGATTGCTTTCAAAAGCATCGAAGAAATAGCAAAAAGACAAAGAACCTCTGGCTCTGGGCACATCTCTTTGACTCCACTGTTCTCCCTGCATTAACATATGCCTCAGATACTTGGGCCCTATGAAAGCAGGATGAAAATGCTATTTGGGTCTCCCAAAGAGGAATTGAAAGAGCTATGCTTGGAATATCACGCCTCACTCAAGTGAGAGAAGGAATCCGGAGTTCCGACCTCCATCGCTGTTCCAGAGTCAGGGACACAGTCTGGTTTGCCAAGGCATCAAAAATCAGATGGGCTGGACATGTAATGCGATTTGGAGACGACTGCTGGACTAGAATCATTACCAACTGAATCCCATGGGATGTCAAAAGATCACGTGGCTGCCCACCTACAAGATGGTCAGACTTCTTCGTCAAGATCCCAAATGAACGGCTTGAGGCTCTTTGTATTCCTGAGCAACCAGATGCCATTGGGTTACACTGGCACGTGATAGGGTCAAATGGAAATGTTACTGGTGCCCACTCAAGCAAATTGATGAATAACGGGATGTCAAGTGATCAAATGATCAAGTGATTGTTTTCCTAAAAATGCCTTCAATATTATATGTTTCCATCTCATAATTTTATTTTTTTATTTTTAATTATTTTATTACACCAGCTTAAGATATACTATTACAAGATGCTCATGTTTGAGTTTTGATTTTCAGTGTTCCAACACCCATCCCTCCACCCGTGCCATCTCCCATCACCAATGTCCCCACCTCCTTCCCCCTTCAACAGCTCACCTCCAAGGCGGGTTCTGTATCCTCTTTCTTTCTTTCTTTCTTTCTTTCTTTCTTTCTTTCTTTCTTTCTTTCTTTCTTTCTTTCTTTCTTTCTTTTCTTTCTTTCTTTCTTTCTTTCTTTCTTTCTTTCTTTCTTTCTTTCTTTCTTTCTTTCTTTCTTTCTTTCTTTCTTTCTTTCTTTCTTTCTTTCTTTCTTTCTTTCTTTCTTTCTTTCTTTCTTTCTTTCTTTCTTTCTTTCTTTCTTTCTTTCTTTCTTTCTTTCTTTCTCTCTCTCTCTTTCCTTCCTTCCTTCCTTCCTTCCCTTCCCTTCCTTCCTTCCTTCCTTCCTTCCTTTCTTTCTTTCTTTCTTTCTTTCTTTCTTTCTTTCTTTCTTTCTTTCTTTCTTTCTTTCTTTCTTTCTTTCTTTCTTTCTTTCTTTCTTTCTTTCTTTCTTTCTTTCTTTCTTTCTTTCTTTCTCTCTCTTTCGCTTCCCTTTCTTACACATTTAGATTGTAGTATATTCTAGGACATGATTCGTTCCACCAGTTTGATGTACTGTGGAGCCACAAGTGGCTGCATGACTTGGAGATCCTCATGGTCAGTTGAGCTAGGAGAGAGCCTGATGCCAGCCCTCCCCATTGTGTATGAGTCTCTGCATGATATGGCCAGTTGCCCTGGGGCAGTTCTTGGGCAGGGCCATCAGGCCTCCAATATGAGACTGAGAGGGGAAGGGGCAGCGCCAGCTCCATATCACAAATGCCCAGTGACTTCTGCCTCTGACATCCGTCTACCTGTGCTTGAATTCGACTACTCTGTTAATCTGGTCTTGAGATCAGGGTCTCTCCTGGGTGAGTTCTGATGTGCTGTGGCATCCTGACAGTTCAAAATGCGGCTGTTCTGATGGGCGAGTCTCATATGGCTGCTTCTGAAAACCCATCTTCCCAAAACCCATCTTTCCTCCTGGGAGCCTCATGGTTAGCTGAGCTAGAGGGAGAGCTGGATGCCAGCTCTCCCCACTGTGTCTGAGTCTCAGCATGATATGGCCAGTTCTATGTCATAATTTTAAAGAGTCCCAAAATATTTAATATTATTTACACTTATTGTCTTTCCTTTGTTAGATTAAAAATGACATTAACTTTACTCAAATATTGTTTTTTTTCAGTTATATTTTTTGTTATTGATTTTTTCACTTAATTCCACATAGGACGCTTAGGCAATTATTTTAATCCTGTAAATTTGAGAAGATTTATGATATGGTATAGTGTACTATCAGTTTTTCAAAATGCTCCACACAATCTTGGAAAAAAAGCTATATTCAGTTGTTGAAGAAGTTGCTTAAATATTGAATCAAAAATTAAAAATTTTGTGTTAAAAAGTGTCCATATTCATTCATTCCATTTTTGTAGGGAGCTGGGTGAGAGGGGGTGTGTCATAAGGTTCAAACCCAGGGCTCAGGGGCCAGAGTGATAGTCCAGCAGGTAGAGCGTTTGCCTTGTACACAACCAACCAGGGTTCTATCCCCAGCATCCCATATGGTCCCTCGAGCACTGCCATGAGAAATTCCTGAGTTCAGAGCCCAGAGTAACCTCTGAGCATTGCCAGGTATGAGCCAAAGAACCAAAAAGCAAAACAAACAAACAGATGAATGAATGAATGGATGGATGGATGGATGGATGGATGGATGGGTGGGTGGATGGATGGATGGATGGATGAATGAATGAATGAATGAATGAATGAATGAATGAATGAATGAACGAACGAACCCAAAATCCCAGGGCTCTTACGGGAGAAATCTGTGTTCTATGACTGAGCTTCAGACCCAACTCCAAAGCTTTTCTATTGTTCCAGGAAATATTGACTTATTTTGTGTTACTGAGAAAAATACACTGAAATCTACTACTTCGCAGATAGATTTCATGTACTTTTATTGAGATGCACAAATCTTTCTGATGGATAAATTACTTAATCATAATCTTTCTGCTTTGAGGTTGACATTTTTATCCTTACAGCTCTTTGAGTAATTCGGGGAAATGTTTATGTATACCCTTTCCCTTTACTCAGAAAACCTCTTCATTTTTATATTTAAAACTTACATTAGTGTTGGGCCTTAATATTTATTTTAGCTAATTTCATTTTATTCATTTTAATAACTGCTGCTACCTTTATATTTGTTTGTATCTCTTATGTACAGATTGTATTTATCACCTTACTATTGTGTTTTTTGGGCATGTAGTTCTTTTAGCATCTAAACACTTTGTCTGCTGGTGACAAATCTCTGCTTTATTTGTTTGAATCTCTCTTTCACTCTATTTTTGTTTCTCCCAGGTATAGCTGTCCAGCCTAAAATACTTTTCTTTCAACACTTTGATGATGCTGTTCCATTGATTTCTTGCTTTCATAGTTTCTGTTCAAATGTTAACTATCGGCCTTATTGTTGTTCCATTGAGAGTAATGTGTCTTTTTTTTTCCTAGCTGATTTTAAGATTTATACTATTGAAGTGTGTTAAATGTCCCAATTCCTGGAAAATGTGAAAAGCTCTGTACTTTCCTTAGATTTTCTAGATAATATTGTCAGGGTTTTTATCTGGGCCTGTCAGACTTTTGCCTATTAGTGGTCTAGATATGCATATCAATAATGGGACAGTCTCAGGCATGTGCTTAATGCAGTTCCTGTACCCAGAGGTTCTTTTATGGAATTAGCTAACTGCTTAATGTAGCTTTTAGAAATTTTCTTTTCTGCTCTGCCTCTCTTTCTCCAAGTGAGCATTTCTTTTAATCTCAACTGAGTCATTCAGTTGGGATTAAATACCTCATTTAGGGTATGAGACTCCTTCTAACCTCAAGGGATTCAAAAAAGGCAAATCCCTCGTCTTTGATCACATAGTAAAGATTCTCACACCTGTAGCTTGGCAGAGGTCTCAAAATTGGTTCCCTGACTCAGCAAAGAACCAGTGTTTCAGAGCTGCTACTTGCTCTCCCTGTGCCCAGCTGCTCATGAGGCGCCCGGGAGACATGGCAGGTTCTAGCCCTGGCCTGCCACCCCAACAGAGCCTCACAACAAGCCAGACCACCCTCCCCTACTCCATGGGGCCCGCCATTTTCCACATCGGACTTCCCTCTCGTCACAACTCCACCCAGCAGACCAGACTACCACAGCCCTGCTCGGCCGCACGGTTCATCAATAAATGCTTTATTTAGAGGTGACTACAACAGTATGCCACCCGCACAGCAAGCCTGGCAAGCTGCTCGTGTAGTATTTGATATGCCAAATACCAGTAACATTTATATTAGGTCATTCCTGTGATCTAATATAATGGTTTGAGGCTCTTTATTTTAGCTAATTTCATTATATTCATTTTAATAACTGCTGCTACCTTTATATTCATTTGTATCTCTTATGTACATCCTGGAGCAAGTGGATGCCTTTGGGTTCTACTAGCATGAGACAGGACATATGGAGATGTTACTGTTGTCCACTCTAGCAAATAGATGATTGTCGGGAAGATAGTTTCAGGGAAGCAAGCAGAGATGCTTGAAAGTCCCTCATGATCAAGAGATCAAATAAAATGTAATACAAGTGAGAGAAATGTGAGTTTTAGTGTTACACCATAGGTTCAAAGGTACAGGACTGGTGGTCCCTATCTTATATCTATTCAAGGAACCTTTCCAGTCCTTGAAACGATCAAATACATTATGGAAAAGTAAGGGGAAGTCCTATATATTTAACCAGGTGTTAAAATTGTCACAATTCTGTCTGCAACTGTCACTGCAGTGAGAAAGGCATGAAGCACCTTGGTGTTGTTTGAAAACATTGATAACCTCACAGACCCTCTGAAGGTGACCTGGGCAGTCAGAGGGTCTGAGGATGAGCAGTCAGAGTGACAGTCATGCTTCTGAGCATCTCCCTGGCTCGCTGAGAGAGACATGTTTCCATTCCCAGGAGAACATTGCTTCTACCAGTTTATGTACCAGGAATTCCACGGTGCTAATAGTGCAGCTGTCCAGAACTCATGTAGGTGCTGGGAGACTTCTGAGCAGACATTCTCCTGTCAGTAAACAGGTCATTGATATTGTGAGGGTGTAGAGCTCAGATCCTTAGGAAGATGGCAAGGTCTACCATGTTATCATGCTGTAACTTAAGAGAAATGAGATTTAGCAGAAAGCATGACCTAGTGAGAGCCTGGTGGTTGTCGTCGGGTTTAGCCTATTTCCAGAAGGATCAGCCAATTATCAGGAGACTGTTTTTTGAACGATGGAAGAGATAGATCTGGATTATTAGATACAACTTTGAATTAATCGCGGTGAATCATTTGTTCCTCTGAAACTTTTGTGCACGTACAGGAGACAGGATCGAACAAGCTTAACTGTTAGATGATTCCCAGCTGCCCCTCCCCACCCCCAACACACACACACACATGCCACTCCCAGCAGAGTTTAAAAGAGGCAGAGACTGGAAACACCTTTCCTCTTAGTCTGTCACTTGCTGTGTCTGTGCAGCGGGCAACTGACATCTGCCAGTGGCTGTATCTTCCTATAGCTCCTTGGGCAATCCCTACTTGGCTGTAACACCCTTACCTTATCTGTTCACCACCTGATAAGAGAGATTATACAAAAATCCCAGCCCCATCAACTTCTAGATGGGTTTTATGTCTGGGGTTTCCAGGACTCCCAGACTTCTAGCACGCTTGTTTGGGATAGGCTGTCATCTTTCCTGAATAGCTGAACCTCTTTCTTTCTTTCTTTCTTTCTTTCTTTCTTTCTTTCTTTCTTTCTTTCTTTCTTTCTTTCTTTCTTTCTTTCTTTCTTTCTTTCTTCTTTCTTTCTTTCTTTCTTTCTTTCTTTCTTTCTTTCTTTCTTTCTTTTCTTTCTTTCTTTCTTTCTTTCTCTTTCTTTCTTTCTTTCTTTCTTTCTTTCTTTCTTTCTTTCCTTTCTTTCTTTCTCTCTCTCTCTCTCTTCCTTCCTTCTTTCTTTCTTTCTTTCTTTCTTTCTTTCTTTCTTTCTTTCTTTCTTTCTTTCTTTCTTTCTTTCTTTCTTTCTTTCCTTTCTTTCTCTCTCTCTCTCCTTCCTTCTTTCTTCTTTCTTTCTTTCTTTCTTTCTTTCTTTCTTTCTTTCTTTCTTTCTTTCTTTCTTTCTTTTTCTTTCTTTCTTTCTCTTTCTTTCTTTCTCTCTTTCTTCTTTCTCTTCTTTCTTTCTTTCTTTCTTTCTTTCTTTCTTTCTTTCTTTCTTTCTTTCTTTCTTTCTTTCTTTCTTTCTTTTCTTTCTTTCTTTCTTTCTTTCTTTCTTTCTCTTTCTTTCTTTCTTTCTTTCTTTCTTTCTTTCTTTTTTTTCTTATTTTTGTTTTATTATACCACCGTGAGATAAACAATTGAAAAACTGTTTATGATTGGTTTCAGTCCTACAGTGTCCCAGCACCCATCCCATCACTAGTGCCCCATTCCCACCACCAATGTCCCCAGATTCCCTCCCCCTCCCCTAGCCTGCCTCTATAACAGGCATTTTCCCTCCTCTCTCTCTCTCTTTCTCTCTCTCTCTTTCCCTTCTCTTATACATTGTGCCTTGCAAAATATCATTGAGGGTTATCATGTGTATCCCTTTGCCTGCATTCAATGCTCTAGTCTGGCATTACCATTTCCAACAATTATAGCACATTTGTCCCTTTTCTGTCTTATCTAACCTCTGACTCTCACACGTTTGTGGTATATTCCAACTACTGACAAGTCTTCCTGGTCCATATTTTGAATGGTCTTGGATATTAGTCTCATACTATTTTTATATTCCACAAAAATGAGTGAGTTATTCTATATCTGTCCTCTTCCCTCTGGCTAATTTCATTCAACATGATCCTCTCCATGTCCATCCATTTATAGGCAAATTTCATAACTTTGTTTTTCCTAGCAGCTGCATATTGTGTAGATGTACCACCGTTTCTTTATCCAGGCATCTCTTCTTGGGCACTCTTGTTGTTTCTAGATTCTGGCTATTGTGAATAGTGTTGCAATGAACATGGAAGTGCAAATGGTGTTTTATTCTGTGTGTTTTTTGGGTCCCCAGGCTATATTACCAGGAGTGGTATGGCTGGGTCAAATGGGAATTCAATATCTAGTTTGTGGAGGAATGTTCATATTGTTTTCCAAAAAGGCTGGGCCAACTGACATTACCACCAACAGTGGATGAGAGTCCCTTTCTCCCTACATCCACACCAGCACTGGTTGTTCTTATTCTTTGTTTGTGTGCCAATCTCTGTGGTGTGAGATGATATCTCATTGTTGTTTTGATTTGCATCTCCCTGATGATTAGTAATGATGAGCATTTTTTTTCATATGAAGCAACAACACTTTTATTGTCTTCTTCCCTTCTGCTAAATCAGTGCCATTTTCCTTCTTCTGCCCTTTGCTTCTCCCAGAACTGCTCACACCAAGGTCTTTATCTCAGGGTCTTCTTTGGGGGGGAAAATCTGAGCTAGGACAGATTTATAGCCACTACTTTTTGCAGCCTCACCTGCAGTCTCTTAGCTAACATGTGCATTAGAAATGCCTTGCTGATAAAATACTTCTAAATATCAAGCTTTATTCTCTGCTCTTCTTTTTTTACCACTTGAATTCTTGGCCCTTCATGTCCTCACTGACATGATAGCCTGCTAATGTCTGCAAGCAGACTTTAAAAAACTGTATCTAGCTATTACAGTCATTCTCAGTAGGGGAGTTGGTCCAATGTAACTGATAGCAGAAATCATCTTTTTCATAAACCCAAATGTGAATTAAAGGAACTTTAATGAGAACTAAAAACCTTCTGTGACATTTTGAAAACGTAAGAAATATTTAAAAGTGAAAGCTAGCAAAGCTAAGCTCAAGACCTTCTTATATTTTAATTCTTTCAATCGCCTTTGATTATTTGCTTTCTGCCAAATTAGGTTATTTCTTTGCTTTATTTTATGGGAAAAATTAAAATTTTGCTTTGCTGTGGTTTCTCGGCATGCCCATTGAATAATTATTTGAACTTCAAGGAATGTTCTTTCATCCCCTTGGGGCCAAGAGAGTATTCCTATTTCTCTTCATTTCTCTGTCCAGTAAATATATTCAAGAGGGTCACAGTGTGGTATTTTGAATGGAAGGAGAGGTTAAGAGAATGAAAAAGTGCTTCTTTGAAGCGGTACCCATTAAGGCTCATTCTGTATAGATTGATGGATCACCAGTCTCCAGGGTGAGCAAGTCAACAGTTTCCTAAAAATTAAATTTACATGAAAATGTGGGGGAAATGAATAACATTTCAATCTTTGTTGGTAGCAGGTCAAAAAGCCGGGTCCCCGCTGAATTTGGAACTCTGCTGCACAGTTACTCACTTATAGTGATTTACAGCGACCTGTTTCCTAACCCTCGGCTGACTGTGCAGCTTATGGCTCTCCACAAACCTGTTGGTCTCTCTGTTGTCTTTGGTTTCTTGTATTCAGGAATCTGTGTCCATGAACTGGGCAAATATAATGCTTCCTTTGACTTGTCATTTGGTGAATACCATTGGTATTTGATTGCTTCTTGATGGGTGGTAAATTATGTCTAATTAATTGCCTGTATTAGTAAGTTGGGAAGAAAAAATGAGCTTGGAGATACAATATGAATATAATTTCATTTTTTATTATAAGGAAAGTCCCTCTAGCTATTTGCATGCTGGAGACAAATAAGGGTGTAGGAGATTAAAGTCTAATTTCACAATGATGAATCACAATCTGAATATTTATCACATATTAAAAAATGAAAGAATAAGATGCTTCAGCTTTATGGCCGTGCTAATTAAATATGTATAGGAAAAGTTTTCTCTATCTAAAAACGAACAAGATAGTGATATAATATTTATTTCCTTTACTTGTGAGGTATGCTGCTATGAACCATGTGATAAGAATATATTACCTTTATTCTTTGAGGTTAATCATAAAAAATGCCATAAATTTGCTTTCCTACAGGGGCCTATACCACCCTCAGAGGTGTGCCAGAGCGATCCAGGGGTGCCATTGTAGCCTCTTTTTACACACTTGACCATTCTTTGAAATAAGAAATGATGTATGCAACTTTGGTTATAGGCCTTTCCCACTACTGAATTGTACTTGCCTAACTGGCACACCAAATTCCAAGCTATGTAAGCTATGAAGCACAGTTGAAATTATATGCTCAGAAGCAAAGCATAGACCTTTCCAAGTTTTTTCCTGCTGGTGGTGATGGTGGTGGGTGGTTTGATCACATGTAGCCAGCAGATGTGTCTAAGGAAATGTTTTGTTATGGATAGGATGGATTTTTATCCATCCTACATGGGTTTCATTTATATACCACTAGAATCCAACCAATGTTCTCTCTGGATGTACTTGAGAGCTTAATAGATTCGTTATCATTTGTTCCTTCAAAATATACAGGAAATTTATATTCTAATACTCTTGCTAAGTAGTTGATTTAAAAACATTAAAAATGAAATGATCTGCTTAAAAGAGTTTCTTTGAAATGGTTTGAAATGTTCATTTTAATCCCGGTTATTTAAACTTCTAAATCACACAACCTATTTTATGAGCCTGTTTTTTCTCAAAGTAAGCACCCCAGTTAGGACCAGAGATTTGTTAGGACGCCACTGATGAATCGCACTTAAGAGCTTCTATAAACTAATATTCAATATCTATGTCCAAAGCGTACCTGAAAAGAGAGTATAGCCTGTGTGATCATGAGGTAAATTGTTAGTTTTACATATGGTGGGCCTGGGAGCAGGAGTTGATGTGGCATACACTGCTCTCACCACCAGGTAGGTGGTTTCTCCCCCCCAACATTCATGCAGTGCTGACAGTGTACCTGAAACTTAGCCTCTAAATTCCTTGTTCCCCAAGGTGCTGCTGTTAATGTGCCCGTTTCACATCCAAGGACACGGGGTCTCTGAGAGTCTCAGCTCACCTGGTAGCTCGTGTCAGTGCTACCACTTAACCTCTGTGTACCTCAAATCTTTGTGCTGTCAAATGATAGAGTATTTGGAACCTGGGTGAGGATTTTTCTTCCTGATTTACATCTTTTAGTTCTTGGATAATTTGTTGTAAAGAAACCTATTATCCTTTGACTCACGTGCCTATTAGCAATTTAGTGGTGGTGGTGGTGGGGGCACATCCCAATATGTTGACTCTTTATTCCATTAGGACCACAGTAGAGAAAAAAGGAAAGTAGAAGTTTGTACCAAGTGCTTGAGTGTTGCAGGACTCCTCTAAGAGCCTCTGCATCTGCTCTGCAAATCACTTCATAGATAAGGGGTAGTCCAAATGTGGCAGTTTATCTGACCATGTATTCTGTACTAGCTGGTATAAATATTCTCTCATGCTACCACAATCATCGTGGGACTAGCTAGATCTTACCAGCATATTTGCCTGGCCACGTTGGATCCCTAAGTAATTAGTCCAGAGAGAAATGCTGTTTGCCTCCAAGCAAGCAAGTATGGCTCCCTGATAATTCAAAGGCAACTAAAATACAAAACTACCATGAAGTAGACGAGACTTGTGAAGGCTTGGAGAAATATTTAACTGGTACTAGTATTAGACTTTGGTACAGAGACAAGCCATCTCAGAAACCCCCTCTCTACCCTATAGAAGCTCCCTGATAATTCAAAGGCAACTAAAATACAAAACTACCATGAAGTAGACGAGACTTGTGAAGGCTTGGAGAAATATTTAACTGGTACTAGTATTAGACTTTGGTACAGAGACAAGCTATCTCAGAAACCCCCTCTCTAACCTATAAAAGCTTTTCCAGGCAGATCTTGGCTCAAGACATTAGCATATAAAAGGGCCTAGGTGAGGTGCTGGGAGAAATTACCTGAGGGCATTTGACCCTCCCTGCTTTCCATAATAGTGGGAGGGAGGTCTGAGTTGCAGGGGGTATAAAACTAGCCTGCTTCCTCTCTCACACTCTCTTTTCAGGCTCTCTCTTTGTGAGCTCCCACCCTCTTGGGAGTCTTTTCTTTGTCTTCTCTTTACAGGGCCTTTACGTGGTGGCCACCATTTTGGCCTACACGTGGCTAGGGTTCTAACCAGGAATCCTAAGCATAGGGTTTTTCCTATTGTGGATTTGTATGCCTGAACCTGTGTCTGGGAACGCCGCCGGGGTCCCCGACAGTGTCAGGACAGAGGTTGTCTTCTACCTCGAGGACGCCGGGAGAACAGATGAAAACTCATGAGTCCGGTGCAGTTTCAAAAAATTGCTTTTAATAGTACAAAAGCTCTTCCACAGCACTCCAATATAATGAACAAACTCTAGCTCTGGTCTGAACTTAGACCATACAAAAGAGCCTAAGTCTCCCACCAAAGAGAAAGGATCTCACCCGAGCTGAGTCCTACTCAGAAGAAGGAGCAAAAGGCCAAAGAGCAAAAGGCCAAAAGCCAAAAGCCAAAATCCACAGGAGCCAAAAGCTGAAGGCTGAGGAACCAAAAGGCAAAAGGTGAAGGGGCCTCAAGTCAGCCCCTTATATACACCAAAGTAATCCAATCGGGAGGTTGTCATGTCAACAAAGAACCCTAAACAGAGTGTAGTGCCACACCTTATTGCAGGTATAAACAAAGGTTATGCCAAGGACTAAGGAGATCATCTCTTATGTAAAACACTGGAGAGAGAGAGGGCTGATATAAAGTAATACATCTTAACTTCATGAGCTTCATGTAATCTAGATGGTACCCACAAGGTCCTTCTTATTATTATCTGCACCAGGGTGATTCTGAGTATCTTGTTCTCGTGTACTGAAAGGGTCATTCTCGCCTGTTTAGAGCAAACTAGTATGATCCTTCCTATAGTCTTCCTATAGTCTCAATGTAGCCAGGGTGGTAGTCTCCTGGTAAATTCTAACTGTCCCACGTTGGGTGCAGTGGGTATAAAGAGGAGCTGTGCCCAATCTAGAAAACATAGAAGTCTTAGTAGATGTATAAGTCAGAAGTTATTCAATCAAGGTGACTTCTGTAACTGCCACACCCTCTAGCAGTGTTTACATAGAAGATAAATCTCATTAGAATGAACCTTGACTTAAGTAGATAAAGCTGGGTGTGGGCAAAACAACAAAACTCCCAGAATATCTAAACCTGTCCTCCAACAAACCTGTAATAAGTAAAGCCTTTTAAAACTGCATTGCATTCCTGAGTCTTCATCCATTCCCGCCGGCCCGGAGGTAGAAGGGAACTCGCTTCCGGCACTGTTGGGGCCCCCGGCGGGTGTTCCCTGACACTTGAGCACATTTGGGATATATTTTACTACTTGGATGAGTGGTCAGTCATCTGGTCAGTCATCTATTTTCACAGACCCCAGTTGAATTTGGGATCTTTTTCTTTCCTGAATCGACCTGGTTAGTCTACAGAGATGAAGAGGGAGAAGAAGGTGACACAGGTGTCAAGAACAGGGAAGGGATGACGTGATATGACAGAGAGAGGAGGATGGGCAAAAAGACCCATCTGGAGCGAGTCAGCCCTTAAACCCCCCAGTGCTGGTTGGCTCCCCGGCAGCCGCCATTCTGTCAATTACGGCTCGCGCTCTGGTGTGGAGGGAGAGAATTCATCATTCCCCCCCTTTCTTCTTCCCCATTTCTCTCCGGGGTTGAGAAAGGTGAGCAATTTGTTGCAAATGCATGATGAATTTCATTAAGTATTCACAACTGCTGTTGAATTCACTGGAGATCTGCAAAATAGAAACCCAACATGCCCAGAACAGATTTGACACTGAGCAAAGATGTGAAATTTGCCAGAAATTAAAAGCTGTGCTGGTAAATTCGGGTCCTTTATGATTCATTTTTCCCCCTCTGAGCAGAACATGATTTTATTGAAATTATGACAGTTACATGTTTTATTAATGTGCTTTTTAGACAGGCTTCATAACATGATCTCATCATAAACCTTGGGAAGGTAATGGATTTATCATTCAATGAGTTAATGCAGTAGCGAGTGCTTTGTAGCTTGAAAGTGCTAAATAAATATTAGTTATTGCAATCATATCCACATTGCATATAGATTTTTTAATTTAAATAAGCTTTTTATTTCATAACAATTTCAGATTTCCAAAAAATTTTCAAAGACATAGTAGAATTTCTGCCTACCTTCACTGATTATTAATATCTTCAGTTTATACGGCTTAACCATTACTGCTATTAAACTATTATTAATACATTATTTGAAAGTCTGTATTAAGTTAATTGCTAAACCCACTGTCACTTTTTGGCCCTTGGTAACATTGAGCTGATACTTTTTTTTTTAAATCTCATTTTCAGGGTCTTCTTGCCTGTGAGTTACTCAGAATTTCCTTAGAGCTTTTCAGGAGTACTGATAAGTATTTTGTAGAATATCCCTCTTTTGGGAGAGGTCTGTTGGTTTTCTTATGATTAGACTATAGTTATGAGGTTTCCAGAACATGATTGGTAAGGCAAAGAGCCTTGCATTTAGCAGGGAATGGTGACAGGCTCACAATATGATGTCCCCTGCCCCCCCATGCCACCCCTCTCCCCACACACTGTGTTTAGCCACTCCTGTTTACAGAGTTCTTCGTGATGATTTCTCAAGGCACCCAGCATTCCAGCCCGAATCTCACCACCCCTGTCACCTTTCCTCTACCAGTCTCCAATTTTCCTAAACACCCCTCAAGCCTGCTCCATAGCAGGCCAACAATTATTTTATTTTATAGTGCTTGTTACCAATAAATTGCTAACGAAATACTCAGAAATATTTGCTTAGAAGAAAATTATGAAAATTGTTGTATCTGATCCTGGAGGCATGAAGTCCTGTCTGAGGGCTGAGGGGATTATTCAGTTTGGTGTCGCCTTTTAGACTACCTCAGTCATGATGCTCAGGTTGTGTTTTTCAGTTTTACCAGCAGGAAGTTCCTCTTTCACGACCTTTATGGGTTCCTCTCCAGAAGGAAGTTTCCTGAGTGTAGCCACAGAGCGATGAGTCTCCTCTCTCGGCATATGGAGTAATTACATCACTTGATCACTTGATCACTTGAACCCAGTTATTCATCGATTTGCTCGAGCGGGCGCCAGTAACATTTCCATTGGACCCTATCACAGCCAATGTAGCCCAACGGCATCTGGTTGATTCAGGAATATGAAGAGCCTAAAACCATTCCTTCAGGGTTTTGACAAGGAAGTCTGACCATCTTGGAGGTAGGTGGCCACGTGATATTTTGACATCCCATGGGATCCAGTCAGTAACAGCTCTAGTCCAGCAGTTGTCTCCAAATAGCATTACATGTCCAGCCCATCTGATTTTCGATGCCTTGGCAAACGAGATGGTGTCCCTGATTCTGGAATAGCGACGGAGGTCAGAACTCCGGATTCCTTCTCTCACTTGAGTGAGGCATGATATTCCAAGCGTAGCTCTTTATATTCCTCTCTGGGAGACCCGAATAGCATTCTCATCCTGCTTTCGTAGGGCCCAGGTCTCTGAGGCGTATGTTAATGCAGGGAGAACGGTAGAGTCAAAGAGATGTGCCTGGAGCCGGAGGTTCTTTGTTCTTTTAGCTATTTCTTCGATGCCTTTGAAGGCATTCCATGCCGCTCTCTTCCTCCTGCGCATCTCAGGTTTTAGGTCATTCATCATGTTGATTTCTCGACCTAGGTACACATAACTGCTGCATTCAGAGATGTTTGTTCCATTGAGAGTGAATGGGGCCTCAGGAACTAGTTAATTTTTCATAAACACAGTTTTCTTTAGATTCAGCTATAGACCTATCTTTCCACATTCTCAATCGAAGTCAGCCAGCATTTGTGTCACTTGGCTAATGTTTGGTGTTATTAGAACGATGTCATCAGCGAAGCGGAGGTGGTGTAGTTGCAGACCATCTATCTTCACTCCCATTTCTTCCCATTCTAATTGTTACATGATGTTCTCGAGGGTGGCGCTGAAGAGTTTTTGTGAAATGGTATCACCCTGTCGAACCCCTCTTTTGACATCAATGATCACTTCTTTGTAGAATGGTGAGATCCTGGTGGTGAATCCGTAATACAGCTCAGGAAGGATCTTGATGTATTTGGTTTGAACACCCTGTTTGGCCAGGGCTTCGATGACTGCTTCAGTCTCCACAGAATCAAAGGCTTTCTGTAAATCAATGAACGTGAGACAGAGATGCATCTTGTACTCCCTACAAACCTCAATAAGCTTGGTTACCGTGTGGATATGGTCGATTGTGCTGAATCCTTTCTGGAATCCAGTTGGCTCACATGGTTGTCCTTCATCTAGTGTTCTGCTAATCCTGTTCAGGATGACTCATGTAAACAGCTTGTAGATGACGGACAACAGGCAGATGGGGCGACAGTTGCCGATGTCGTGAATATCTCCCTTCTTGAACAGTAGAACTGTCCTGCTGGTTTTCCACTGGGAGGGCACCTTGCATTAGGACAGGTAGCATGTGAAGAGCCGAGCTAGTGTATTGATGAGTACTGATGGCAGATTCTTCAGGTTTCGGGTCTGACTTTGTCTGGGCCTGGTGCTGTTCCCTTCTTTACCGACGAGATGGCATGTCGGATTTCAGAAGGGAGGACGTTGGGAATGACATATCCATCCTGTGGAATTTGGTATGTGGGCAGGTGGATGTGGCTATCAAAGAGATTTGAGTAGAAGTCCTGGATAATCTTCTCCATTGCCTTTCTGGAAGATGTGATAGATCCATCAGGGCGTCGGAGGGCAGTCAACTTGGTCTTATAGTTGGCGAAGGACAGGCGGGCGGTGCTAATGCTTTTCCCGGCTTCTGCTGCATCTTCCAGTATTTCTGCTCTTCTGTCTTTGAGGTCTTCTTTTATTGCTTCTCTGCACCGTTTCGCAAGCTTGGACATTAGCATTTGGTCTCCTGAGGCTCGTGCCTTCCCACCTTGGCGAATGAGCTCAAGAGTTTCTGAAGACAAGCGTCCTTTTGTGTCTTTCTCTCTCTCGGCATTCTTCGCACAATCATGGATGTGCTTAACCATTCGGTTGTATTCTTCATCGATGTCGTCAATGATGGTATCTTCCCATGTTGCTGCAATGGTGCCAAAGAGTTCCCAGTTGGTGGTCATTCTGGGAGTTCTCTTCTTAAACTTTGCAGCCTTTTCTCCTCATTGTGGGAAATAGAATTTTGCATGAAGGAGACATTGGTCTGATCCTGTTTGGAATTTGGGGACGACAGCAACATCGATCAGACAAAATTATAGATTGAAGATGATCTGGTCAATTTCATTGTGGAACTGTCTGCCAGGAGATTCCCATGTCCAACGTTTCGCTTCAGCCATCTGGAACTGTGAGTTCCCATGAATGGTCTTGGTGGACATGATGAACTCTGATAGTCTCTCACCCTGTTCTTTCCATTCTAGGCCATGGGTACCGATGTGGAGTTCTTCAGCCGATCTTCTGGGTCCTATCTTGGCATTAAAATTTCCGACTATGATCTTGTAGAAGGTGTGATCTTTTTTATAGAACTCCTCCACTTCCATGTAGAATTTCTCAATTTCATCTCCTTTGTATGTGGATGTTGGTGTGTAGACAATGAAGATAGAAATTGCTGGCAGTGGGCCACATCTCTTTAAGTGTAATCGTCCTATTTGGTCTGTTAGGCATTCAAATGTATCAATGTTGTCGGCCATGTTCATGTTGACAAGGACACCAACGCCACAGACACCTCTTTTGTCGCATGTTCCAAGGAACAATTCTTCTCCGGTGTCAATATAGCATGATGCGACTGATGCATAAATTACATAAATTGTTGAAATTCTTCTCTTCATGAATTTTGTCTCTCCCTTTGTATTAACTAATTTGATTGAATACTTATATGAAATTGTAAATCAGTTTTTTTTCCTTTTTGGACCACACCTGAGAGTACTCAGGTTACTCATATATCATCTGTGTTTGGCAATTGTTCCTGATGGGACTTGGGGGACCGTATGGGATGCTGGGGATAAAATCCTGGACTGTGTGCAAGGAATGTGTGCTACCTTCTGTAATATGCTCCAGCTTATATATAATATCTAATTATAATTATACATATAATTATATATCATATATGATTATATTACAAAGTAAATATATGTATTCAGTAGAATTTAATTTTGTTTTTCAAATTATCCTAGTTTCAGAAATGTTCCTTGGGGCCATTTATGTGACTTTTAAAGTCCTTTTGACATACCCAAAATTTTTGTGTGTGTGTGTGTGTGTGTGTGTGTGTGTTTGTGCGGTACTACTGCTTCATTCTTTTGACCTGCACTTTCTTATTTTCTGGCTCTAGGAGCTGCTTCAGGCTCTACCTGTCAGCCTCTGCTCTGGCATGACCATTAAATAGCTCTTCTTGGAGCCTTGACTTCTCTGGGAGAATAGCGTTAGATTCAGGACCTGAATAACAGGAATGTTCATTGTTTCTGAAGTGGCATTTTTCTGGGCCTCCTTTGTTGACAGACTAAGAAAATATATACAAGTATACTAATCCATGTAGATAAACATATTTATAAATATGAAATTACCTCCAAGTACATCTCAGTAAACATGCATTCTCATCAGAGTCTTCAACTGCAATTCATTACCCAGGGCCTGTTCCAGCCTCCTGCTCTTGCTTATTTAAAACCGCCCATTCATCAGAGAGGAAACCTTGACTCCTGACATTGGAATTCATTTACTTAATTGCTTTCTATGGAACTCAGAAATTCTGTTGGTATGCCTTTTGTGTCCAGGAGCGGACATAGGGACAGAATTCGATATCTACCAGATTTACAGAGGAGAGAAAACAGGAGTAGGCAGGGATAGTTCTGAACAGACGAAACAAATAACAGGGGTTTTGCTTTAACAAAGCTTTTCCCAGGACGTGAGGAGATGCAAAGCAATTGTTCACCAGTAGAGGAGATCCAGGTAGGGCAGAAATCACCTGGCTCAAGTCCCCTCTGAGCTGCCATCCAGTGGAGCCCTGTCATTCGGTGGGCCTGACAGTTACTGGGTCATGTCCTCCCCCAAATTCATGTGCTACAGTTTAAACCCCTGGTATAAAGCTTATGACTGTTTGGGATAGGAACTTTAAAGAGGCAGTTAAGACAAAGTGAGATTATATGAGTGGCCAAATTGTCTATTCACTACGAATCGGTCCTTGTAAAAAGCTTCACACACACAAACACACACACAGAACCATAGAAAGATCAAGGAGGGGGCTGAAGCAATAGTCCAGCAGGTAGCGTGTTTGTTTTGCACGCCAACCCGGGTTCGATACCTGGCATCCCACATGGTCCCCTGAGCACTGCCAGGAGTAATTCCTGTGCGAAAAGAGTCAGGAGTAACCCCTGAGCATTGCTGGGTGAGGCCCAAAAAAAAAAAAAAAAGATCTAGTAGGAATTCGGCCATCAGTTTGGTCAAGCAGGAAAACCTGAGAAATCAAGTCTGCCAATCCCTCAGACATAGACTTGTGAGACCATTTCTGCTCAAACACCATGTCTCTAATTCTTTGTTACAGCATCTCAAACAAACAAATCACTTGTATCACTTGTCTTTCTATTGTTCATGGATTTGCTCCAGTGAGAACCAGTAACATCTCCATACATACTGTCATGTGCTAATGTAGCCCAAAGGCATCTTCTCTCTCCAGGAACATGAAGAGACTCAGACCATTGCTTCAGGCCATGTGAATGAGGTCTATAATTGTTACTGGTTTTGGCATATCAAATAAAACATGGGTAGCTTGCTAGGCTCTGCCGTGCAGGTGGTATACTCAGAAGAAGTTTGACCATCTTGTACGTGGTCGCCCATCTACAAGATGCTCAGACTTCTTCGTCAAGACCCTGAATGAATGGTTTGAGGCTCTTCGTATTCCTGAAGCAAGAAGATGCCATTGGGCTACACTGGCACGTGATAGGGTGAAGTGGAAATGTTACTGGCGACCACTGGAGCAAATCGATGAATAACGATGATCAAGTGATCAAGTGAGTGATCAAGTGGTCAAGTGATCAAGTGAGTGATCAAGTAGGCTCTCATCTCATGCATTCACTGATGAACCACATGGCCACAAAGCAAACAAATACAGGGCCCTAATATATGAAGTCTTTAATTATAAAAAAAATTTCCCCCAGACTTATTAAGGAAATTGCCGTGATGTCTGGAATTATTTTGACATACTTAATCCCTCCCCTGCCCCCCAATAAAAGCATGTGGAGGAGGATAGATGCTAAAGAATAGCAAAGTGATGATTCTAGGAGCTCTTTGAAGAACATAAAGATTAATTATTCTGTACTCCCTGCTATAGGACTGAAAACTGACATAATTAATAGTTTTAAAATGTGACCAACTCATTATTATTAATTTTTGATGAAACTTGTTGGGCATAATATACTAGGATCTGATGTAGTTTAGCATCTTAAATTTAGAAGACCACAATAATAATGGCTACCCGCACAGCAGAGCCTGGCAAGCTACCCATGTCATATTTGATATACCAAAGACCAGTAACAATTATAGACCTCATTCCCATGACCCGATGGAATGGTTTGAGGCTCTTTATGTTCCTGGAGCAAGCAGGTGCCCTTGTGCTCTACTTGCATGAGACAGAACATATGGAGATGTTACTGGTGCCCGCTCGAGCAAATCGATGATGAAATGGAAGACAGTGATACAGTGATACCTATCGTAAACCCAAGAATTTTATGATATTTTCTGTATTGGTAAGCCAGTGGTCATGCTACTGGCCAATAAGATAACCATTTATTGGCTCTATTCCACAGTGTTTATAGGTAGGTTTGGATTCAAACAATAGTCTGCCTGTTTCCAAAGCCAGTGCTATTTGGTCATTATGCCACTGCCTTCAGTAAAGCTGTTTTTACTGATTGTATTCTCTGTGTCAAGCGTATTTTAGGACTCATACAACGAGGGAGTTAAAACAACTGTAGAGGCTTCTATGGGCATGGTCATAGTCATTCTAACCCTGTCAGTGAGATTTTTTTAAAGTAGCTTTAGTGTGTATAGTTGTCATATAATTGACAACTATAAAGAGTTAAATATATTTAACTCTTATAATTATGTTTTTATGTGTTTTGGGGGTTATAAGCTCATTGATTTCAATGACCCTCTCTTATACTTTGAAGAGGTCCAACTGCATCACCTCTGGCCTCTTCTGCACTGTCTGAAATGCTGATTGATAATATGTCTTGTTCTTTCTCTGAATATGTCATGCTGTGTTTCTTGCTGCTTTCAGGGTTTATGTTCATTAGTTTATACACTGCATTGGTTTCCCAGTGATGTGCAAGGAATTACATTGTTTAAGGTGATCCGTGAACAATGTGTGTGGTTGGGTGCCTTCCTATGCAGTTGAAAATTCACCTCCAACTTGGACTTGTCCCAAACATAACCAGTCATTTCTTGGTATTCATGAAGTGTTGGATTCAGAGAACTCCCCAGAAGCCTCCAGGATCATGGAAACCTGAATATGCTCATGTCTGTATAATCTACGCCCACCCAGCCTTCTGCTCCTGTAGATTCAGCCCATTTATATCTGCTGTTGGTTTAAACAGTGCATGTGGAACCCTTAGATATAAAGGGTCCAATGTACATACTGAAAAAATCACTTCGTTTGTATCACTTGCCTTCCTGTATATCATCGATTTCCTTGAGCGGGTACCAGTAACATCTCAACATGTCCTGTCACATGCAAGATAGCCAAAGAGCATCAGCCCACTTCAGGAACATAAAGAGCCTCAAACCATTCCATAAGATCATGGGAATAAGGTCTATAATTGGTACTGATATTTGACATGCCCTGCTATGTGGGTGGGATACTCTAGTAGTCACCTCAAAACTTGAGCAATTATTGATGAATCACGTGGCCGCAAAGTGGCCGTGTGAGATGGGTTGTGATCAGCTCTTCTGCTGGGTGGAACTCTGATGAGAGGGGAGTCCGATGTGGAAAATGGCGACCCTCATTGTGTAACTTAGCCCAAAAAGTTCACACCCATGTTGTTCAAAGGTAAAGTATACTACAAACTAGGTGCTCTTAAGCAATAAAAGTTATTGTCTCTAGGCCCAGAGAAATAGTACAGGGGTAATGCAGTTGCCTTGCATGCTGACCCGGGTTCAGTTGCATGCAGCACACATAATTCCTCAGCACATGGGGAGTGGTCCCTGAGCACAGATGTGAGAATAACCCCTGAGTACTGTTGGGTGTTAGGAATAACCCCTGAACACTGTTGTCTGTTACCCACCCCACCCAACACACAAATTATGTGTCAGGGGGCCAATGTTCTTTCTGAGACCTCTCAGAGGATCCTTCCTGGATCTTTTAGTTTCTATGGTGGTCTTCAGTGCTGTTATTGGTTGCAGTTGCTGAAAATATTTTATATTCCCTGTGTTGTTTTGTCTTTTTTGTTCTGGGCCTCAATCCGGCCCAGGTATGCTGGTCCAGAGACTCTCAGACATGGGGCAGAGCTGTTCCTTGCTCTCCCTGTGCCCAGCCATTCATGAGGCAGTCGGGAGGCATGGCACGTTCTAGCCCTGGCCCACCACCTTGGCAGAGCCTCACAACAAGCCAGACCACCCCCCACTCACTCCACGGGCGCCGCCATTTTCCACATTTGGACTTCCCTCTCATCAGATCTCCACCCAGCAGATCAGCCCATCACAGCCCGGATCATCGACACCCACCCTGCAGCAGTTTTTTCCTCAATCCGGCACAGGTATGCTGGTCCAGAGACTCTCAGACATGGGGCAGAGCTGTTCCTTGCTCTCCCTGTGCCCAGCCATTCATGAGGCAGTCGGGAGGCATGGCACGTTCTAGCCCTGGCCCACCACCTCAGCAGAGCCTCACAACAAGCCAGACCACCCCCTCACTTCACGGGCACCGCCATTTTCCACATTTGAACTTCCCTCTCGTCAGATCTCCACCCAGCAGACCAGCCCATCACAGCCCGGCTTGCGGCTGCAAGCGGCAGCACGGTTCATCAATAAATGCTTTATTTGGAGGTGTTTAAAAGAGTTTGCCTTCCGCTCGGCAAGCCTGGCAAGCTTCTTGTGTTGTATTTGATATGCCAAATTCCAGTAATAATTATATTAGGTCATTCCCATGACCTAATATAATGTTTGAGGCTCTTTATGTTCCTGTAGCAAGCCGATGCCCCTGGCTCTACCAGCATGAGACAGGACATATGGAAATATTACTAGTGCCCGCTCTAGCAAATAGATGATCAACGGGAAGATCGTGATCATGATCGGTCTCAGATGTTCTTTCTGAGACCTCTCAGAGGATCCTTCCTGGATCTTTTAGTTTCTATGGCGGTCTTCAGTGCTGTTATTGGTTGCAGTTGCTGAAAATATTTTATATTCCCTGTGTTGTTTTGTCTTTTTTGTTTTATAGTCACATGACATTGTCCCTATCTGTCTTGGTGTCCAGATTCCTCTCATATTATAAGAACACTGGTCACTAGATTAGGGGTCTCTAAGATCTACTATTACTTCATCTCGGTTCCATCTTATTTTCCAAATAAGGGTAGATTCACTAGTGCTGGGAGTTAGGTTTTCAGTACACCACACTTTTTTCATTTTTAAAGTATTGTATCACAAACAAGAATGAAAATAATAAAGATAATGTTTTTACTAACATTTTTCAAGCCTTTAATATAGGGCAAAGTAGTTTACAAGAGATATGTCATTAATTTGTCCAATAAAGCAAAGGATTTGCTCTTAATTCCCTCCAGCCTTTAAAGAAACACTTTTTGGTTGAGGTTTGGTAACTTATAGTATTGTGTATAGTATAGTAATGATAGTTTCCTGTGACATAATTCCCGCACTATGCCCAGCACCAGCATATCCACCTCTCTTCCCCAAGGACCCCAATGTTCCTCCCTTTCAAATTCCCCCTCAAAGACCTTCGTTGTGTAGATCAGCTCTGTTGTCTCATCTTGTCTTTGGCCCTTTGTGTAAAGACTCACCTTGCTCTGTCTCTTCGAATCTCACATATAAGAGCGATTATGCTGTATCTACTGTTTTCCCTTCAGCTAACTGCCCTCAGCATCATATTCCTAAGATACATCCATGTTGTGGGAACTCGCATGATTTTGTCCTTTCTCAGAGCTGCATATTGTCCTATTGTGTACATGTGCCATGGCTTCTTGCTCCATTCATCTTTAGCTGAGCATTTCAGTTGTGTATCTTGACTGTTATACTGCATGCAGAGCTGAACGTAGCTGTGCATAGATCCTTTCAAATGAGCCTCTTTTTCCGTCTTGGGGATTTATGCCATGAAACGGTGTCACTGGGCTGAGTCAGGTTCTGCTCCTATCTTTCAGAGGGATCTCCACACTGCTTTCTTTAGAGGCTGGATCCGAGGATGTTCCCACCCACAACGGATGACAGTCCCTCACTCCCAACAATCATGGCGTGCCGGCTGTTTCCAGGTGCTCTGCTCTGTGCCATTCTCACTGGCCTTAAATGTTACCTCAGTGTTTCAACATGCCTTCCTTGGACTCCCAATTCAGCCCCACATCTCTGATATGTCTCAGTGGGGCAAATATCTCTGTTTTTATCTTACTGGGATATTCTTTGAGCTTTTAGGGTGTTTGAAATAAAATGTAGACTGTTAGTGATTATTTCTGTTAAAAATTGTGTCCCTTGCTCCTCTTCCATGTCTCCCACGCTGCCCCTGCTGGTGTGAGTTAGTGTATCACAGGTGTCTGAGCCTTTGCTTAATTCTTTAATCCTTTGAAAGTGGTTTTCTTTTGTTCTGTCAGGATTTTTTAGGATGCGCCGCAGCCTTTGTTTTTGAGTTTTGTGAATCTGTTTCCTCCAACAGTTTCTGTGGTTTTTCTTTCCTTTTTCCTGAATGTGGATCAGAGGTTCCTGTGTCTCTGCATCATCATGCAATTTTGGGGGTGGACACTGGACACATGAGGTTACACTTTGTAGCCACTTGGAGATCTTCCTGATCCATCCCACCTAGTGGATCTTGGTTGTTATTTTGTTGTTTATGCAGCGAGTGAACTGGACTAGTTTAGCGAATCCTGCTGTGTGTGTGCTGTCAGTTTTGCTCTCTCCTTTTCTCCGTTTCATTTTTAATCCTGGCTTCTGAGGTTTACTGAGTGACAGATAGACTCGGGGACAGTGAATAATGGGCTAGAGCTGAACTCAATCTCTTTGAGCCCATCGAACTGACTTTTTCCAGGGACTGTGTGGAGTGGAGAATACATCCAAAGTTTAGGGTAATTTATAGCTGCATCTTGGCTTTCTCTTTTCCAATGGGCTCCATGGTATTTTCTCTGGGAATCTGTAGTCTTGTCACTCAAGGTTCTTGGTAGTTGACCCTGAGTGTTGATGCAGTTCTGCACAGGCTCAGAACCTACCAGAGACCCAGTGACATGCCAGCTTGTCAGGGGTCACTAACTGTTTCTCCTTCCAGGATCCTTACTCCATTAGTAGCTAATCAGGCTGCCTGCAGCCCATCTCAACCAAAACTGCAGCCTCATGCTAGCTGTGAGTTAGCTCCCCATTTCTTTGCCACCAGGCTTGCTACTGTTTGGGGAAAATGTCCAGAAGTTTTGGATTTTTCTACTCTCAGATCCAAATTAAGCCAATGCCCTCTAGCACTGAATCGGCTGGTTTCTGCTTAGCAAGCTGGTGGGCTTGGGGTGAGACAGATGAAAGCAGCCTCCAAACTGAAACTCAGTAAATGCCCACTGTTCTTGCCTCGGGTTTGCTGGTTTTTCTTAAATCAGCTCTTCAGTTTTTCATAGGCTTCGGCTGATCTCCAGAGTATTGAAAAGGTTGTTGTGTAGTGGTCAGTTTTATTCAGTTGAATCATTGTTTTTGGGGAGCAGGTCTACTGAGTTTTTGGGGGGAGCAGGTCTGCTGAGTTTTTTGAGGAGCAGATCTGCTGAGTTTTTTGGGAAGCAGGTCTACTGAGTTTTTTGGGGGAGCAGGTCTGCTGAGTTTTTGTACAGTCCTCATTTGTTTTACCTTCCAAGAGATGTCAGCCTGTCATTTTATTTTTCTTCAGCACAGTTTTTAAAAAGGTATGCATTTTTTAGGTGGCGATAATTCCATCTGTACCATATTTATCAATTATTTTAGCCTTTAAACAGTTACCCATCCTGCATTTTCAATTTGCCTGTAAACGGGAAGCATTCTTTTTTAAAAAAATATATCTAACTTTATTTAAACACCATGATTTACAAATTACAAAGCTTTTCACAATACAGTTGTTAGAAAGATTCATTGTTCAACAACAATACCACCACCAATGTGCCCCCCCACTAGACACCCTCTTCCCTCCCCACTCTGATGCCTGTTCCCTTAGCTGGCATTAATTATATTGACCATTACACATTACAGCCCATGTAAGGGAGTGGTACTGATAAAGTCATGACTTTTTATTTTTCTGGGTTGTTATGTGTGAGTCTGGCCGATTTGTGTTCTTGCATTCACTTTCTGACTTTCAAGAATGTAATGGGTTTCTACTAGTCAACCCAGACCCACCACCACTGCACCTATGGACAACATTTATTTCAAAGTTTTCTTAACCTCTGTTTGAACTTGTCCTGTGCATACACTGAATAATCTATCCTATATTGCTCGTTGGAGCTAATTCTCTAAATATGGTCAATGAATATATTCTTAGGCGAAAGTCAATGGAGATTAGTACATCTCCATTGTGCCATTTGAGCACACTGCATAGGAAATTTTAGATATGTTCCCACAGAATACACATCGTACCCACACACTTGTGATTATATGCTCCATACTTAATTCTATGAAATGTGATGGGATGCCTTATACATCAGTATACCAGGCTTTGAGATAGTCTGCAGCTGTGTGCCATGGGGAGAACCAGCAAGAGATCTTCTGTGCATCTGTGTCCCTAGGTTATGGCCGACAGCACCAGCAGCAGTTCTAGGAGGACCCACCAGACCTTCTCAAAGGGACTGAGTTGGGAGGGCCCAACTCCAGCTCCCCGGAAGCCTAATGAACTGAGCTACTAGGACCTGCATACCTGGGCTTGAAATTGCTTCCCTCTTGGTGGACTCTGACAAGCTGTGGAGTCTGGACCTTGAAAATGACTGTGATTGTTATGTGCGAAGTTTTTATGACCTCTGAGGCTCTATTGGGGTGGCAGGAGAGGACCAGCACCCCCCTCCTCCTCCCCTCCCCAGGATGCCTCATGGTGGGCCTAGCACGGGAGAGCGGCAGGAGCTCTTCCATGCATCTGCGTCTCTGGATCATGGCTGGCAGCACCAACAGCAGTTCTCAAATTGGAAGGACTCTTGAGTTAGGAGAGGGGGCACCAAACAGACAGGACCCTGATTCGCCTGAAGTGCATATTAATGCCATTCATAGATGAAAATGCTTCTAGAACAAACAGTTGTGTCCAAATTATCAGTTTCCAACACAGTGTGGGGACACAGAGAATGGCCGTTGTGGTGGGTGGGATGGAGTGAAGGGCTTTGAGAAGGCCAGGATTAGGCTGTATTGTGAATGGTGAGGAAGTGTGTGATGTGGTCGGCAGGGAGAATGGGCTTCAGGCAGAGCCTCCCAGTGACAGCTCTCTGAAAGTTGCCGAGTAAAGAGTCATGCAACAGCACAGACCAGGAAACTTCGAGGAGAAAACATGAAAAGCAGAGACAAAGGGAAAATAAACCATCACCAGACTTGGAGAGCCCTGCAACAACTCATATGTGTTGCCTTTATGAATTGGATCACATAAGCCATGCTTGTTCAGAGTCTAGTTCATGACTGCTGTCTTTGGGTGCGCGGTGGAGGGAGGTCCTGATGTTTCTGGAATCAGAGGTCATGTGCTCCCTAGGCCAGAGATTTGGAGGCATCAGGAGAGTCAGGTACATTATTTCAGTCAGAACAGAGGCAGCGAAGGTTACTAGGGCCCAAGGACAGCAGCTGAGCCCCTGAGAAGAGTTTCACTAGATTTCACAATTGTCTTTGATTTTCGCAAGACAGGGCGAGGTTGTGCATGAGGTTTCTGAGGAATAGGAGATTTTTTTCAGGAACTTCCACTCCATTGAATTTGTTATAAAGCTAGCTAGTGTTGTCTTCGCAGTTGTAATCTTCCTCTCATTCACATGTAGGTAGGGTGAGTGGGTTGTGTAAGAATTAGAAGTGTGTTCTCTGGATACCATCTTGGATTGTCGATACCATCCTGTTGGTATCGGCAGGTGCAAAAACTATGCTCGGAGATATGTGGCCAAGTGTCAGCCCTGCAGTGAGGAATTGCAGTGAGGCGATGCCCTGCCTGCTCAGCGCCCGCCGCCTCCCGGACGTGCCAGTGGATGCTCTTTTCTTCATGTTCCACCACTTTGTTGAAAATTTTCATTATCTTAGTTTCAGGTGAGGTATTTGAACTCTTGCATTGGAAGCAAAGATCTCTGACATAATTTGAGCATTTCCCCCTTGGGATTGACTTTTGTCTCAGGACCTCCTACTATGCAGGTGTTTTGTGAACAAAGAAATGGATTGACACAAACTCTGATTTTGGTTTTCTCTCACCAACTAATTGAGGTTAGAGAACCTTAACACGATAAAAAGAGGTTTTCTTATTACATGTGGATTAGGGCCCTTGACACTGAAGCCTGGGTAAAAGTTAGAGTGCAATATCCTTATCTTTCAAGATGAGGTTTTATCTTAGCTAAGCACCAGCTGGGAATTTATTGATGTGTTGAGTGGCTGTGGCTGGAGAAGCCGGGGCAGCAAATGCTTGAGCCTCCTCATGACCATAGTTTTTAATAAACATCTGAAATAAAGGAAAGCATTTACTTCCAAGTATAAAAATAAATGTTTAAGCAGGCATTCACAGAGAATTCTTATCTGGGGCCTTAGGATAAGCACACTGGGCTGGAGAGAGATGGCTGGGGTTTGGGTGCATGCTGCCTTATGTGCAGCCACACCAAGAACCCATGAGAAGGGTCTCCTGGCATCCTGAACTCCTCTTGGGAGGCTGTTTTCCCCCCTAAGCCCCTCAAACCCACATAGGCATACTCAGACAATTCTCTTTGATGAAGAAATATTCTATAACTGTACACAGTGTTCCCAATTGTTAGGGACTGAATTCGGAACACAGGAAGGTTTCTTTGTATATTTGATAACTTTGGGTGGGTGTGGGGGGTACCCAGGCAGTGCTCAGAGGTTACTTGGCTCCTACAGTGCTGGGGAAAACCAGGTAGAGATCTGGGGTGTCTTTAGATATTCCCAGCAATTCTGGGATTGATGGGGGCAAGGGAAAACTATGTGGTGCTGACCTTTGTTATTTCCCACCACCCCTACATTTGACTCCTTGGTTTTTAATTTTTATTAAGTAACTGAGACTTACAAAGCTATTGATAGTTGAGCTTTAGGCATATAATATTTCAACACCAATCCCACCACCAGTGTAAACTTCTCTCCACCAGTGTTGACTTAAGAAGTGTAATTTTGGGAATGGAGCGATAGCACAGTGGGTAGGGTGTTTGCCTTGCATGTGGCTGACCTGGGTTTGATCCCCTGCATCCCACATGGTCCCCTGAGCACCACCAGGACTAATTCCTGAGCAAAGAGCCAGGAGTAACCCCCTGAGCATTGCCAGGTTTGACCCAAAAAAAAAAAGGAGTTACATTTGATAATATATGATTCTTTATAGTATCACAGTTTTTAGATATTTATAAAGAAATAAATGAGACTCACAGGCATGGGGCAGAGCTGCTACTTGCTCTCCCTGTGCCCTGCCACTCACGAGGCGCCCAGGGAGGGATGGCGGGTTCTAGCCCTGGCCCGCCACCCCAGCAGAGCCTTGCAACAAGCCAGACGAACCCCCACTCCATGAGGGCCTCTATTTTCCACATCCGGACTTCTCTCTCGTCAGAACTCCACCAAGCAGACCAGCCTATCACAGCCCGGCTCATCGAATTCCACCCTGCATCAGTCTTTTTTAAATCCGGCTCAGGTAAGCCGGTCCAGAGACTCACAGACATGGATCAGAGCTGCTACTTGCTTTTCCTGTTCCCTGCCGCTCACAAGGTGCCCAGGAGAGATGGCGGGTTCTAGCCCTGGCCCGCCACCCCAGCAGAGCCTTGCAACAAGCCAGACGACCCCCCCACTCCATGAGGGCCTCCATTTTCCACATCTAGACTTCTCTCTCATCAGAACTCCACCCAGCAGACCAGCCTATCACAGCCAGGCTCGTCGAGTTCCACCCCTGCAACAGTCTTTTTTTAAATCCGGCTCAGGTATGCCGGTCCAGAGACTCACAGACATGGGGCAGAGCTGCTACTTGCTCTCCCTGTGCCCTGCCGCTCAGGAGGCGCCCCAGGAAGGATAGCGGGTTCTAGCCCTGGCCTGCCACCCCAGTAGAGCCTTGCAACAAGCCAGACGACCCCCACTCCATGAGGGCCTCCATTTTCCACATCTGGACTTCTCTCTCGTCAGAACTCCACCCAGCAGACCAGCCTATCACAGCCCGGCTCGTGTGGCGCTAGCAGCCGTGCAGTTCATCAATAAATGCTGGATTTAGAGATGACTACAAGAGTATGCTACCTGCACGGCAGAGCCTGGCAAGCTACCCGTGTTATATTTGATATGCCAAATACCAGTAACAATTATAGACCTCATTCCGGAATGGATTGAGGCTCTTTATGTTCCTGGAGCAAGCAGGTGCCCTTGGGCTCTACTAGCATGAGACAGGACATATGGAGATGTTACTGGGGCCCGCTCGAGCAAATCGATGATGAACAGGAAGACAGTGACAGTGATAAAGAAATGGAAATAGGTTAAATTATCACTCCTGAACTGTGGATTAGTATTCATCAAAGGATAACAATATACAATCTTACTAGTTCATCAGATAACTGGAATAAAATGAGTATTTATTTCATGGAAGTGAAATCTGAAATGTGTGAAGTGTTAGAAGAATCTTCAGAAAACTAATATTTAAAAAGAAGTGAAGACATTTTTATCAATTCACATATCAAAGTGCACTATTTTCATTGGTATTTTCTACCATTTTCACTTCTCTATGCCACGTGCTATCTCTAATGTTTTAAGCTTATTAAAATAAATTAAGCCCTCCCCTCAATCAAATGCAGAGAAATACTCATCCTTATACGCTCATACATAAATAAACTTGGGATACTAGAAAGAATGAACTAAATTCAGACAAATAGCATATGAAGGAAAATATTTTAGAATATCTTAGTGTCACTACTATAGGAATATCACATTTATCAATTAAAGAATTATTAATTGATTTTAAAAGCAACCATGGCTGCTTTACTGATGCTAAAATACTTAAAACTAATCCCCCAAACATGCAGTAAAATCTCAATGTCCTTAACTGTATCATTTCTCCCTTTAAATTTACCTTATTGGGGGTAGAGCGAAAGTCCAGTGTGTCGGGCATTTGAGTTGCAGGCAGCCAGCCCAGGTTCGATCCTCGGCATCCCGTATGGTTCCCTGAGCAGCACCAGGAGTAATTCCTGAGTGCAGAACCAGGAGTAACCCCTGAGCATTGCCGGATGTGACCCATAAAGCAAAAAAAAAAAAAATTACCTTATTTTTCAGAAGTTTTAAATTTAAGTTACAGTTGACCAAGTTACAGTTGACCAAGTTACGGAAACTGTGAATTTCTATATTCATGAAATAGCAAATTTCTATATATCTTTGCTCCCCCATATGAAACCTCTTCACTACTGAAATCCTGAACTAGGATTTTTTTTTGTTACATTTAATGAAGCTACCTTGAAACATTATCACCTCTCTCTCTCTCCTTAATCCCTGATTTTTAAAATTTCTCCATTATTTTTCATTTCCAGAATGATGTAGAGTTGGAATCACACCATCTATAGACTTTTCATCCTTACTTTTATCACTTAGTATTTGCAGCTAAGATTCCTCCAAGTCTTTTCATGACTCAATAGCTCATTTATTTTTTAGCACTGAATAATATTCTATTGTATGGATGTACCAGTTTATTTATACTGACAGATTATATTTATTGCTTCCACATTTTGGCAGTTATTAATTAAACTGTTATGAAGACTCCTGTGCAAGTTTTTGTGGGGGTATGTTTTCAGGTCACTATCACTATCACTATCTTCCCGTTAATCATCTATTTGCTAGAGCAGGCACCAGTAATATCTCCATATGTCCTGTCTCATGCTAGTGGAACCCAAAGGCATCCGCTTGCTCCAGGAACATAAAGAGCCTCAAACCATTATATTAGGTCACGGGAATGACCTAATATAAATGTTACTGGTATTTGGCATATCAAATACTACACGAGCAACTTGCCAGGCTTGCCGTGCGGGTGGCTTACTGTTGTAGTCACCTCTAAATAAAGCATTTATTGATGAACAGCACAGCTGCTTGCTGTGATAGTCTGGTCTGCTGGGTGGAGTTGTGACTAGAGGGAAGTCTGAATGTGGATAATGGCGGGCCCCATGGAGTTGGGGGCTCATCTGGGCAGGGCTAGAACCCGCCATGCCTCCCGGGCGCCCATGAGCAGCTGGGCTTGACATCACTATCTCTACAGCCCCAATTTTTCAGGTCATTTTCAGGTCATTTGTGTACCAAGAAACATGATGGCTGGTCTGTATGGTAAGAGCATATTCAATTTTCTAAGAAAACAACTCTCTTGCAGGGTGGCTGCACTCTTTTAAAGCCTTTCTGCTAGAAATGAATGGGTGTTTTTGTGGCTTCACTTTCTCACCAGCCTTTGGTGTTGTTCATGTTTGTGGATTTTTGCCCTTCTCAGTGCGATAGTGATGTTCCACCATTGTTTACATTGGAAATTTGCGAATGTTTTAAGATACCAGGAATTTTTTATATATCAATTTTGTGTTTTTACATATTGTTTGGTGAGGCATCAGGGTTTTCCCATCTGTGTTATTGCATTTTTTGGTAGTTGATGTACACCATTGTGATACAAAATACTGCATTTCTACCACAACCAAAGTACCCCCAAACCGTCTGCCACTGCTCTTATGTCACACACAGCCAATCTGACTCTTCCTCCCCACCCACCAGCACCTCTTCCTCCACCAGTTCAGTCTGTTGTCAACATTCCAGGTTTTTTTTCTTTTAAAAATAGTTGGTTGCTGTTCATTCTTTTGCTTTTCCTCTTTATAAGAGAGGATCATCTGGTGTTTGACTTATTTTACTTGGCAGAACCCCTTTTAATGCCATCTTTGTTATAGCAAAAGGTAAGATTCCATTTTTTCTTAAAGGCTGAATAGTAATTTGTTGTGTGTGTGAGTGAGAGAGAGAGATAGAGATTTAAGTTTCTTTGTCTACTATCTGTCATTCTGTCTTTAGGCAATTGGGTTGTTTTCCAGATATTGGCAATTTTATCAATCTATCTATCTATCTATCTATCTATCTATCTATCTATCTATCTATCTATCTATCTATCTATCTATCTATCTATCTATCTATCTATCTATCTATCTATCTATCTATCTATCTATCTATCTATCTATCTATCTATCTATCTATCTAATCTATCATTTATTGAATTTTGGGTTGCACCCTACATGCTCAGAGGTTACTCCTGGCTCTGAGCGCAGGAATCCCTGAACTCAATTTCCCACTGGCAGAGCTCAGGGGACCATATGGGATGCTGAGGATTGAACCCAGGTAGGCCGCCACGTGTAAGGTAAACGCCCTACCTGCTGTGTTATTGCTCCGGCCCCGATATTGGAAATTTTATAGGTTTATATTTCCCCCTCAAAAAATACAATGTAGAAGACTAAAAATCTGACAATAATGGGTAATTGTTAAAATCATAATAAACTAAAAATATTGATAAAACAGTGTTGTCCTTCATAGCATTACTAGTTTTTAAAACACGTAATGAATAGTCTTAATTCTAGTGCCAATTACTCCATTAAAAATGAGGAAATGCTTTTCTCATCATTTCATGTGTCTCATTTATCCATACCTAAGCCAACAAAAGTATTATACAAAAGGAAAAGTATAGGCAGATCTCTTTCAAAAAATATGAATGCAAAATTATGAATAAAATATTTTTGCACCAAATCCAGTATTCACAAATAACCAAGCAGATGAGGGCCTGGGACAGTGTGGCCGTGCAGCATCAGTCTGGTAGCATGAGACTAGTGAGGGGTGCAGGCTTGAGCCCCAGCACAGTCCACATGCCGGAGTGGCATCCCTCGGTGAGTGCTGCGGCTAAAATATGCAGCCACTGGTGAGCACCTCAGCCGAGTATGGAAGAACCATTTATTACAAAAACAGCAGTAAGGTAAAGACAGGAAAACAGTTTTTAAAAATTATAAGAAATGCAATCTATCATGAACAAATAAGGCTTATTTCAAGAATGCAGTTATATTTAACTTCCTTAAATCAATGAGATACAATGAAAATATTAACAGAATAAATAAGAAAGGTCGAATTTTCTCCTCAGCAGCTGAATAAAAATCACTTGATAATTTCATACTCACTAAGGAAGTGATCATTGATTTAAAAAAGAGTGGTTTGGCAGGGTGATACCATTTCACCGAAACTCTTCAGCTCCACCCTCGACAATGTCATGCCACAATTAGAATGGGAAGGAATGGGAGTGAAGATAGACAGTCGGCAACTACACCACCTCTGCTTCGCTAATGACACCATTCTAATAACACCAAACAGTAACCAAGTTGCACAAATACTGGCTGACCATGAATGTGGAAAGGTAGGTGTACATCTGAATCTCAACAAAACAATGTTCATGAAAAATGAACTAGTTCCAGATGTTCCATTTATTCTCAACGGAACAAACATCTCTGAATGTAGCAGTTATGTGTACCTGGGTCGAGAATTTAACATGACGAACAACCTAGCACCTGAGCTGCACAGGAGGAAGAGAGAGGCATAGAATGCCTTCAAGAGCATCGAAGAAATAGCTAAAAGGACAAAGAACCTCTGGCTCTAGGCACATCTCTTCGACTCCACCATTCTCCCTGCATTAGCATACGCCTCAGAGACCTGGGCCCTACGAAAGCAGGATGAGAATGCTATTTGGGTCCCCAAAGAGGAATCGAAAGAGCTATGCTTGGAATATCACGCCTCACTCAAGTGAGAGAGAAGGAATCCAGAGTTACTACTCCATTGATGATTTAGAGTCAGGGACGCTGTCTCGTTTGCCAAGGCGTCGAAAATCAGATGGGCTGGACATGTAATGCGATTTGGAGATGACTGCTGGACTAGAGCCATTACTGACTGGATCCTATGGGACGTCAAAAGATCACGTGGCCACCCACCTACAAGATGGTTAGATTTCTTCATCAAGACCCTGAATGAATGGTTTGAGGCTCTTCGTATTCCTGGAGCAAGCAGATGCCACTGGGCTACTCTAGCACATGACAAGGACATATGGAAACATTATTGGCACCCACTCGAGCAAATCCAGGAATAACGGGATGTCAAGTGATCAAGTCAAGTGATGCCTAGAATCCTTAGCATCGCCTCAATGAAAAGATAGCTGAATAAAATCTCAGAATGATTTTATTCTGAAAAAAGAATAAGTAAGAGGACCTGTTATCATGACATTATTCAACATAGTAATGGGAGTTGAGCCAATTTAGTAGCGCAGATGCTGAAGTAAATGAAATAAGAGAAAGGAAAAATTGTCATTGTTCATCATAAACAAGAATGTATCCACGGAAATTGTTTCAAAGAGCTGAGCTCAGAAATTTAGAATCCTTGAAATTTAGAAATCACAATAAAAGAAAATTTAGGATTCATATATGAATTAAAAGGAAATAGTTTTTCTAGTTTATAAATGTTGATAAAGAAATACTTCTCTAAGCCTTCGTTTTTGATATGGTGGAAAGTGTGTGGGTTTCCATTCAAAATCATGCTTCGGTGAGTCTTCTTTGTACATCTCAAATGATTTTTATAATATTTTGTTTATCAGACCCAGGAACAAAATTTACCCATTCCTTCTATGGATTGCAATTAGGTTTTATGCATACTAGAAATGACCTGCCATAAACAGAGCGGGAAATGATGAAAATTAGTGCGATGTGGTACATGGATAAAAGAACAAATAACATTTCGTCTATCGTCAAGAACGTTGCTAGCTTCTGAAATTAAGCCCAGCAGGTAGGAAGATTCTGAACAGACTTCAAATTGTTGAACATCTGCTCACCCTAGCAAGTCTAAAACAAAGAGATACATAACATTTTACAGGGCAAAATTCATAGAATCCGGTTAGACTCATAACCCTACTAAATTTTTTTTGGTGGGGGAAGCATGTCTCAAACAGAATCCAAAAACACATTGTCTCTTAAATTGTCAAATTCTATTCAAGTGGCCCAAGCTGTTCTTTCGTCATGTTAAAAATAGCTGAGTATCATTATCTAATTTAGGTTATATCACTAAAATTTCAGTGTAAAATTATTAAACCCCAGGGTCAATTATATTTAAATGAGATGGAAATGTCGATGTTAGCTTTAAGATGAAGCTGCCTCATTTTCTTCTCCAGGATCCAGGATTAGGTATGTGCCCTGATTTCCTGCAGATAAGAGACGGATAGCTCATTGTGTGTGTGTGTGTGGGGGGCGGGAGGAGAGAAATCCCCAAGAATTTCCGTTTCTTTCCTTATTCTAAAGGAATGGGAAGGGGCTCTCGTCTTGATGCCCTGTCTTTGAGCCCACCCTTCGGGCCACCACTTTGATTGTCTTGGCCCTGGCGTCGCCTCCTGGGAGGGGCCAAGCGCTGACCATGCTGGGTGAGCAGCGGCCACTCTGGGCTCCCGAATCCTGTGTTTCACAGCTGATCTCCCTTGCTTCAAGTCCATCTTTTGTGCGGAAAAAGTTCTGTCACCCTTCTGCCGTCGGGTCAGATATCTCTGTGACATTATCAGAGAGACAAAAGAACCGTGATCAGTGGATCAGTGGTTTGGGGTACGTCAGGGGGAGGAGAATGTGACCATATATAGCACAGGGATTAAAAACATTTCTTTTGCCTGGGGTGTTAGAATTTTCCGGATCTGGATCTTGAGACTAGATCCAAGAGTGTATTTATACCTGCATATAAATTCACAGATGTGCCCACCCATCCCCGAATTTGCTTTTACTGTATGAAATTTCAAAAAATAAGAAAAGAATCCTAAAAGAAAACCCGAAGTGTGGTTATTCGCGTTGAGGTTCTGTGGCTGACCTCAGTTCCACACCCACACAATTCAGTTAAGTAAAAAGTTTTCTAAGCACGGGGCTTCCATGCGACTGTGTGTCTTAAACAGGATGATTTAAAAGCATGCCAAGGCAATTATCCCCTGTTGATGCCTAAGGAGAAGAAAAAAAGCTTCTTTTTTAAAAAGCTTTTAAACAACATTTAAAGCAATAAACAGCCTTTGAAAAGCTATTTTCTTTTCTTAAAACAGCCCCTCCCGCACCACAAATGGTGCTTTTGTTGGTGCCCATATGAGATTGCAAGGAAAAGCATTACTTTCAAAATTCTTTGCTTTAGTGCAAAATTGATTTGAAATTGGCCTTTCCCCTTCTCTTTGTCTAATCATTGTAATGTGAGGATCACATATTTGTATCTTTATTCAACAAGTATTAGAATAAAGAACAATTCAACCCTTGAAAATTTAAGATTCATGTGACTATTTTTTTGTTGTATTGTGTCCTTTATATCTCTGTTACTTCAAAAAATTTTTTTAAAGATTGAGCTGTATCAGGTAAGAGAAACCAAGAGAGAAATTGAAGACGTGTGATTCTATAATTTGTCCAAGAGAAGCAAAACTCATCAGTTTATTAAATTCTGAGGGTCATAATTCTGAATAATTTACTTTGACAATTTGTGTAATATTCCATGCTTGACTTGTCTGACAGACTCCAGCAAGGTTCTTTGTCGTCAGCCTTTCATCTTTATGCTACAAGGAAAAGGAATCAGTTTTCCTACTTAGGAAATGATACATTTAAAGAAATCTATATGTGTTTGTAAATTTACTTCAGAAAAATAAATTATTGAGTTTCCTATAGCTAAAATCTGATTTTCTGAGTAGAAAAACAGGTGTCTTTCTCTGAGTTTGCTGTGAACTTATTCATTTAAGATGACTTGTTTTAGAACAAAAGCATCCCAATGGTTCTGTTGTAGGCAGGCAGACAGGGGCGCCACATGGCAATAAATTCCTGAAGAAGAGATCCAGAGCCACACCTGACTGAAAGCCCGAAACCAAACTTGATAAGACCATATCAACAATAGACCCTGGAGGAAGAAAAGGCCAAAAGGAATGTGTAAATCTCCTGAGGGAGATGAATCAGCCTTCCCGCCCAGGACCCAGCTCAAGGAAGACCCCAGGACATTCCAGTCAAAGAAGACCACTCCCAAAGTCTACTCCCCTTGGCAACGGGGCCCTAGCAACCGAGGTTGAAGCCCCATATGGGAGTAACTTGGGGAGAAATCTATAGAAGCCGTCCTGACCAAAGGGACGGCGCGCACATGCTGCCTGGGCTCACATGTTGCATGCGGCGCTATGCTGCCTGGGCACAAATGTCGCCTGCGCGCCTATGCTGCCTGGGTACACATGTTGCCTGCGTGCACATGTGGTGCCTGAGCACGTGTGTTGCCCGCATCTCCCCTCTTGAGATGTGTACTCTCTCTTTTACTCGCTCTCCACCTTTGGAGCAGCCCGCGTTCTCCCTTGAGCGCGTTACTCTTTCCTTTTCTTTCTCTCCCTCCCCTCACCTAAAACCTCCTCAATAAAACCTATTTTACTTCACTGCTCGTCGACTCCTGAAAATTCTTTTTCTGCGAGGAAGACAAGAACCTTGAGGCAGACCTGGGTAAGGCCTAGGACTGACTTTCCTTTCCTGCAAAGAGCAATTCCTCGCTCCAGCCTGAGTCCGTGGCTCCCCGAGAAACCTCGGGTGGTGGGGATTAACTCCCGTGCCTAGAGATCACGAGGACATCAGGCGTGGCTTGACGGCCACCTCGTGGGGCTGGTGGGGCTCAGGCCCACGCCGTGCAGGGGCTCATCGCAGACTTTATCAGTCCTTAGCCTGCCCAGCGGGTCCCGGGTGGCAGAGGCGGCTGGGGAGAAAGCGACCATCTCTCTCTCCTTCCTGCCTCACATAAGTCACCCGTGGGGTCCACCTGCAACAGTTCAAAGAACTATCAGTGGGCCAAGCCCTCTTCTTTTTTGTTCTTGTTTTTTGGGCCACACCCAGTGGTGCTTAGGACTTACTCCTGGATCTGCACTCAGGAATTACTATGGGCAGCGATCAGTGCTTGGGGGATCATATGGGATGCCGGATATTGAACCTAGGTTGACTTTGCGCAAGGCAAGCACCCTACCTGCTGTACTGTCACTCGGCTCCATGAACCAAGTCCTTCTTGGCCACCATCATTCCCCAGGAGGGGTGGGGGAGGTCTGGGATGGCAGCAAGTTGCTAGATTCCAGATTACTCCATGCCTTTCTGGGTACCAGTGTTCTTTATTCTGTCAGAATGAGAATAGAAGACTTAATGCGATGAAACTTAGTTTTAAATCCTAATCAGAGTATCATCACTCTGTGATTCCTTTTGAAATTTCTCTGGGCAGTTCATTAAAATGAATCTCTTGGCACATTGCTTCACCTGCCTTAATAGAGATCACATACTTGCTTTCATTTAAAGTCATTTTGGTGGTGGTTTTTTCCAGACATGCTTAGAATTAAATGCTTTGGGAATGAAAAAGTTAATGACATACTATGTTGTAAAAAGCATGTTCATGTATGTGTATGTTCACTGTGATTACACTGTGACACAAGATGCAGTTTGTGACATTTCTGAGACAAGATAGAACCAGAACAAAATAACAAAAGAGAATTTTAAAAGGATGAGATCTGGCTGGAGTGGATAATTAGGCAATAAGGTGCTAGCCTTGTATGCGGTCAACCTGGGTTAGGTCCCCAGCACCCATGTGATTTCCCAAGCCCCACCAGGAGTTATCCTTGAGCACAAATTCAGGAGCAAGCCCTGAGCATAGCTGGGTGTGTGACCCAAAGACCAAAAAAAAGATATTTTCCTTAAAATGTATGTCAAAATATCAGAATCAATTAGTGAAGAAAATTGTTAAAATATATTAAACTATTATTTAGAAAAAGTTATGAAAGAATAGTTATAAAACTAAGATCAATGACACTCTTGTGTTTGTCAAGTGTTTGGCATTTTTGTATAACCAATATAACTGCACCTGAATTAACATACCTAAGGCATAATTTTCTCAGAAAAATAGGTAAGAATTCTCTTAAATTTTAAATTTAAATGTGAAAATTAAAGGACAGTATCTACTTTTTGTCATTGCTATTTCCACTTAACTCTTACTTTTTTAAATTTCCCCTTGAGTTCTTAGGGTACTGTCCACTATCTGTCTGTCTCCCCCTTAATATGCAGAATCCAGATTAGACACGACAGATTTGGGATTGTTTTCTATCAATTTTTTAAATTTGTTTAGGGCCTACTTAAGCAGTACTTGGGGGCTACTCCTGGCACTGGGAGTTTTTCTTGGTGCTACTTGGGGGTCCACATATTACTTGGAATCATATCCAGTCATCTTGCATGAAAAGTGAGATATCCTTAGCCCATTGAACCATTTCTCTGATCCTCCATCCATGTTTAAGCACACATTTTTTCTGATTGATGACAGTTTTTTTAAGTATATGTGATCAAATGGCTTTAATGCACATATTTTATAAAAAAGCCTCTCTCAGAATAATTAATTCAATTTTTCCTTTCAAAGTTCTGTTTTTCAAAGAATTCAATTGTAAAGTCATTTGCATATGTGAGAAAATTGAGGAGTCTAAGATGGGGGACACAAGAAATGCTGGGGGACTATCTAGCACCTAAGAGAGCTTGGGGGACCATGTGGTACTGCGGATTTGAGTTCCATTTGTAAAACATACTCCAGCCCTTGTGTTGTTTCCACATAAACTCCAGCCCCTGAGTTGTTTCTCTTATGAGAGAAGTCCAACTTTTTAAAGCCAGATACTCTCAGGTCATTCTTTATTGTTTTGGACTTGCCCACCCAAGATTACAGCACAGAATTAATGTCAGTGAATTCTTAGAAAGAAGCAAGTAATAAAGTCATACTGATCACTCTCCATTCCCTAAACATGTGTTTGGTGTTTCAGCTAAAAAGTAAGCTATGTAACTTAACATTTTAGCATCTCATCTGTTGATGGGAAAGTATCACTTGTATCACTTGTCTTCCTGTTATTCATCGATTTGCTCGAGTAGGCATCAGTAACGTCTCCATTCTTTGGGAATGAGGTCCTTTATTTTTACTGTTTTTGACATATCAAATACACCAGCGGGTAGTTTGCCAGGCTCTGCCATGGCTCTAGGTTCATCCAGGGGCCTAGTCTTTTTCTGTGTCAGACTATCAACCATCCAGGGCCCATGGGGCGGAACTCTGGGTGTAGACAAGCCTGTCTTCTGTCTGTAAACTGACCTACTAAGGTAAAGTATCTTCTTATTTAGGATCCCGGATCAACAAACTGCTAAAGATAGAATTCTTACACCCGTTTAGGCTCCTCTCCTGAGATGGGCATATGCTTTGAGTCAGTTCTTACTGGTTTCAACAGCAGTAATTTATTTAGCACAGGAGTGTGGGAGATATGGGGGAGGAGATTCTTTGCATGGCAGACTAGTGGTGTCTTCCTTGTACTCTCTTTGGGCCTCTCCACAGGAGTCTTCACAAAGCTGCTACATCTCCCTGGTTATCTGGGGACCAAGAGTGAACAGAGAACTCACGATCACGATCACGATCTTCCCGTTAATCATCTATTTGCTAGAGCGGGCACCAGTAATATCTCAATATGTCCTGTCACATGCTGTAGAGCCAAGGGCATCGGCTTGGTACAGGAACATAAAGAGCCTCAAACCATTATATTAGGTCATGAGAATGATCTAATATAATTGTTACTGGCATTTGGCATATCAAATACAACACGAGCAGCTTGCTAGGCTTGCCGTGCGGGAGGCATACTCTATAAACACCTCCAAATAAAGCCTTTATTGATGAACCGGGCTGTGATGGGCTGGTCTGCTGGGTGGAGTTCTGACGAGAAGGAAGTCCAGAAGTGGAAAATGGCGGCGCCCGTGGAGTGAGGAGCGGTGGTCTGGCTTGTTGTGAGGCTCTGCCGAGGTGGTGGGCCAGGGCTAGAACCCGCCATGCCTCCCGACTGCCTCATGAACGACTGTGCACAGGGAGAGCAAGGAACAGCTCTGCCCCATGTGTGAGAGTCTCTGGACCAGCATACCTGGGCCGAATTGATGAAAAAGCTGCGGCAGGGTGGGTGTCGGTGATCCGGGCTGTGATGGGCTGGTCGGCTGGGTGGAGTTCTGATGAGAGGGAAGTCCAATGTGGAAAATGGCGGCGCCCATGGAGTGGGTGGGGGGTCGTCTGGCTTGTTGTGAGGTTCTGCCGGGGTGGTGGGCCAAGGCTGGAACCCACCATGCCTCCCGACTGCCTCATGAACGGCTGGGCACAGGGAGAGCAAGGAACCGCTCTGCCCCATGTCTGAGAGTCTCTGGACCAGCATACCTGGGCCGGATTGAGGAAGAAACTGCTCCAGGGTGGGTGTCGATGATCCGGGCTGTGATGGGCTGGTCGGCTGGGTGGAGTTCTGATGAGAGGGGAAGTCCAATGTGGAAAATGGCAGCGCCCATGGAGTGGGTGGGGTCGTCTGGCTTGTTGTGAGGTTCTGCCGGGGTGGTGGGCCAAGGCTGGAACCCACCATGCCTCCCGACTGCCTCATGAACGGCTGGGCACAGGGAGAGCAAGGAACCGCTCTGCCCCATGTCTGAGAGTCTCTGGACCAGCATACCTGGGCCGGATTGAGGAAGAAACTGCTCCAGGGTGGGTGTCGGTGATCCGGGCTGTGATGGGCTGGTCGGCTGGGTGGAGTTCTGATGAGAGGGAAGTCCAATGTGGAAAATGGCGGCGCCCATGGAGTGGGTGGGGGTCGTCTGGCTTGTTGTGAGGTTCTGCCGGGGTTTGTGGGCCAAGGCTGGAACCCACCATGCCTCCCGACTGCCTCATGAACGGCTGGGCTCTCCCTGAACAGAGAACTAGGCGTGGAAATGCCCCATTTCCTACCACAGGACCCTGAAATGGACATAGTAATTTTTTCACCTTTGGCAAATACCAGCCCAGGTTCAAGGAAAAGGCGCAGTGTTGGGGTACCATATGGGACCCTAACAATACTAGGGTTTGAGTTTCCTAGTGACACTCAGGGGCTGATGACCAATGAACAAAAACCCATGAGTTCAAGCCAAAATAATCCAAAAGGCTCTTCTCACCAACAGTTAAACACACTCTGTTCCCACACCCCTGGGAGACCAACTCCCCTAGACCCAGAGCTGCTGATCAGATGTCTGCCTGACCTTGTGCTCTGATCAGGAAGTCCCCACATGCAAATGTCTGTCTTCTCATCAAGCAAGCTCCTTTGTCTCACCTCCTGCCAAGCAAAAAAGCCTCAGACTTTCCTCCTGGACAGGGCAGCCTCACTAAAGATCAAAACCAGCTTTTAGGTGCAGATTCCAGGTGGGCCACACCTCTGGCTCAGGCTTAGGAGATGTAAATGTCAGGCCTAGTCGCTTCCTCCCAGATCAGTTCTTATGCAAACACCCTTGAGAGGGACTGGTATAAAGAATCACACCCAAGATAAAATATCGAAGGGTGTTTTTCATTGGGGGAATTCATGCCATAATTCAAACTCTGTCCTCCATGCTATATTGTTATCTTCTTCCCCCACAAGGTCCTTTGATTTGTCTTCTCTGCTGCAGGGTAATTTCTAAGTGCTCTGCTCTCTTTTTACCTGAAGATCTTACAGGCTTGCCTTAGGACAAACTAGTATCACCTTACCGTTGATCTTCGTAGAGCTAATTTCCTAAAAGGTGGCCCCTAACATCGCCAGGGTAGACTCCTCCTGGTATTAATCCAGTCCCACGCAGAGGACCCATGGGGATATGAAGAAATGTGTCCAAAGTAAATAGCTTTGGGGCCATAGTAGAAATTATGACGAGATTCGAAGAGCAATTAGAATCAAACTATATCAGCTATATCTGCCCTCATGCTCTTCTTGTAGTTATACAAGAAGAGAGATCTCTTTAGCATAAATCTCTGGCCTAAAGACATGTAAGTGGATTAAGCAGCAAAGATCCAGAGCTGACTAGGCTGTGGCATCACCAACACAGAGAAATCACCTCTTATTGAAAGTGGTCTAGGGAATTTTAATTCACTGTGTAAAATGATCATGACATTGAAATGTTGTCAGGGTTGTGGGCCTGGGCCATGTGGAAGGGGCTGTGCCTGGCTCTTTGCACAGGGTGATCCTCGGTGGTGCTTGAGGGAATCATATGTGATGCCGAGGATTCAAAACAGGGTTGGTGGGATGCAAGGCAAAAGTCTCAATTCACTCATTCTCTCTCTTTGGCCCTCGTCTTGGTTTTCTTGTTTTTGTCATTGCTGTGGAGGGCCATGCTTACTAGTGCTTAGGAGATCAAGGTCACTTTAGACAGCACTCAGGAGCCAGTACCACTCACTGTGGTTCTTCAAGGCTATCAGACTATTTCCACAGTGCCCGAGGGTCTCTGCAGTGCTGGAGCTCAAGCCAAGCACCCATGTAAGGCGTGTGCTTTACCACTGGAGCCACGTTCCTGGTTCCTGAAGTTATTACGTTTTATTCACTGTATATGAATTAATTTCTTCTTTATTTGGTTAAAGGTGTGCAAATTATCTGCTGTAATTATTTTTCTAAGTCTTCTTCTTTTTCTAGATTTTTTGAATTTGTTACTTGATTTCTTTTGATCAGTTTTGAGCATTTCTCTATCCTCTTTATTTCACCTTTTTCTCTTTGTGTTCAAGTTTTGTTCCCCAATAACATGTAATCTCTTTTTATCCCACATTTAATTTATATCTTCCTTTAAAATGGCTTTCCTCTGTTTCTTAGTTTGACCATTTGGCTATTCTAGCCTATATTCAGATAACTGATTTTCTCTGTGGCTATGTGTAATCTACTATTGAGTATACTGTGTTGTTTTTTTGTTTCAATATTTATTAATTTCTATTACATGCATTATATTTTTATGTTGACAGTTCTATGCTGAACCTCTCATTCTGACTTTGTCTCTTGAATAAACCGAGCAGGATCCTTTTTGAAATTCATGATAATTCTATTAACTGAATCATATAGAGGCTATTAGTATTCTCTGTTATTTTCTTGAGATTGCCATCTGTTATTATCATCTCCTAGTAGTGACTTTAACAAAACTGGAAATCTTAGTATATTGTGAATAAGAAAATACCAAAATAGAGGCCAAAGAGATGCTTCAGTGTGCTGAATGCACAGCTGGTGTCTAGTCCTTGGTAGCACACAGTCCTCTGAGCACTTCTGGGTCTGGACAAACACCAAAAGAAAAAGAGATAAAGAGAAAGAAGTTATTAAAAATGTTCTGCATCATAGAAGAATATGTTCTTTCTTAGAGTGTTTAAGTTTGCTTCAGAGGGCTGTAGAATCATTAGATACCATTACTCCTGTGAGGGCTAATGTTTCCTAACTTATCTTTCATTTCTAGTATTATTCTCATGGTTCTCAAATACATAGCCCTGTGGTATAGCCAGGCTCTCCCGGTAAGGATGTGCCTTCATTCTATTTTTTTTATTTCTGAACTTGCAGATCAGTAGAAAGTTTTGTTGATCCTTTCAGACTCTTGGCCACTGCTAAAATCAGCATCATTTTTCCATGAGAAAAAAAATAGCCTTCAATGCCTGGTTCTTCTCATTGATTTCTTTATGATTAACTTTCATTCTCTCCTTTTTTTTTCATTGCCTCATTAATTCTTTGATGCCTTCGCACATACATTTGTAATTTGTTTTTCTTTAAACTTTTGCAGTTCTCATTTGCGGGTTGTTCTCAGAGGTGTAAACACCTATGACCAAAACCAAAGTTCGTATTTCTCCTTTATTTATAGCATAAATACTATAAAATGATTTATTAAACATGCATATTCCATAGTTTTATTAGTATGATCTTAGAAGTTATAAGAATATCTACAGTGTAAATATTTTGTGATACGTTGTTGCAGGACTCCTCTAAGAGCCTCTGCATCTGCCCTGGATTGCCTCCTGCGGATCACTTCATAGATAGAGGGTAGACTAAATGTGGCAGTTTATCTGACCATGTATTCTATACTGGCTGGTATAAATATTCTCTCATGCTACCACAATCATCGTGGGACTAGCTAGATCTTACCAACATATTTGCCTGGCCACGTTGGATCTCTAAGTAATTAGATCAGAGAGAAATGCTGTTTGCCTCCAAGCAAGCAAGCATGGCTCCCTGATAACTCAAAGGCAACTAAAATACAAAACTACGGTGAAGTAGACGAGACTCTCGTGAAGGCTTGGAGAAATATTTAACTGGCATTAGTATAGTCTTTGGTACAGAGACATGCCATCTCAGAAACCCCCTTCTCTATCCTATAAAGGCAATTCCAGGCAGATCTTGGATCAAAACATTAGTATATAATAGGGCCTAGGTGAGGTGCTGGGAGAAATTACCTAAGGGCATTTGACCCTTCCTGCTTCCCATAATAGTGGGAGGTCTGAGTTGCAGGGATATAAAAGCAACCTGCTTCCTCTCTCTCTCTCTCTCTCTCTCTCTCTCTCTCTCTCTCTCTCTCTCTCTCTCTCTCTCTCTGGGCTCTCTTTTTGGGTTTGCACTCTTCTTGGAAGTCTTGTCTTTGTCTCCTCTTTACAGGGCCTTAACACGTGGTGGCCACCATCTTGGCCTACACGTGGCTAAGGTTCTAGTCAGGAATCCTAAGCACAGGGTTTTTCCTATTGCTGATTTGTATGCCTAAACCTGTGATAAGAAAAGCATTTTAAAACTGCATCAGATTCCTGAGTCTTCATCCATTCCCGCCGGCTTCAGAGGTAGAAGGGAACTTGCTTCCCGGCACTGTCAGGGACCCCAGCGGCGTTCCTCGACAACACGTAGGTCTTTACAACCTATCTCCCCCACCACTGTTCTTCAAGCTCCTTACCAGTGTCCACTTAATTTTTGTGTCTCTGCTTAAAACGGCTGTCAGCAACCCCAGAAGAGATCCAGACCCAACCACTCCAGACCCACAGCTGTGCCGCTCAGCACCATGTGGAAGCAACCCATGGAGCTGACCTTCGTTGGTTGGTAAGGGGTTCAACCAGCCCCTGGCTGAGTCCAACATTGCTCCAAGGGTTCGCTCACACATGCAGGGAAGGGGCCATGCTGGCTGGACTTGGAACCGGGATTTGAGGCTCTCCGCCCTTTCCTCCACCTCTAAGCCAGCTACCCCGGAAGAGAGACCCACGCAAGACCCACAGCTCCATTGGCATGGCACGCGAGCAGCCACATGACAGTCTTAGATAGTACTAGATGTTAAGATCAGCTCCTTCCAGGACCTTTTACATTTATACACTGTATACAATACTAGGCAGGTTCTAGTTGTGACCCATCATCCCAGTGAGTCGAGCAGGAAGCCAGAGTAACCCTCACACCATGAGGTCAGTCATTTTCAACATCCAGAGTCCACAGCTCCTCAGAGCTCCACCCAAGAGAAAACCTGATCTTTCCCCTTTGAGTTTCATCAGTAAATGCTCAAGATGAGAGCCTTCTACAGAGAGTATACCACATACACAGCAGAGCCTGGCAAGCTACCCATGTTTTATTTGATATGCCAAAAAACCAGTAACAATTATGGATCTCATTCCCATGATATGAAGGAATGGTTTGAGGCTTTTCTTTTCCTGGAGCAAGCAGATGCCCCTGGGTACACTTGCTTGCAACAGGATGTATGGAGATGTTACTGGTGCCCGCTTGAGCAAATCGATGAACAACAGGAAGACAAGTGAAGTGATACAAGCTTAAAACTTAATTCATTTTTCAAAATTATTACAGCTTGGAGTTGATGGAAGCTTTGTGTATATGCAAGCCTTCCCGCTTTATAAGAGGTTGCAACTGCAATTCAGAGCATGGTGGTGGCATATGCCTCAGGTGTTCTAACTACATACTATGGGCTGGTATTTATCTTGCTTTACATAGTGGCTATTTAGGTCAAGAACTTTTACTTATACCACATACTTCCATGATCTAATATAACCTTTGTCTCAAGGACTCTGTAGTTCTTTTTCTTTGTTGTTGCTGTCTGTTTTGGGGCCACATCCAACGATAATTAGGGGTTACTCCTGGTGCTGCATTTAGGAATTACTCCTTATGGTGCTCAGGGAACATATGGGGTGCCACTTGCAGGGCTGACACCCCTATCTATTGTACAATCACTCTTGCCCCATGACTCTGTAGTTTTGAGGTCAGTATAGGATCATCAATCCTGTGATATTACCATGACCTGACAATTGTTCCCAGTAGATTTTCTTTTATTTATCTGCCCGCAATTTACAGATCCATGCAATGTAGAGGAAATGGTTCCCAATGTTAATGCAAATCCTACTGAGTTAACTATTACTTATAACCAGGAGCCCAACACTGAGGCATAGGGTCAAAGTAATTTGAGTATTTGTCTGTGACAAGAATCAGGTGGGAAATAGCCAGCTAGAAGGTATTACTCAATAGCCAAGTCTTTTGGTTTTTTATCATAACATTCAATTCAGAGCCACAGAAAGAACACCATAATAAGAATCTCCAAAAAATCATGTCACTTCAGATGTGGAATAGAAAATACAGATAGGTAAAATCTTTGTTACAGATAATAACACTTTTAGACACTATCAAGAGAAATTATTTTTGAAAGAGTATTAAGTCTAGACTCCAGATACTTTATTGTAATCTTTTAAAGTAAAAGGAATCTAATATATTTTATTTCTTCTATATTTTATCATACATTATCTGGTGAATTTTATAATATATTTCATAATATATTTTTATATCAAGTATGTTCATCTTTTGGTATGATATCTTAAATTTTTGCCATCTTAATGTTAAAATAGCCTTATTTTGAAGTAGGAAACATTTCCTTTATCTTTAACCAACTTAATTTACATTATAATTCTCTCTGAGTGAGATATAGTAATTCTAATTCAATTTGATATTTCAGTATCAGGTATTATGCATATTTTTTGTTTATTTGTATCTTGATTTATTAAACATGAATTGATTTAAAGTAAATTTATCAAAACAAAAAGACTAAGAAACATAAACCCTATTATAATTTGTTTTTAAAGAACAGATTTTCAGATAGAGTAGGCAGTTGGTTTTTTAAGCATTTCATCATCCTTCAAGTTCACAAAAATGTTACAAGTTTCTGAAAATAAGAGAAGAGCATCTCATGTAACATGATTTCAATATTATGTCTAGCTTTTTGTCTCTATTACTAATATGCATTGCTTGCAATTCACAAACCATTATATAATGCCATATAAATTTAATATGCCCTGAAGGGAATTTGCTCCAGGGGCACATTAGGAAGGCTAACTATGATTTTGGAAGCTATAAACTATGCTTTCCAATTTAGTGTTATTCAATCAGACCTAATTTATATTTTCAACATAAGCTGGAAAGAGTCTGTCTGGTTAATGTACAGGGGCTTCTAGCAAATTCCCCTATGACTGTCTGACTGATAATTTTATTGATAAAAGACTGACAATGTTTATTAGTACCGCAGGAAAAAGAAACACTTCTAATAACTTTAAATACATTTGCAAAAATGTTGCATTCTTTATTGGTGACCAGATCTCAGCAACTTCTTTCATTAGTCTCAATTGTCAATAAAAGGTGGCTCCGTCTGTGAATAAATGTTTCACTGTCTGGTTCGGCATTTAATTGTCTTTCCACCTCTGACTGTTAGCCAGGAACCGGTTTTTGGACATGTGTCCCAGACCTCTAGGTACTATTGTTGATGGTACTCCCGGCACCTGCAGTGAACTTGCATGTATGTACACCAGCATGCTGTCAATTGAGTTAAACAACAGAAATACATCATCCTTCAGCTGAAGGAAAGCACTTCAGACAACTCTGGGCCAAAAATAAACCTCTTGGATTGTGGTATGTTTAGGGAAACCCTATAGGGTAACTGCTGCTGCCCTGAGGGTGTGTTTACTTTTGCAATTTCCTATCTGCATGATACCCAAGACCCATGTGATTTGATAGGTCTTTGTGTGGATGTGTTTTCATTATCTTGAAAAAATTTTTTTTTGGCTTTTTTTGGGGGGGTCACACTAGGTGACACTCTGGGGTTACTCCTGGCTCTTTGCTCAGGAATTACTCCTGGTGGTGCTCACGGGACCATATGGGATGCCAGGGATTGAACCCAGGTCGGCCGCATGCAAGGCAAATGCCCTACCCTCTGTGCTATCACTCCGGCACCTTGAAATTTTATTGATTTTGCTTAATAGCTGGGTTAAAGGGAAATTTGTTTATATTCTTAAGAAACAACCCCAAGTTTTCCAAGTGACAACATTTTAAATTCACAGAAATATGGATGATTTCATGTCCTCCACCATCTTTGAAAAACTTGATGTTATTTTTTGTTTCTTTGGTTTTAGATTTAATTATAGTCATTATATAATGTATCAAGTGTATATAACATGCATTAGTCTCTGTCACTGTCACTGTCTTCCCATTGTTCATCAATTTGCTTGAGTGGGCACTAGTAACATCTCCATAAGTCCTGTCACAAGCAGGTGTGACACAAGGGCATCTGCTTGCTCCAGGGACAGGGAAGAGCCCCGAAACCATTCTTCAGGTCATGGAACTGAGGTCCATAATTGTTACTAATTTTTGGCATAACAAGTAAATAAAACACGGGTAGCTTGCCAGGCTCTGCTGTGTAGGTGATATAGTCTCAGTAGAAGGCTCTCATCTCAAGCCTCTAATATCAAAAAAGTATTTGATGATACCTTTTTTTTCTTTTGTATTTATTGGCCATGTATCTTTCTGTTGTTGTAAACTACCAGTTTTGTGAATTTACCCATTTGGTTTTTATTTGTATTTGGGTTGATTGATTTCTATGAATTTTGGAAGAATTTTTCATCTGTTATTTATGAAATACTTGATTTGGAAATTATTTCTAGTAGTTGGGTATTTAAAATACTTAACAGAGCCTTCAAAATAGTTTTAATTTTCATGAAGTCTTTTTTTTAATCACTATCACTATCTTCCCGTTAATCATCTATTTGCTAGAGCAGGCACCAGTAATATCTCCATATGTCCTGTCGCATGCTAGTAGAACACAAAGGCATCCGCTTGCTCCAGGAACATAAAAAGCCTCAAACCATTATATTAGGTCATGGGAATGACCTAATATAAATGTTACTGATATTTGGCATATCAAATACCTACACGAGCAGCTTGCCAGGCTTGCCGTGCGGGTGGCATACTGTTGTAGTCACCTCTAAATAAAGCATTTATTGATGAACTGCTCGGCCTCTAGCATGAGCTGGGCTGTGATAGTCTGGTCTGCTGGGTGGAGTTGTGATGAGAGGGAAATTCGGATGTGGAAAATGGTGGGCCCAATGGAGTATGGGGGGGGGTCGTCTGGCTTGTTGTGAGGCTCTGCTGGGGTGGCAGTCCGGGTCTAGAACCCGCCATGCCTCCCAGGCGCCTCATGAGCGGCTGGGCACAGGGAGAGCAAGTAGCAGCTCTGCCCCATGTCTGAGAGTCTCTGGTTCAGCATACCTGGGCGGATTGAAAAACAACTGCTGCAGGGCGGGTGTAGATGATCGGGCTGTCTTTTGTAATATGATTGGTATTTTTGCAAGGCAACTCTGATAACCATTATACCTGCCATGTGTTGGTTTGGATAATTTTGACATTTTAAATAGGTGTTGGAAAACAATCATTATAGATACTTCTTGTGTGTGTTATTTTGAGATTTCTATAGGTTTAGCTATGTTATCTAGGTTGTGATAAATTTGGGGTTAACTTGGCCTGTGACCCTCTCCATCTTCAAAGCCAGGGACAGAGGCTCGTTTTCAGGTTGATTTCTTTCCAAGCTTTGAATCTGTTTTTTCCAGGGAGAGCCTTGCCTATTTTTAGAACACATTGGATTAGGTCGGGTCCAGGAAATATTACCTCCCTTTAAAAGTCAGTTGTGCCATATATCACAACTGAATCAGAGGAATTTTGGCATGTAATTTCTTAAGTACTTTCTACGCTCAACAGGAAAGGACTATACAAGGGAGTAGATTATAAGGAGTAATAGTATAATTCTTCCTCCTGATCCTAATGTTGCAATGTCTTGTAAGGCATAATATATATAGAGGGAATACAGAGAACTGTAGTTTCACCCACATTTCCAGTGATAAGTTAAATGCAGAATAATCTTAAAAACACCAAGACAATTTATCTTCAGTTTGTGTCTTAGAATATTCCCTTATTATGATTTTATATTAAAAGAACCATTTTAAACCTGTGTTCTAATATATAATTGCTCAAGCTATGATGGGTACGGGCACCGATATTAATTTTAACTCAGAATTTATTCAAGATCATTCTATTTATAATACTTACTGACTCATTTTTCCATAAGCTAACTCATAAGATAAAGATAAATTGAATGAAGTGGCAGAGAAATATTTTCACAATAAGTAAGAGTCAGCGTAGCTGCCTCAGAGTTAATGTGCGGTTTGTATTGGTCTCTTTCAAATTCAGCTGAATGATAAATTATGTTGATTGCATTTTATGAAGATACCTGTGTTCAGACTGATGGCCTCATAGGAATGATGAAATGCTGTACCTGAATGGCTTTGGGGGAAAAAAAAGAAACACAATTATTTGGAGATAGCAATGTTGAGGCATTTTGAATACATTTGGTATAGGCCTTAACCTGCTCTAATTCTTCATTAAGGAAAATCAGGAAAATCAATCACAGGATGAGAACATGAATTAGATACCCCTAAATGTCATAACATTTATATATTGATTTTATTTTTACTTCATTAGGAAACCAAATAGGACTGTAATTAAAGAAAACGATAGCATATGGTAGAAAGACTGTTCATGGTTTTCCCAACTTTAAACGCTATTAGAAATTCTAGGCTGTGAAGGACAAGCTGGGTGAACTATGCATAATTGATTAGAAACTTACTCCACTTTTAAATCGCAGGGAAATCTACTTTTATTTAATTTGAACTCTGTTACACAACTCTGTTTGAAATTGAATGCCCTAAAATTTTCCATAAAATTTAGAAGGGGATGAAAATAAATGATGGAGTTAGAGCTGGAAAAGTCCCCTAACGATATTATTCAATTTTATAGTATTTAAATACTAGGTATATCTTGTTGTTATGTTATTTGTTGGTTTTAATAACAAAACTCCTTCTTCAAAACTGTGATTTAATAAAAATTATCTGAATACCTACTGTACATCAGGTAGAGGGAAAATTTTCAAAGTAAATAAATAATTTGATTTCTTCTTTCATTGAGTGTGTTGGGAAAGAAAGACAAAAAATGTATTATTTTCAGTATGTTATGGTAAGTGCTATCTGCTCTGAGGAACATTTGGGGAAAATTCCAGCCCATGATCTTAAAAGTCACCATGATTACCCACACAATATCAGTTTCCGGTTGATATTTTCCCACACCTATCCCAGGTTCCTGGTTTCTTATATCTGTGCATGTGCTCATGTAGTTTGTAAGTGTGGGCATTAATGTCTTTCCCTCAAGTACACACTAGTTTGTATTTAAGTCAGTGTTCTATGGCCAAGAAATAGTAACAGAATGGGACATTCTCAAATCTCAACCTAGACTATTTTCTACTCAGAGTTTGCCAATATCAAAAGGACAGGATTAAGATAATTTACCTTTGTATGCTGGGTCTGGGTTAGATTGGTATAGTACACAATGGAGTGTGCCAGAAGTGGCATGTCACATTGTGTGATTGCTGGAATGTGGTCTGCTGGGAATGGGATATGTGGGGTCTGGTATGTGGTGGAATATGGTATAATGTGCATGATGCTTGTGGTGCAAGTGGGTGCCTTAAGGTGTTAGGATGATAGGAGTTTGGTGTGTGTGTTTCGTTGTAAGGATACGCACAAGCTGTGGAATATGGTGCTTGGGGTGGATATGTACTATAGTGTGAGGAAGAGGTGTGGTGGATAGGTGGTGACCACATAAATGTGTCATACCATGTAAAAAGGTGTGTTGGAGATCTTAGGTGTGGGTTGTGGTATTATATCAAGTTATACTTCATGCTATTTTTATGAAGTTTCATGATCCTGACGTTTTGCAGTCACAGAAAAAATTATAAACTTATAAAAAAAAATTACAAACTCTTGAGAATTACAAGAGACCCAGGTTATACTCTTATAGTATTAACTATATGAAATTGCTAGGTATTAATCTTTCCTTTGATCAACACAATGGCATATCTGTCTGTCTGTTCATCCATCCACCTCTGTCCTTCTGTTCATCTGTCCATCCATCTGTCTGCCCAACAATCCATCAATCCATCGATCCATCAATCTATCGATCCATCGATCCATCCATTGATCCATCGATCGATCCATTGATCGATTGATCCATCCATCCCTACTTCCTTCCTTCCTTCCTTCCATCCATTCATCCATCTTTCTCTCTATTCATCTATCTCAGGTAGACTCAAAGTCAGGGGCTGACATTCCTAAAATGAACAAGACAAATTAAGTGAGCATCTTTCAGGAACTCTTAGAAGATTGTAAATATGCCATCTGTTTAAGTTTTATTATTTGAGAGCAAGTGTGAGGTTTCCATTTAAAGATTTCAAGGGTAGTGTAATCACGTTGGTCTGAGTGTTCACAATATCCAGTCACTGTGAAGAGCTTCTTGATTGAAAATGTAGGGGGTATGAATGAGAGAAGGGATTCGGAGAAGAGGAGGCCAGTGAGATTATGCTCTGGGCAAGCTGGTGGGGGAGAGGGGGAGACAAAGGGAAGTTAACAAGCACAGGAAAAGTCTTCCTATTTAAAATCAAATGGTTGGGCCAGAGCAAAAGCACAACGGGTAGGGCATTTTCCTTGCACGTGGCCGACCCGGGTTCGATCCCCGGCATCCCATATGGTCCCCCGAGCACCGCCAGGAGTAATTCCTGAGCAAAAGAGCCAGGAGTAACCCCTGAGCATTGCTGGGTGTGACCCCCAAAAAAAAGAAAAAGCAAAAAAAAATCAAATGGTGGTTCTGTCAGATATATGCTCTCTTCCCCCATGCTGACATGCTGCTCTCTCCTTTCACCTACCATTGGGTTTGGTAAAGGTGGAGTCTGAAGAGGGTCTTGTAGGGGGGTGCTATGAAGGAGAAAGAATCTGAAGAAGCCCACTGGGACTTTCAGGCAGAAAGAACCCAAGATTGATGTGCTTGTGGCTGTGTAGTCATTGAAGATGGCTCTGTCACCCCAGAAGTTACTCTATCACCCCAGAAGGTGTGCTGTTGCCTGTAAGGCTCTCTGTCACCAAGAAGGTGCTCTGTCACCCAGAAGGTGCTCTGTCACCCCAGAAGGTGAGCTTATCACCCAATAAGGCGCTCTGTCACCCCAGAAGGCAACCTGAGACCCCAGATGGTGCTCTGTCACCTTAGAAGGTTCTGTCACCCAGAAGGCACGCTGTCACCCCAAAAGGCATGCTGTCACCAAAGAAGGCACTCTTTCACCCCCAAAAGGCACCCTGTCAACCCAGAATATGCTCTGTCACCTCAGAAGGTGCTCTCACTCCAGAAGGCACTCTGTCACCCCAGAACATGCTCTGTCACCCCAGAAGAAACTCTGTAGCTGTGTGAACGTTCACTGATTACAAGAGACAGAAAAGAAAGCTGGCTTGATTATTGAGCTCTGCAGTTGCTCCGAGAGAGGAAGGAACACTCTGATGTTGGAGCGACAATTTCTCCCTTTCAGTTGAAGCACGAAGGCATGAATAAGAGGTGCCGTGATGGTGTGTCACTGACAAGAGAAGATGGCGTCCTCACTAACAGGGGAAAGTGACATGGAGAAACTTGTTTCTCACACAGCAAGACAAACAGATGTAAAACCAGAACCATAGCAATATTCTCTCTCCCTCTCTTTCTCTCTCTTTCTCTCTCCCCTCTTTCTCTCTTTCTCTCTCTGTCTCTCTCTCCCCCTCCCTGTCTCTGTCTCTCTCTTTCTCTCCTTCACCTTCTCCAAGCCTCTAGTATGAGTCTTCTACTCTCCACTGAGTGATCTCTTTCCGTCCCCAGTCACTTCTCCTTTCCTCATGCTATTCCCCTTGTATTCTTTCTCCATAGAGCCTGCAGAACTATCATTTTAGGGCTACCATGGTCAGTAAAATTCCGTAGTATAGATCATCAGAATTGACTGGGCAAATGTGCATGATTTTCAGATCTTAGGGAAAGCACAAGATACTTATTCTGGTGTACATGCTATGGGGCACCCTTTGTGATTTTTTGCTCCTTTGTGAATTCTTGTATAACATTTATATGTATAACCACCCCCTTATGTGTGGGTGAGAGCTATGGCTTGCTTCTGGCTAGTACAATATAGAAAAATGAAGGCGTGTTGCATATGTAATTTCTGAGAGCAGTTGATTCAGCATTACTCAGTGGTGAGATTTCCCTGGGTGGGCCTGCCTTAATTTGATGAAGGCCCTAAAGCAGGGAGTAAGTCCTCTTGAGACGAAAGCATCTATTGCATCACTTCTTTGAATACTTAAGCTGCTCTCTTGTGAGAGGGTCTCTGATGTGCCATATAACACGGAACCAAATGTGGTGTCTAGAAACTGATGATGATATTCGTGATTGACAGAAAGAAGTCAGACTCTCTTCCCTACGAGTACAAGGTGACGGTGCCAACTTTCTGGGTGGTCTGAAAACAAACTTCCTCCCTTTGTGATCGCTGATGAAACTACATCCAGACGATACCTAGATTTGCCATGGTGAGATCCTGATACAAGAATCCAGGTAAGCTTCTACTAGACCTCTGTCACCATGAGCTCACAAACGACGGTTGTTGTTTTTTATTTTTTTTATTATACCACTGTGAGATAAACAGTTACAAAAGTGTTCATATTTGGGTTTCAGTCATACAGTGTTCCAGCACCCATCCCTCCACCAGTGCCCATTTCCCACAACCAATGTCCCCTGATTCCCTCCCCTTCCCCTGAGCCTGCCTCTATGGCAGGCACTTTACCTATCTTTCTCTCTTTCTCTTTCTCTCTCTATCTCTCTCCTTTCTTTTACACACTGTGGTCTGCAATACATTCAGTTAGAGGTTATCATGTATATCCTTTTTGTCTATTTTCAATGCTCAGTTCTAGGCTGGTATTATCATTAAAATAATTATTAGTACACTGTTCCTTTCTCTGTCTTACTAACCTCTGACTCCCACACATTTGCAGTAGGTTCTTTCTACTAGGAAAGAACCTACTAGGTTCTTTCCTAGTAGAAAGGAAGGTCTTGTCTAGGACAAGACCTCCTGATCCATGTTTTGTCTGGTCTTGGATATTGGTATGTTTTTTTAAATTTTTTTTTATTTTTACAATTACAAAGATATACAATTAAAAAGTTCATATTTGGGTTTTGCTCATACAGTGTTCCAGCACCCATCCCTCCACCAGTGCCCATCTCCCACCACCAACGTCCCCGGTTCCCTCCCCTTCCCCAGCCCTCATCCATGGCAGGTTCTTTATTTTTTTTTTTTTTTTGCCTTTTTTAAAAATTATTTATTTCTACAATTGCAAAGATATACAATTAAAAAAGTTCATATTTGGGTTTTGGTCATACAGTGTTCCAGCACCCATCCCTCCACAGTACCCATCTCCCACCACCAACGTCCCGGGTTCCCTCCCCTTCCCCCAGCCCTCCTCCATGGAATACTGGAATATTGTCTTCCCGTTCATCATCTATTTGCTCGAGCGGGCACCAATAACATCTCCATATGACCTGTCTCATGAAAGTAGAGCCCAAGGACACCTGCTTGCTCCAGGAACATAAAGAGCCTCAAACCATTCCATCAGGTCATGGGAATGAGGTCTATAATTGTTACTGGTATCTGGCATATCAAATACAACACGAGTAGTTTGCCAGGCTCTGCCATGCGGGTAGCACACTCTTGTAGTGATCTCAAAATCCAGCATTTATTGATGAAACGCGGGGCATCAAGCGGCCGTGCGACCCGGGCTGTGATAGGCTGGTCTGCTGGGTGGAGTTCTGATGAGGGGAAGTCGGATGTGGAAAATGGAGGTCCTCATGGAGTGGGGGGTCGTCTGGCTTGTTGTGAGGCTCTGCTGGGGTGGCGGGCCAGGGCTAGAACCTGACATCCCTCCCAGGCACCTCCTGAGTGGCTGGGCACAGTGAGAGCCAGTAGCATCTCTCAACCTCCATGGCAGGTTCTTTATTTCTTTCCCTTTCTTTCTCTTTTTTTTCCTTCCCTTCCAGACTATGGATTACAGAACATACATTAAAGGGTTGTCATGTGTATCTTTTTGCCTCTATTTAATGCTCAGTTCCAGCTTGGCATTAGTACCCTCGACAATTGTTAGCACACTGTTCCATTTTCTCTTTTACCTAGCCTCTGACTCCCACACGTTTGTGATAATTTCCACCTTTGACAAGACCTCCTGATATATGTTTCACTTGACCTTGGATATTGATATCATAATATGTACATATATATTTATGTTATGCAAATAAATGCAGTCATTCTGTATCTGTCTCTCTCCTTCTGGCTAATTTCACTCAACATAATCTACTCCATTTCCATCCATTTATAGGCAAATTTTATAACTTTATTTTTCCTAACAGCTGCATAGTATTCCATTGTGTAGATGTACCAAAGCTTCTTTATCCAGTCATTGATTTTTTTCACCCTGCCCACAAAACTAGTATCTAAGCTGGCTCCTGTATTATAAGAAAACTGCCACAACACCAGCAACTTAAAACATAACAATATCCATGTTGTGTAGAGAATCTTTGGAACTCTACACAACATGGATATTGGTATGTTTTAAGTTGCTGGTGTTGTGGCAGTTTTCTATAATACAGGAGCCAGCTTAGATACCAGTTTTGTGGGCAGGGTGAAACCATTACTGAATTTTGATGTAAAAATATCTCAGCAATCTCAAATGGCAAAAATAAAATCAGTTATTGGTCAAAGTATCATTGACTGGGTGGTGTAACCAGCAGCCTTTGTTTTTTCACACACCTGAAGGCTGGAAATCCAACGTCGAGCTTCTTGTCTATTTGGTTTTGCAAGGGCTTTCTTCCTTTTTTGCAGTCAACCACCTTCTTGCTCTGTCCTCACTGGGCCTAACCTTCGATGTGTGCAGATTAGCTGAGGTTTCTGGGATTCCTTCTAAGATGTACATTAATCCTATCAAATCGGGGTCCCATTCTACAGCTTAATTTAACTTAATTACTTCCTTTCTCCAAATACAGCAACTAAGCACTGAGGTGGTGCGGGTGTTAATATAAGCATTTGGGAGTCAGTAGCAAAACTCGTTCTCTGAGAAGTTAATGAGTATTCTCTATATACTAAACAAACCTACAGTACATAAATAAGCTCTCACAAACAAGTGGAATGATGACTAGGACAATAGAAAATTTGGCAGAGAAATCTGAAGCATTATTTGAAAGAATCATTGATGTAGAGACATAATGTAGATGAAAACCAAGACATTATTTGTGCTTATCAAAATTTCAAAGATTGAAGTAGTTACTGATTCTCAGTGATGACAAAATGTGGGGAATCAAATGCTCTCTTACACATTGCTGATTTGACCGTTTCTCAAAACTTAAAATGTACATGCAATATGAGCTTAGATAAAGATCTATTATAACATTGTTAGTGGTGGCAATATATTGACTCATCTAAATGTTCCATTGAGAACAGTAGTTAAATTACTCTGGATATCACTAAAGTAGCTTTATAAAAAGTTAAAAAATTTTTTTATTATACCACCATGAGATACACAATTACAAAGCTCTTCATGATTGGGTTTCAGTCATACAGTCTTCCAGCACCCATCCCTCCACCAGTGCACCTTTCCCACCCAATAACAATGACCCGATTCCCTCCCTACCTCTGCCCCAGTCTGCCCCAATGGCAGGCCCTCCCTCTTACTCTCTCTCTTTCTCTCTTTCTTTCCTTCCTTTTCCTTTCTCTCTCTTTCTTTCTTTCTTTCTTTCTTTCTTTCTTTCTTTCTTTCTTTCTTTCTTTCTTTCTTTCTTTCTTTCTTTCTTTCTTTCTTTCTTTCTTTCTTTCTTTCTTTCTTTCTTTCTTTCTTTCTTTCTTTCTTTCTTCCTTCCTTCCTTCCTTCCTTCCTTCCTTCCTTCCTTCCTTCCTTCCTTCCTTCCTTCCTTCCTTCTTTCCTTCCTTCCTTCCTTTCTTTTTCTTTCTTTTTCTTTCTTTCTTCCTTCCTTCTCCTTCTTGTCCTTCTCCTCCTCCTCCTCCTTCTTCTGCTTCTTCTTTTTCTTCTTACCTCCTTCTTATCCTTGTTCTTGTTCTTTATCATCATCATCTTCTTATTCTTATTCTTCTCCTCCTCCTCCTTCTCCTCATTTTCCTCCTCCTTCGCCTCCTCCCCCTCCTTCTCCTCCTCTTCCTCCCTTCTCTCCTGCTCCTCCTCCTTCTTCTTTTGCACATTATGACTTGCAATACATGAATTTTAGGGGTTATCATGTATATCTCTGTGCCTCCATTTAATGCTCAGTTCTAGTCTGGTGTTACCATTTGCAACAATTATTAGAAAACTGGTGCCTACTCTATCTTACCTAACCTCTGACCCCCACACCCCTGTGGTAGATCCAACCATTGACAAGTTCTCCTGGTCCCTGTTTTGCCTGACCTTGGATATTAGTCTCATATTTTTTATATCCTGCATATGATCACAATCATTCTATACCTGTCATTTTTCCCTCTGGCTAATTTCACACGGAATGATACTCTATAGGCAAATTTCACACTTCATTTTTCCTGACAGCTACATAGTGTTCCAAAGTGTAGATGTTCCATAGTTTCTTTATCCAGTCATCTGTTCTCAGGCACTCAGATTCTTTCCATAATCTGGGTATTATGAATAGTGCTGCTATGAGCATAGAAGTGCAAATGATGTTTTTGCTGTATATTTTTGGGTACTCATAAAGTAATTTTTTAAAAAAATATTTTTATTATACCACCATGAGATATACAATTACAAAGATGTTCATAATTGGGACTCAGCCACACAGTGTTCCAGCACCCATCCCTCCACCAATGCCCAATTCCCACCACCAATGTCCCCACATTGCCGTCCACCTAACCCCAGCCTGCCTCTATAGAAGGCACTTTTTCTTTTTCTCTCTTTCTGTCTCTGTCTGTCTATCACTCTCTCTTCTCTTATACATTGTGGCTTGTCCTATAGACATTTAAGGTTTATCATGTAAGTCTCTTTGTGTATATTCATGCTCAGTTCTAGTCTGTCATTACCATTTCCCACAATTAGTAGAACTCTGGTATATGTTTATATCCCATTAATGAATGCAGTCATTCTATATCTGTCCTTTTCCTTCTGACTAATTTCACTCAGCATTATAGTCTCCATGTCCACCAATTTGCAGATAACTTTCGTGACTTCATCTTTTCTGACAGCTGCATAGTATTTATTGTGTAGATCTACCATAATTCATTAAGCCTGGCTTCTGTTCTCGGGCACTTATGTTTTTTCCAGATACTGGCTATTGTGAATAGAGCTGCAATTAATATAGAAGAGCAGATAGTGTTTCTGCTGTGTGCTTTTGGGTCTCCAGGGCATATTCCAAGGACTGGTATTGTTGGTTCAAATGAGAACTCAATATCTTGTTTGTGGAGGAATGTCTTATTGTTTTCCAAAAAGGCTGGACCAGTGGACACCCCCATCAACAGTGAATGAGAGTCCCTATCCTTTCCCCTCCCTCCACCCCACATCCAAGCCAGTACTGATTGTTCTTGTTTTTCTGGATATTTGCCGAACTCTGTTGTATGAGATACCTCATTGTTGTTTTGATTTACATCTCATTGATGATTAATGATGAAGAGCACTTTTTTCATATGCATTTTGGCTATTCACATTTCTTCTTTTTGGAAGCTTCTGTTCATTTATTCTCCCTATTTTCTGATGGGGTTGGCTGTTTTCTTCCTGTAAAGTTCTACCAGTACCTGATATATCATGGATGTAAACTCCTTATCAGATGGGCTTTGCGTGAGCATTCTTTCCCAGTGTATGGGCTGTCTCTTTATCTTGGTCACCGTGTCTTTTGAGGTGCAGAAGCTTTTCAGTTTTATAAAATCCCATTTGGTTATCTTTGCTTCAATTTGCTTTGTCAGTGGTGTTTCGTCTTTGAAGATGACTTTAGCTTTGATGTTGTCAGGAATTTTCCCTATGTTTTCTTCATGTACCTTATAGATTCATGTCGATGTTGAGAGATCTTTAATCCATTTTGATCTGACTTTTGTGAATGGCATTAGAGGGAGGTCTAAGTTCATTTTTTTACATGTAGCTACTCAGTTTTCTTGAAACCATTAATTGAAGAAGCTTTTTTTGATCCACTTACTATTATTTGTTCCTTTATCGAAGATAATGTGATTGTATATTTGAGAGTGTGTTTCAGGACACAGATGCACCCAGCAGAGCAGAAACCAGCTTTCCCCATTGCCCATGGCCACTATGTGGCCTCGCAATTTACCTCAAAATTACCATGAATATTCTACCCACCCCTCTGAGGGAGCCCCACAAAGTAATGAGAGTATAGCGCCCACACGGCAGAGTCTGGCAAGCTGTCCAATGTGTGTTCAATATGCCAAAACCAGTAACAAAAATGTTTATTTTCCTGACCCGAAAGAGCCCTTAATATGATAGCAGTAAGAAAGCTGAACAAGCAGTGCCTAATAAAATTTCACGGCCATCCTAGGCTGCCAAAAGCGAAGAAGGACTAAAATGACTGTCTGTACTTTCAATGCATGTACACTGGCATCGGAAGCACATATTGAGGATCTGATGGTGCAAGCACAAAAGTTCAAGTACTACATCATTGGTCTGACTGAGATGAGGAGGCGTCAGTCGCATCATGCTGTATTTGACACCGGAGAAGAATTGTTCCTTAGAACATGTGATGAAAAAGGCGTCGGTGGCGTTGGTGTCCTTGTCAACATGAACATGGCCGTCAACATTGATTCATTTGAATGCCTAACAAACTAGATAGGACAATTACACTTGAAGAGATGTGGCCCACTGCCAGCAATTTCTATGATCATTGTCTATGCAACAACATGCACATACAAAGGAGATGAAATTGAGAAATTCTACATGGAACTGGAGGAGTTTTATAAAAAGATCACACCTTCTACAAGACCATAGTCGGTGATTTTAATGCCAAGATAGGACCAAGAAGATTGGCTGAAGAACTCCACATCAGGACCCATGACCTAGAATGAAAGGAACAGGGTGAGAGACTATCTGAGTTCATCATGTCCACCAAGACCATTCATGGGAACTCACAGTTCCAGAAGACTGAAGCAAAACTTTGGATATGGTAATCTTCTGGTGGACAGTTCCACAATGAAATTGACCACATCATCTTCAATCGACGGTTTTGTCTGACCAATGTCCCCAAATTCCAAATAGGATCAGACCACCATCTCCTTCCAGCAAAATTCTACTTCCCACAACTTGGAGAAAAGGCTGCAGAGTTTAAGAAGAGCACTCCCAGAACAACCACCAACTGGGAACTCTTTGGCACCATTGCAGCAACATGGGAAGATACCACCATTGATGACATCGATGAAGAATACAACCAACTGTTTCAGCACCTCCATGATTGTGCGCATAATGCCAACAGAGAGAAAGACACAAAAGAAGGCCTGTCTTAGGAAACTCTTGAGCTCATTCGCAACGTGGTAAGGCTCGAGCCTCTGGAGACCAAATGCTAATGTCAAAGCTTGCTAAATGGTGCAGAGAAGCTATAAAAGACCTCAAAGACAGAAGAGCAGAAATACTGGAAGATACAGCAGAAGCCGGGAAAAGCATTCCCGGGATGCCTGTCCTTCGCCAACTATAAGACCAAGATGACTGTCCTCTGATGCTCTGATGGATCTATCACATCTTCCAGAAAGGCAATGGAGAAGATTATCCAGGACTTCTACTCAAATCTTTTTGATAGACACATCCACCTGCCCACATACCAAATTCCACAGGATGGATATGTCATTCCCAACATTCTCCCTTCTGAAATTTGACATGCCATCTCCTTGGTAACTAAGGGAACAGCACCAGGCCCAGACTAAGTCAGACCCGAACACCTGACGAATCTGCCGTCGGTACTCATCAATACACTAGCTCGGCTCTTCACACGCTACCTGTCCGAATGCAAGGTGCCCTCCCAATGGAAAACCAGAAGGACAGTTCTACTGTTCAAGAAGGGAGACATTCACGACATCGGCAACTATCGCCCCATCTGCCTGTTGTCCATCATCTACAATGCTGTTTACACGAGTCATCCTGATCAGGATTGGCAGAACACTAGATGAAGGACAACCATGCGAGCCAGCTGGATTCCAGAAAGGATTAAGCATAATCAACCATATCCACACAATAACCAACCAAGCTCATTGAGGTTTGTACGGAGTACATGATACCTCTCTGTCTCACGTGCATTGATATACAGAAAGCCTTTGATTCTGTGGAGACTGAAGCAGTTATCGAAGCCCTAGCAAAACAGGGTGTTCAAACCCAATATATCAAGATCCTTCGTGAGCTGTATTATGGATTCACCGCCAGGATCTCACCATTCTACAAAGAAGTGATCATTGATGTCAAAAGAGGGGTTCAACAGGGTGATACCACTTCACCAAAACTCTTCAGTGCCACCCTCGAGAACATCATGTGACAATTAGAATGGGAAGGAATGGGAGTGAAGATAGATGGTTGGCAACTACACCACCTCCACTTTCCTGATGACATCGTTCTAATAACACCAAACATTAGCCAAGTGGCACAAATTCTGGCTGACTTCGACCGAGAATGTGGAAAGATAGGTCTATAGCTGAATCTAAAGAAAACTATGTTTATGAAAAATGAACTAGTTCCTGAGGCCCCATTCACTCTCAATGGAACAAACATCTCTGACTGCAGCAGTTATGTGTACCTAGGTTAAGAAGTCAACATGATGCACGACCTAATACCTGAGTTGCTCAGGAGGAAGAAAGCTGCATGGAATGCCTTCAAAGTCATCGAAGAAATAGCTTAAAGGACAAAGAACCTCTGGCTCTGGGCACATCTCTTTGACTCCACTGTTCTCCCTGCATTAACATATGCCTCAGAGACCTGGGCCCTATGAAAGCAGGATGAGAATGCTATTTGGGTCTCCCAGAGAGGAATCGAAAGAGCTATGCTTGGAATATCACGCCTCACTCAAGTGAGAGAAGGAATCCTGAGTTCCGACCTCCATTGCTATTCCAGAATCAGGGACGCTGTCTCGATGCCAAGGCATCTAAAATCAGATGAGCTGGACATGTAATGCGATTTGGAGATGACCGCTGGACTAGAGCTGTTACCGACTGGATCCCATGGGATGTCAAAAGATCACATGGCAGCCCACCTACAAAATGGTCAGACTTCCTTGTCAATACCCTGAAGGAACGGTTTGAGGCTCTTCATATTCCTGAATCAACCAGATGCCATTGGGCTACATTGGAACATGATAGGGTTCAATGGAAATGTTACTGGTGCCCGCTCGAGCAAATCTATGAATAACGGGATTCAAGTGATCAAGTGTTTCAGGATATTCAGTTCTATTCCATAGGTCTACAGGTCTGTCTTTATTCCAAAACATGCCGTTAGAATTATGACTACTTTGTGTAAAGTTTGAAGTTAGGGAAAGTGATACCTTCCATCTCCTTTTTCCCAAGGATTCCTTTAGCTATTCATAGGGGTTTATTATTCCATACAAATTTCAGGAGTATCTAGTCAATTTCTTTGATGAATGTCATCACTTGTTCACTTGAATCCCGTTATTCATTGATTTGCTTGAGCGGGCGCCAGTAACATTTCCGTCATGTTATGGGTATCCTTATAGGGACTGCATTGAATCTGTATAAAACTCTAGGGTATTACCATTTTGGCAATGTTTATTCTCTCAATCCATGAGCAGGTAACGTGTCTCTTTTTCCTCAGGTCCTCTTTTATGTCTTGAAACGTTTTGTAGTTTTCTTTGTAGAGATCCCTTACATTCTTAATCAAACTGATTCTTAGGTGTTTTCATTTCTGTGGCACAATTGCTAATGGGATTGTTTCTTTAATATTTCTTCTCTTCCATTACTTGCATATAGGAAAGCCATTGACTTTTGGGTATTGATTTTGTACCCTGCCATTCTACTATAGGAATCTATTATTTCTAGGAGTTTCTCAGTAGAGAGTTTAGGCTTCTCTAGGTATAATATCATGTCATGCAAATAGTGACAGCTTGGCTTCTTCCTTTCCTATCCAGATGCCCTTAATATCCTTTTCTCTACCTAATTGCTATAGAAGGTACTTCCAGTACTATATTGAGTAGATGTGGTGAGAGTGGGCAGTCTTGTCTTGTCCCTGATTTAGGGGGAAGGCTTTCAGTTTTCCCCATTGAGAATGATGCTTGCTGTGGGCTTGTAGCAGATGGCTTTGACTATATTGAGGAAGCTTCCTTCAAATCCCATTTTATGGAGAGTTTTTATCATGAACGGGTATTATATCATGTCAAATGCTTTCTCTGCATCTATTGATATGATCATAAGGTTTTTATTTTTCTTCTTATTGATATGATATTTTATGTTGCTATTTGCTCTCCCTATGCCCAACTGCTCACGAGGTGCCCAGGAGGGATGGCGGGTTCTAGCCCTGGTCCACCACCCCAGCAGAGCCTCACAACAAGTCAGACGACCCCTCCCACTCCATGAGGGCCGCCATTTTCCACATCCGGACTTCCCTCTCATCAGAACTCCACCCAGCAGACAACCTATCACAGCCCAGATCATCAACACCCACCCTGCAGCAGTTTTTTCAATCTAGCCCAGGTATGCTGATCCAGAGACTTACAGACATGGGGCAGAGCTGCTACTTGCTCTCCCTGGGCCCAGCTGCTCACGAGGCACCTGGGAGAGATGATTGGTTCTAGCCCTGGCCTGCCACCCCAGCAGAGCCTCACAACAAACCAGACGACACCCCCCCCACTCCATGAGGGCTGCCATTTTCCACATCCGGACTTCCCTCTGGTCAGAACTCCACCCAGCAGACGAGCCTATCACAGCCTGGCTCGTGCGGCCACTTGTGGCCACGCAGTTCATCAATAAATGCTATATTTAGAGGTAACTACAAGAATATGCCACCCGCACAGCAAGCCTGACAAGCTGCCCATGTCATATTTGATATGCCAAATACCAGTAACAATTATTTTAGTTCATTCCCATGACCTAATATAATGGTTTGTGAGCATTTATGTTCCTGGAGCAAGCAGATGCCCTTGGGCTCTACTAGCACGAGACAGGACATATGGAGATATTACTGGTGCCTTCTCAAGCCAGTAGACGATGAACGGGAAGATAGTGATAGTGATAAATAGTTTTATGTTGATTGACTTTTGGATGTTGAACCATCCTTGCATTCCTGGGATTAATCCTACTTGGTCGTGTGTATCTTTTTTGATCACTCTTTGGATTATGTTTACTAGTATACTATTGAAGATCTTAGCATCTGTGTTCATCAGGGAGATTGGTCTGTAGTTTTCCTTTTCCGTGATGTCTCTGTCTGCTTTTGGATGATATGTGCCTTGTAGGTGTTATATCACCTGATATAGCACATATCAGGGTGATATGTGCCTCATAGAAGCTATTTGGAGTGCTTTTGTTTCTTTAATTTCCTGAAAGAGCTTGAAAAGGACTGGGAGTAGGTCCTCTTTAAAGGCTTGGTAGAATTCACTAGTGAATCTGTCTGGACATGGATTTTTGTGTTTTGGCAGACTTTTGATTATTGATTCAATCACCTCAATGGCGATAGGTTTGTTCAGGTGTTCCAAATCTTGTAGCAGCCTTGAGAGGCTATAGGAACTCAAGAATTTGTCCATTTTCTAGGTTCTCTTATTTTGTGGCATATAGACTGTCAAAGTAATAACTGATGATCTTTAAAATTTCTGTGGTTTCTGTTGTGATGTCTCCTTTTTCATTTCTGATTCTATTTATTTGGATTTTCTCTTTCCCTTTCCTTTTGAGTCTTGCAAGTGGTTTGTCAATCTTGTTGTTTCAAAGAACCAGCTCTTGGTTTCGTTGATCTTTTGGATTGTGTTTTGGATTCCATCTCATTGATTTCTGCTCTAAGTTTTATTATTTATTTCTTTCTGCCTGGCTCATTTTGCTGATCACTTTCTAAGATCTTAAGCTGTGAAGTAAGACTGTTTATGATGGCCTTTTCTTCTTTTCTGATGAATGCTTGCAGAACTATGAATTTCTCTCTTAACACTGCTTTTGCTGTATCCCACAAGTTCTGGTAATTTGTGTCTTCAGTCTCATTTGTTTTCAGGAATTTTTGGATTTTCTCTTTAATTTCTTTTGTGACCTACTGGTTGTTCAGCAGTGAGCTGTTCAGTTTCTAGGTGCTTAGTATGACTCTCCATTTTTGAGTGCATTAACTTCTATTTTCAGTGCATCATGGTCTGAAAATATCGTTGATATAAATAATTTCTATCTTCTTGATTTTCTGGAGGTATGTTTTGTGATTAGCATGTGATCTATCTTGGAGTATGTTACATGTGCACTGGAGATAAATGTGTATTTGACTTTTGGCAATGAAATGCCCTGCATATATCTACTAGCACTCTTTCTTCCATCTCTTCCCTTAGGGTCAGTATTTCCTTGGTGAGTGTCAGTCTTGCTATCTATCAAGAGTTGATAGAGCAGTGTTAAAATCTCCAACTATAATTGTATTGCTGTCAATGTCTTCTTTGAAGTCTGTTAGCGGTTGTTTTAGGTATTTTTCTGACCCCCTCATTGGGTGCATATATGTTTAGGAGTGTAATTTCTTCCTGATATATGTATCCCTTGATTATTAAGAAGTGACTTTCACTTATTAATAGAAGTGAAGACCTTTTTCAGCCTGGAGTCTATGTTGTTGGATACTAGTATGGCCCCTCAGCCTTTTAAGAGAGGTTGTTTGAGTGAAGGATTTTTTCCAGCCTTTATCTTTGTGCCTGTCTTTGCTATGATTGTTCAAATGTGTTTCTTGGAGGCAGCAGAATGTTGAGCTCAATTTTTTGATCCATTTTGCCACCCTGTGTCTCTTAACTGGTGCATTTAGACCATTGACATTAAGAGAGATTTTGTCATGAGATTTTGTGCCATATTTTATATAAGTTTGTTGTTCTTTTTGGTTTTGTCTTGTCTTAAGTAACTCTTTCAGCCCTTTTAACGTTGGTTTTGAGTCTATGAAGTTCTGAGCTGTTGTTTATCCATGAATCTATGTATTTTTCCTTAAAATCTGAATGAGAGTCTAGTTGGGTAAAGAAATATTTTTGAGGCCTTCATTTCATTGAGCTTTTCACTATAACCCATCACTGCCTTTGGGCTTTGAGAATCTTTTCTGCTAAGTCTGCTGAAAGTCAAATGGATGCTCATCTGTATAAAATTTCCTTCTTTGATCTTGCCACTTGAAGAATTATGTCTTATCTATGATATCCATTATTTTGACTAGTATATGTCTTAGAATTTTTTATTGAGATCTCTTTTTACTGGTATCCTTCAGGCTTCTTGTATCTGGATGCCTGCCTCCTTTAACTCTGGGAACTTTTCTTCAAGGATTTTTTTAACTGTACCTATTTCCATGGGGTTGCCTTCCTGTCCTTCTGGGACTCCAATGATCCTTATGTTGTTCCTTTCAGATTCATCCCAATGTTCTCTATTTTGGTGCTAATCCAATTTTTGGTCTTTTTTTTTCATCTATTGCATTTCCCTGAGTATTTTCTGCAGCTCATTCTCATTCTCACTTGTTCTGTCTTTTTTTTTCTTTTTTGGGTCACACCTAGCGATGCTCAGGGTTACTCCTGGCTCTGTGCTCAGAAATCACTCCTGGCACTGCGTGGGGGACCATATGGGATGCTGGGGATTGAACCTGGGTCGGCTGCATGCAAGGCAAATGCCCTACCTGCTGGACTATCACTCTGGCCCCTGGTTCTGTCTTCTGCTGCTGTCATTCTGCTGTTGAGAGCTTCCATTACATTTTTCATTTCATCTACTGACTTTTTTATTGATGACATTTCTATTTGTATTGTTCCCATTTCTGCTCTCATTTCCTCCTGTAATTTATTGACTGCCCTTTCCACCGCTTCATTTATGTCCTCCTGTATTATTGGAAATCCATTCAACTTTGTCATTAAACTCACTAAACCTCTTCACCGTTTCTTCTATGAATTCTTTGTCAGAGAGATTATGCATGTGTGTATTTTTTTTTGAGTCTTCAGGGCTGTTTTCTTCATCTGTTCTTCTAGCTGAGGAATCTGTGTTGTTTCCCCATGGTGCTGTGATAGTTGAGGTGGATTCTTCTGGGGCACTGTTTCTTCCTCACTGTCAGGTAGGACCCTGGAGCTGCTCAGCAGATGGCGTTCTCTTCCCTCTTGGAGGATGTTACCTTCCTCTTGGTATTGAAATTCTTGCTTTTTGTATTAATATGTGGCCACATGAGCAGCTGCCCACCTGGCCAGCCATGCCCCCCAGGGAGGTTATCTAATGAAAAAGTACCCTGGTGTGAAGGTTCAAAGTGTTCCTTTTATTTCCTCTGCAGCTCGGAATTCTGGGAATTATAGTTTCAGTTTCTTTCCCTATCACGTGACTGCAGTAGCTCCGGAATCTGCCTGAGTCAAGTAACTTTATAAAGGTAAGTCTATGTGTGTTGATTTTGAAAATAAGACCTTCACATAATATTAATTAAAAAGTTGCCAAGACTTTGTTTACATAGTAAGTGCTTCCTTTGCTTCCTCTGTTCCAAGTATACTTGGCTTTATAACATTCATATTGCTGACAATTATAATGGTGTCTGGAGACTAATATTTCAAGATTATTATTTTATACTTTGAAATTTTCTGTTTGATTTTTTTTCTGTGTTTGATTAAGACAATCATTTCAGCAGTGAAACTTTATTTTGTCCTAAATTTGTTCCCATCAACATCATTGTTTTAAAACATGATGGAATTTCAGGAATTTCAGGGAGTTAGCTTCACACTTCTCTACATGTCTGATTGTCCCACACCCAACATTCCCTGCAGCCTGCTACCAACAAATTCCTCTCATCAGTCCTCCCCACCACCAACTTCCCCTCAGATGACTGCCACTGATTTTATCAACTCTGGAAATTAGTTTTATTGTTTATGGAGTTTATTTTCTTTAGTTGTTTATATTCCTGATGAGTGAAACTATCTGTAATTGCCTTTCAATTCCTTACTTAGAATAGTCACCTCTGGAAATCACCCATTTGTTCCAAAGGTCATGATTTCATTTTTCTAATTGAAGGGTAACTCTCTACTGAGTATATCTATCACTGTCTTCCCTTTCATCATCGATTTGCTCGAGCGGGCACCAGTAGCATCTCCATATGTCCTGTCTCATGCAAGTAAAGCCCAAGGGCACCTGCTTGCTCCAGGAACATAAAGAGCCTCAAACCATTCCATCAGGTCATGGGAATGAGGTCTATAATTGTTACCGGTATTTGGCATAATGCCAAATTCCAGTAACTGAGTATATCTATATATATTTTATATATATTAAATCTATATTTAACATTAAATATATGCATTATGTGTATTTTAATATATTTTAATCCAGTCATATGTGAATAGGCATTTATGTTGATTTCATGTTTTGGATATTGTGAATAATGTTGCTTTGAGCATTGGGATACAAGTGTTTATCAGATAAATACCTAGTATTGTTATTGCTAGATCCGTGGAATTTACATTTTTATTTTTAAAAGATTTTGAAATACCATTTGCCATAGAGGAAATACATCAATTTGAATTATCACCTGTAGTGTATCAGGGTTGCTTTTTCTATGTTATTTTGCCTATTGTTTATTGTTTCTAATCTTTTTGATATAGGCCTTTCTCATAGTGTGGTGATGTCTTATTATGATTTTGATATGCAGTTCCTGAATAATAGCATTTTCTGTGTCAGTGGGCCATACGTTTGTCTTCTTCGGAAGCATATCTGTTCAGCTCTTTTATGCATCTTTTAAAACTGGGTTGCTTGCTTTGTTATTATTAAGTTGGGTGAGTTGTTTGTGTATTTTTTGGTAGAAATCTCTTGTAAGATGTCTGATGCACAAATATTTTCTTTCAATTGCTCAGTTGCCTTTTTGTGTGTTTATTTTGCAGTATAGAAGTGTTTACATATTTTATTTATTCTTTTTCCTTTCCTTTTCCTTTGTCTTTTTTTAAAATTTCCCTTGCCATTGGAGTTAAGTCTCCTAAAGCATTTATCAAAAAATGTTTGTTTTGATCACACCCAGTGTTTAGCTATTTCTGGCTCTGTGCTCAGGAGTGACCCCTGGTGGTGCTTATCGGATTATGTATGATTCCAGATATTTCAGCCAGGATCTAACCCCTGCAAGACAAGCACCTTATTTTCTGGTTCTTGAAAAGTTGAGTGTATCATCTGTTTTTTCTATATATTTTATGGTTTAGGATCTGATATCTACTTTAAGGCTTGAGTAACATTTGAAGGTAATTTTGATGTATGTTGTTAGTGATTTTTTTTTGCATGTGACTATCTAGTTTTTCTAAAATTATTTTCAACCATGGATTTATTTTTTTTAAAGAGCCTGAGGGAAAAAAGTGAGAAAAAATAGCCTGAGTCATGTTTCTAAGAACTTCAGAAACAATGAAAATATATTCTTAAAAAAGATGGGCTCGAGCACCGCCAGGAGTGATTCCTGAGTGCAGAGCCAGGAGTTACCCCTGAGCGTCGCTGGGTATGACCCAAAAAGCAAAAATACAGTGAACACCTTTGTAATTGTATGTCTCACGGTGGTATAATAAAAAATAAAAAAAAAATTTAAAAAAGATGGGCAAAATTCTAATTGTTTGGTTTTATAAATCAAATAAAATAATTTCCTTGTACTAATACTGTGATAGACAAGTCAGCATCTCTGTCATTCATTGATGCTTCACCTTCTCATTTCTAGCACTACATGTGCATTTGTGATTCATTCCAGCTGGTTTGGGAGTTAGGTTCTATTACACTATCTCTTTACAGAAGAGAAATAGAAACTTTGAGGAGTTCCTTGGCTGAAATCAAACAAATCAGTCACTTTCTGCAAGCATCCAAAATTTAGTCAGATATTATTTTTAATTTTTACTTGACTCTGTTGCAAAGCCACCACTTTCTCGTGTCCAGAAGATCTAGTGATCTGATTACTAAGATGAGACCCATATACCATATTCTCTCTCCTCCCATGCATTATTCTTTTGTCGCTGCATTTCTCTATTACTTCATTAAGAAACAAATTATTCCCTGATTATATTTAATGAACATATTTAATCACTGTGTATGTAGTCATTGTGAATTTTATACCCAGTCTTTTCTGCTTCATTCTTTCTTATGTTAAGGCATGCCTCCTTTATCGGAATAATTCTGATCTAATGTTCATCACCATCATTGCCAAATAATGGCAAATCTGGACTAGAAGGAAATCCTGAAAAGGCTGTAGGTTACTAGTTCTAACTAAATATGATTTATAAGATGGTGTTCTTTGAACGATTAGGAAAACATAAGACTGTACATGTTAAATGATTGAAGTTGGGGAAAAGAACTCAGTCCAGCAATTATAAATGCTTCCTTACAAAGCATGACAGATGACCCTGGGAGTTAAGCTGATTATAGCCCTCCAACTTTTCTTCTTCCATCTTGATAAAGAAATGTTTTCAGTTCTGTCTGGCTCCTGAGCCCTTCTCAGTTTCTCTAGCTGACTGGATAAAAATGACCTGTGACTTCTGTTTGAAGCCACATAAGCTTTGTTGGAATATCTCCCCAAATAGAAATAGATATGGTATTTGAGCAGAAGATCTAGTGATCTAGTGAGGCAATTGGCTAGATACGTAAGGTGCCAATACATTTTCCTTTGAAATTCCTACACTCTGATGATTGTGTTGACTAAATTAGTTTTTTTCTTTGCTGACTGAGAACGTAAAAGAGTAAGTAGTTAAAAAGAAAAGATATTTGAAGGTGGAATTTAATCTATGACTACAACTAACACTTATTTTCTTCTGTCTTATTTCACATTGCTAATTTTATTTTTTAACTGGTGAATATTTGAGGCCCCGTGAAAATGAGCCCCAATTGAATTTCTTGTAAGTTACTATGCTGAAGCTAGTAATGAGCCTCAATAATGAGGAAGATAGTTCTTGCCCCTTTAATCTTTTTTGGTCTAGTTTGTGAATATTGTTACTTCTCTTCATGAAGTAGCTGAGATTGCTGAAATAAATAGAATGCCTTTCTTCTATCTCCATGCTAGATTTAATATATATGTATATATATATATATATATATATATATATATATCCTTTGAAGCAATGAAGTTAAAATTTGAAGTGCAGTATTCTTTTTTCTGATGGAGCCTAAGTTGACAAAATAGGTCTTGTTGAAATTGGTACTAGTTGAGTAGAAATTGCTGTTTTGCTTAATTTGTATCCATTATTTCACTTCAGTAATATCTCATAGTTTTAATCTTAGTGTTCTGAAAAACAACACTAACTTGTTAGCTCCTCAGAGAAAGGAATGTGAGACTTGTTCACTATATATTTTTTAAACTCTGTAAATGAAATTATATGCTGTCCACCATAGACCACTGCAGGTGGATATAGAATATTAAATTCATTAATTAGTAATAATAGTAGGAACAAAATATGGCTATATACATATATAATCATGATGGACAAATTTTGGTATCAAAACAACATATTTTATTTGTATCATTTTTTCTATTGATTGAAGTACTGTGATTTATCAATGCTGTTAATGATGTTTACACATGGACATAATTCCAGTGTCACGCCCATTGCTGTTGAACCCACCTCTGAGACCTGAGGTCCCCTTCCCTCATAGACCCCAGTTCAATTTTGTGGGGTTGATTCTTCTATTGTGTTGCCTTTGTCTCTGTTGCTACATTGCTCTGTATCATTAAGCCCCACATATATTAAGGAGATCATTCTGTCTATAGCCCTTTTCTCCTTTTTTTGTATCTTTGGACTGTACCTGGTAGTGCTCAGGGCTTACTCTGGGTTCCGGGATTACTCTGGTGGGCTCATGGGATGGTGCAAGGGATTGAACTTGGTTTGGAGGTATGAAAGGCAAGGACCTTATATTCTGTACTATCTCTCTCGCACTTTTGCTCCTTTCCTTCTGACTGATTTCATGCAACATGATATTCTCTATTCTTTATGTGTCACAGCAAATTGCACAATTTTATTCTTAGAGCTGCATAGCATTCTATTCTGTATATATCCATAAGCTTCTTGATCTGTTTATTATTAGTTGGATATTTGGGTTGTTTCCATATTTTGGGTCTTGTACTAAATACTACAATGAACAGAAGTGGGCATATACCCCATTCGAATCAAGCAACGAATTTCTGTCTTATTAAACTTAATTAGTGCTAAGTTGAAACAGAACTATCAGGATCTTTAAATTCAAGACTTCTTCATTCATCCTGAGTGATTGCTTTAGGAATTTACAAGTTCTTATGATATGTTAGACACAAAGTTTGAGAGATACAACTGCCCTCAGGAGCTCACCTCACTGTGTGGGATGTGGGGGGGCATAAGGGGGCTTCAGGGTTTTGGGAAAGTCTGCAAGTACAGTCATAGAAACATATTCGGGATGTTGGCATACACCTGAGAGGAAGCCTGGGACTGGTGTTTGTTTTCCAGAAAATAACCTCTGGTGCATCAACAAAAGAGGGAGGTTTAGCCAAAATGGTCCCAAGAACTAGCCTAGGACTAGACTTGAGTGGAATCAGAGAGGTTGCCAGTCAGGCCTCCTGTGTCAGAGTGGAGAGAAGAGCAGGGGGCCATGCGTTGTCACTTTAGTGTGTTACCAGCGTGTATGAGGAAGAGCTTTGTCCTGATGGTGGGCTTTACTCTGGAGAATCCCCTGCCTTTTACACCACTATTCTAGATAATTCCTTTAAAAAACATAGCTTCTCCCCCACCGCTCCCCCTTCCCTGGAGAATGTTCAGCCTGTTTGAGAGATCAGGTCAGCTGATCCAAACTTCAAATTCTCCTTCTGTGCTGTTCTGCTACACTCCCTCTGGGTTACTTACACCAGAAAAAAACTAACAAGCCAGTTCAGCAGCGGCCTACAAAGAGTCATAAGGAACCTTTGGTTTCTTATAGGAGGGTGTCTGGGAAATGAGGGGAGAGGATTGGAAGACAGGGTGTAGGGAGCGCCCAGGGGAGAAGCAGTGAGCTACAGTATTTACTGTTGAGAAGCGAGAAGGGAACAGATAGGGGAAGAATTGATTTTCTTCTTGGTGGTGGGGGAGGGAATTAGGTTTCCTGAGAAAAATTCTAGAAGAACAGTGAACATCACACACAGCGAGGTGCAGTTTCAGTGTAGTGGTATAGCAGAAGGAATGTAGGGCAGAACCTAAGGTCAGATGTTTAAGGTATCAGTTGAAGGGAACCAAGGAAGAGGAAGGATAGTGTGTGTGTGTGTGTGTGTGTGTGTGTGTGTGTGTGTGTGTTGGCGTGCGTGTGCGTGCGCAATTTCCACATTCCTAAAGAATTTGTAGGCTTTCAAATTTAAAGACTTTTGTTTTCATTTTGTTCGATTTGGGACCAGTTGTGAACCCAGATTCTAAAATAGTGCCATTGCTTCTTACCTCTCTGTCATGTTGGTGTCCTGTGTCCTTCCACTGTGGACGGCTTCCCCTGGCCTTTGGTAGGGCTCCTCAAAAGCACCGAGCTTTACAGAAGTGTTTTCCTGTAAGCTTCTAGATGTGTGATCTTCCTTATACAGGCCTTACAGATGCAGTTAAAAATAGGCCTTAGGAACAAGTTCACAGGGAAATGTTTATAAAAGAATTCTGGAAATGTTCTACTGAAGATATATTTAGGTAAGGAGATGTCAGACACTTCCATAGTCAATGTAAATATACATTATTTTTTCTCCTCTCAAATGAGGGAATAAGAAGTGGATAGGATAGAAATAAAGCATCTTATTTCTGGTTTATTTTTCCCTTTTACTGTATTAACCTCTATTCCTAGTCTTTTCTGGGAAAATTATGAATTTTTTATTACCTTTCTAATACAAAAATCACTTTGTAAATAAGATATGAACAGTCAAGTCAGAGGAAATCCAAGAGAACAGCAAAACTGTGTCTTATTCTCTGTGGCTTTACAGATCCACTGATTTAATAACCCTCAAAGTACATTTAGGTTTATTGCATATCAAGCCAAATAATATTGTCTTCCAATTATTACATTTAAAAGGAACCTTGTATTGACTTAGAAGTGAAGCAATTTCTGATTTTGAAGGAGTAGAATTAAGTTGGAGGTGATTTTTATGTTATTGAGGAGGCCGAAATCTCACTGTCTATTTATGCTGTTTATTCAAATCTTTCCATGAAAAGGCCCAAGGATATTCCCAGCCCCCATTACTATGCAATTGGGAAAATATTAGATCTTAATAGCAAACCATGCTAGTACATTTTCTAGCTAGGATCTTTTTTTTTTTCTGGAATCTAATTTAAGGATTTAATCTAATTTCCTTTTGAATTGCTCATTTCTTTTCAACAGTGTTGAAGTGTGGGCCATCTCATTTAAGGGGAACTCTGAATTCTTTACACCCTGTAAATACATAAAGCAACTTTCAATAAAAATTAAAATTGGAGTTTCAGGTAACTGAGATTTTTCTCTTGCCGTATCACAATTATTGAGATAATATTTAAGCCTGATTATAGAAGAAAACATATCCCACTTGCAAAGATTTGGAAACAATAATGAGAAATGATATTAATAATCCCTGGGACTTACCAAGAACACACCATCTGCCAGGCAGTGCTCACATAATTTGCATTCATTATACTATTTCTTTCTCCCAGGAACCACATATGATAGATTGGCATTATCATCCAAAGCACAGATAAGTTATGTAACTTGAATAAAGTCACAGAAGTGGTAAGAATCATTTCAGAATTCTCATTCAGGCAGTCTGACTTAAAGAGTTTTGGCTAATTCTCAAACCATTCTTTGACTAGTGTATTTATTTATTTAAAAAATTTATTATAACACCGTGAGATAGACAGTTACAAATCTGCTCATGATTGAATTTCAGTCCTACAATGTTGCAGCATCTATCCCTCCCCCAGCACGTGTTTCCCACCACCAGTATCCTCATTTTTCCCTCCCTTCCCCCACCCCCGCCTGCCTCTATGGCAGGAACTTCTCTCTCTCTCTCTTTCTCTCTCTCTGTATGTCTCTGTCTCTCTCTGTCTCTCTGTCTCTCTCTGTGTCTCTGTCTCTCTTGTCTCTCTCTCCCTCTCTCTTCTTTTGCACATTGTGGTTTGCAGTACGTACATTTAGGGCCTATCATGCATGTCTCTTTGTCTGCTTTTAATACTCAGTTCAAGCATTGCATTACCATTTCCAACTATTATTGGCAAGCTGATCCCTTCTCTATCTTGCCTAACCTCTGCCCCCACACACTTGTGGTAGGTTTCTACCCTTGACATGTGCTCCTGGGCCCCATTTTGCCTTGATTTATTGTGTATTTAATGTCCTCCTGGGCCCCGTTTTGCCTTGACTAGTGTATTTAAAGGCTCAACCATTGTTAGCAGCAGACCTAGTGCTTCAAGTGTCATAGCGAACTTTGAAAATCAACAAAAATGGGGAAATGACTGACTTATCTTTTAATACTTTATTAGCTATACCATTTTGTATAATGTGCTCTCCAAATTTTAATTGTTGACTTGATTCAAAACATAAGCTTTTAGTACCTTTCATTGTTTTCTTTCTTTATTCTTGTTCAAATCATCCATACAAATCTGACTGGATACCATATGCAGAACCTCTTACTGATAAATATGTCACTCTTGGTGGAAATGGATCAGGCAGCTTTAGCAAATGAGAATCAATGCAAAGTCATTACGTACTATTAAGTCTATGTTTTATCCTTTTGTCCCATTAAATGTCTTGGTGAAATTTAGTTCTCACATGTTTCAAGAGTGAGTGTTTAAAAAGGGCCACCAAACTATTTCTGCCAAGTTACTATAATCTGATACTCTGTGTTTGTCATGAGAAGACATTTACAAGTATTGGAGGAGTGTATCAGAGACACAGGGACTTCTGAAGGCAGATTTTTTTCCCCTTGTAAGCAGGAGAGCATAAGGACTTGGACTCAGACTTTTGGCTGTGGACATGCCCTCCTTGCCCGCCCCCTCCCCTGCAGGAAGACTTTGGCTGAGGGACAGAAGAAGCTGGCTGGGCTTGCAGAAGGCACATAGACTTGCATTTGGATGCTCTCAGCAGAAAGTGTGAGTTTGGGCTGGGGGAGAGACCTGAGTGGTGAAAACTACCTGCGACCTGCAGTGGTCCTTAAATGGATTATTCACAGTAGATTCCAGGAGCTTAACGAAGAAACAAGAGAGACAAAGGACATAGGGGAGGAAGCAGATCGTGTGTGGAAGAGGAGGAGCAGAAGAGAGTTCCAAAGAAAGAAAATGAGAGAACAGAGCCTGTATAAATAGCAGATGGAATGTGCCAGGAAGCCACGGTGTGTAAGAGTGCTGACCCAGCTCTTGTGAGACAGGGATTCTTCTAGCTCCTAAATGAAATTCCCACCAGCCCCACACACCTGTATATTGTTATAGTTTTCGTTTAATTACTCAGTGCATTTGTTTAGAAGTTCACCCAGAGGGTCATTAAGTAATTCTTTTAAAAATGATCTTTGCTTAGAGTTACGGTTGAATTATTTGGTGGAAACAAAAATACCTGCTGGTGGGAAATAGGCTGTCTTTAGCCCCTAAACTGATACTCAAGCCCAGATGATTGTCAAGAGTGAAAACTGTCTGTGTGGTCTCATATTTAGAGTGGGATGAAATAACCCCAGAGCATAAACTCCCTTCATATTAAAAAGAATCCTTAGAGAGATGATTATTTTAATTTAGATGAGAAAGTTGTGCGTACATGTATTTTCCTGGTGCTTTAATCCTGTCTCAAGCTAAAAAAAAACCAACCAGATAGTAGCAAGATTTTGAAACGAACAGACACTCACATACACATATGTACACAGACAAGTTGATTTCTGGATTTTTTAAAAAAATAAATACAATTCAAAAGACAATCACTATATCACTGTCTTTCCGTTCATTATCGATTTGCCCGAGCAGGCACCAGTAACATCTCCATATGTCCTGTCTCATGCAAGTAGAGCCCAAGGGCACCTGCTTGCTCCAGGAACATAAAGAGCCTCAAACTATTCCATCAGGTCATGGGAATGAGGTCTATAATTGTCAAAAGACAATACTGGAAGTATTTTAGTTACTGATAAGAAAGGCCATTAATCTTTCAGTAATAAAACTTTCAAATGCCACTTATTCTTCCGTATTATTCTTCAGATGACATACATTGTTCCTTTCACTGTCAGCAGAAAGTTCAGATGTTCATGAGAAGTGTGTGATTGGCGGCCCAGGAGCTTAATCATCTCATTGATTGCTTCAGAATTTGAATTTCAGCATCTGAATTTCAGTTGTTTATTTGGGTCTGTTTTGTGGATAAAAAATTTACAACAGGTTGAAGCCGCATAAATCTCAGAATTTGTTGTAATACAATTCACTTACTATTGATCAGCTTGATCAGCTTTTTGAATAATAATTGATTACAGAAAACTGTAGTGGAAGTTTCAGTAATGAAATCCCTTAATTTTGAACATGGACAACAAACATTTCCAGTACTGTCTACAGATGTATTTGCTATAGGCATCATGTCTAGTCTGATGGGGCCGATCCTGCATTGGAGGAGTTGACCAAGGAACCATCAGGAAAATCACAAGGTTTTAGTAGGTGGTGTTCAGAATCATGATATTTTAATTTTTTTTTGAGATATGGAGGTTCAAGACCATCTTGAAGTTGTGTTTCAAGTTCTTAGATTTATAGTGCATGGAACAGAGTAGGGAAATGGCCATTTTATAATGTCCTTCTGTACTTCTAGTATAGTTTATACTTAAAATGGATTGCCAGGTCAAGTAAGTATTACGTTAGTTTTGGGCACTTGTTTATGTATTTCCCTCATATTTGATTTTATTTTCCTGGATACACTATTAGCCAGAGTGCCATTCTTCCATCCAAATCTTGGAGGAAGTGCTGCTTTGACAATCAGAAACAACTGTGGACACAGGTTGACTCTGGCGCCGAAGCAAGATGGTGTTCTGTCGAATGGAACTGGTCTCGACCAGGGCTGTCAGACTGTACAGCCAGCTGAACTATTGGAATGGCACGCATCGGAGAACACCTCGATGGAGCAATATGGTCAAAGCAGTATGAAATAAAACCAGTAAAATCAGTCAGAAAATCACCGAGCATATATTCTGGGCTGTGAAGCAGCACATTTTCCTTTAGTCCCAAAGAGGTTGTCAGTAAATGGTCCTGACCGAAGGTAAACTGAAGAAGATCCAGCAATTCCCAAGACATCAGGAAGGGGCCGCTTGGAATGCCTTCTCAGCATTTGACCCTTTACTGCGCATGCAGGTGATAATAGACTGGAGAGGAAAGGAAGAAATAGGAGCTCATGGAACTTTTTGTGCAAGACAGCTTGCATGATGCTCACGGCCATACTCTGAGTTACAGTTACTCACAACTTCAGGGAAAATGAATGAGACACGGAGACCAGAGACTTCATGGCATATCAGAGGCAGGGGCACAATTCCCAGCCCTGGCTCTTTAATTTATGGTCCTGTGTTTGTCCCCAAACACCAGGCTGCCTGAGAAGCAAATATTCACACATTTCAGCAGAAAGCAGGAGGGTAGGAGACAAATGAAGAGTCGTTTGTTTCCAGTATTTCAGACCTTGTCTCCTATCCCTGTCAGCGCCATGCTGGTGTTCCTTGCGGTTCTGTTCTGCCCTACTTTAGACCACACACTGCACTCTCTTCCCAGTCAGTCTCCTCCCCTTTCATGGATGCACTCTAAGTACAACCCGTTACCGAATCCTTCTTAAGAGATCTGTTGGCTCCACAACAGTTCACTACTCCCACGCCAGTGATGTGTGTTTGTTGAATCTCACAGAGGATAGAGCCAGGTAGTGGTAGACTGTGTTCGCTCTGTTCCCCTGACAATGGGACTATCTGCCTATTTCGTTCACTGGTTTTTGTTGCCCAACTTGTTTTAGCAACATGTCATTATTTTGTGTATTAGCTATAGACAATCCCAGTTAAAAAGGCAAACCAGAGCATTTTCTGTAAAACTGCACTGAATGCTTTTGAAGGATATATCAGAAATTATTTAAGGTTATTCTGTTTATTTTAGGGTAGGAAAGAGTAGAAATAGAATTAAAAATACTTTAATTTTTAGAAAATTTAAAAGAGAAAGTGTACAGGTGGCAAAGCACTTGCCTTGAATGTGACTGACCCTGGCTTGATCCCTGGCACTGTGTATAATCACTGTCAAGAGTGATTACTTAGCACAGAGCCAGGAAGAAGCCTTGACTTCTCAGTGTGCACCATCTACTCCTAAAAAAAATCTAGGATTCTATCACTTGTATCACTTCTTGTATCACTTGTCTTCCCATTATTCATCGATTTGCTCAAGTGGGCACCAGAAACATCCCCATACGCCCGGTGGCAAGCTAGTGTAGCCCAAGGGCATCTGCTCGTTCCAGGAATACAAAGAGTCTCAAACCATTTGTTCAGGTCATGGGAATGGGGTCTATAATTGTTACTGGTTTTTGGCACATCAAATACAACCCGGGTAGCTAGCCAGGCTCTGCTGTGTGGGTGGTACACTCTCAGTAGTAGGCTCTCATCTCATGCATTTACTGATGAACCACAATGGGGAGAGATTGGCTTTTCTCTTGGGTGGAGCTCTGAGGAGCTGTGGAGTCCGGATGTTGAAAATGGCGGCCCTCGTGGTGTGGGGCTTCCTCTGGGTTCTTGCAAGGCTCTATTGGGATGTATTTTTCAGTTTTTTGGGTATTCTTATTTTAGCTAAAAAATGAAACTAGAAATAATTTTTAAAATGTAATGTATGCATATTTAGAAGTGTGAGTTCTTTCTGAGATACAGATCCCTTGATCATTAAGAAATAACCTTCAAGCAGTCTTTTTCAAGTCCAGCCCAGGTATGCTGATCCAGAGACTCACAGACGTGGGGCAGAGCTGCTTCCGGCTCTCCCTGTGCCCAGCTGATCACGTGGCACTCGGGATGGATGGCGGGTTCTAGCCCTGGCCCACCATCCCAGTAGAGCCTTGCAAGAAGCCAGACGACCCCCCCACCCATGAAGGCCACCATTTTTCACATCCAGACTCCCTCTCGCTCAGAACTCCACCCACAGAAGAGCTGATCACAGCCCAGCTCACGCAACCACAAGTGGCCGTGCGGTTCATCAGTAAATGCTGGAGATCAGAGGTGACTACAGGACTATGCCACCCGCACAGCAGAGCCTGGCAACTACCCGTGTCGTATTTGATATGCCAAATACCAGTAACAATTATAGACCTCATTCCCATGACCTGATGGAATGGTTTAAGGCTCTTTATGTTTCTGGAGCAAGCAGATACCCTTGGGCTCTACTAGCATGAGACAGGACATATGAAGATATTATTGGTGCTCACTCGAGCAAATTGATGATGAACAGGAAGACAGTGGTACAGTGAATGTAAATAGAGTTCACTTATTAATGATATGGCACTGGAGAGATAGCACAGCAGGTAGAACACTTGCTTTTGCATACTGTTGACCCAGCTTAAATCCCTGGCACCCCATATGGTCATCTGAGCACCACCAGGAATAATTCCTGAGTGCTGAGGCAGAAGTAACCCCTGAGCATTAACAAATGTGGCCTCCAACATACGTCCTATAAAAAGATACTGAAAACAAAAGATAGAATGGTTACATGACTGGTAAAAAATCATATTTGTTTTAAGTTAAAATATGTCACTTTTGCTAGCTTTTTTAAAATAAAAGAAATTAAGGAGATTTACCAAAGGGGAGGTTTACAAAGGAGTGGGCAGAGATTAGATAAACCAATGAAGAATAATTCAGTGCCCATACCTAGCAGCAGTGAGGGGTTCTTTACCTCCGTAAACTTGAAGAAACCCAGGGATTGGGTCCCACAGAGGGAAGCTTGGCCTTTAAAGGAGAGTCACGTGAGGAAGGCAGAGGTCACAGAATAAAGCCACCAGCTCCCTCTTTTTCTGCCTTTGATCTTCACCATGGACTCATGACTAGAGAGATGAATATGAGACATGTAGCATAATCCATTAGAAAATTCATTCGAATTTCTTTATCTACTAGAAATTTCTTATTATATTTGTTTATAATCTTATATAGGTCTTAGGGATCTAGCCTTATTAAAACAAATCTGTGGAGTACATTAGATTTGCTATCAAAAGTTTAGCTTCCTTCCATCTTCATAGAATTGACCCCATTAACCTTGCTTTCCTTTTATATTTTTCATTATACTAACATGCATTGAAAATTGTACACCTAAAACTGCGAATTTGCAGATCTGGCCAGAAAATGTAATACCTGGAGAAAATATTAATTAAATGAATTTGCATCTATAAATTGAATTATGAGCTCTATGATACCACTTTTGGTTATATAAGTTAGCAGGTGCAAAAATGGTGGACAAATTCACAACAATATCAGTCATTATTGGTACAATTCTCATTTATGTAACCCATTACAAAGCCAATGTCAGTAATAGAACTTTATTTCTGAATTTCACTTACTGTCTATTGCTATCCTGACTAAATGGTACTCTTTTATCCTGGAGGAGTGAGGCAAAACTTGATTTCTACAAAGCAGTGAATCATTGATGTTAATATTCCTCATGGAGTTATCTCAGTTTTTAATTGATTGCTCTATAGGGCGTTGGTGTTTGGATTAAAAGGAATTTTATGGAATCCCTGAATCACATATATATAGTTTGATTTGCATATACCCCCTCCCCACATTGTATTGCAGTAACTCAGTTTTCCTTTGGTTCTCTTTTATTCACCTGCTCCAGCACATAAGGACCTCAGAATGACCAGGTTTGCCTCATCACTCAACTTTATCAATTCATGACTGCATTATTTGTGAAATATTACTCCCTTTGGGGACTAGAATTTTCAAGCCCTTCCAACCACAGTGATGCCAGAAAATTAAGAGAAATCTTAAACATTATAATCATAATTTTGGTATAACAGTGATGGGAGCACTTTTGTCTCCAGCTATTGTGTTTGGACCCGAACATACCTGCACAATGTATTGGCCACTCTCTTAAGACCTGTTACCGAGTTGTTGTACTTAAATATTGCAAGGTATTGTCTTTCATCTGGCTTCAGATATTGGAACATCTGATTTATGTGATTTATACAAGTGTGAGCCAGTTATTGAATATCCGTTGCACTAAAAGGTGTTTCTCATCTGAGTATTCGGCAGCGCCCTATGTGCCATGTATAAAGCTACATATAAGTATTGGTGAGCATCCATTATGTCAGTCCAGGGGTGATGGGAGACAGTTACCACTACTTAGCTCTTAAAATGATGTCTTGAGGTGGGCTTGCGCCTGCTGTAGCCAAACCAAGACCAGAGGGGATGAGGGAAAGAACCATTTCATTAGCTCCAGTCTTCCATGTAATAGAGGTTTCATCTCTTTTAATTGGAAGGGAAGTAGAGGGGGAAGACAGTCCAATTCATTTGTCCATACAGAAATAAATTGGTGTGTGCTTGTGCGTAACTGGTGCGCATTTATGTATATGCTTTTTTTTTTTGGGCTTTTTTTATTAAATATTTATTATACCTCCGTGAGATATACACTTACAACGTTGTTCATGTTTAGAGATTTCAGTCACAGAGTGTTCCAGCACCCCGCCCTCCACCAGTGCCCATTTCCTACCACCATATGCTTTTATGCTTTGCTCTTTATCGGCACTCAGTAGTGGTTCTTGACTCCCCTAGTAGTGCTCTGGAACGATGTAGGATGCTGGAAAGCAAATCTGGAGCAAGGCAAGCACCCTGCCTGATGGATTGTCACTCCAGCCCCATATATGCATTTTAAAAAGAGTATTTTCAACATTGTGGAATTCTTATAAGTACTGAACTAAAAATTACATATGCATTCTTCAAGTTACTTTGAGACAGGGATGAGTGGATAAAATCAGTGAAGTTTTAGATTATACATAGAAAAGAATATAGTTAATATTGATAAATGCTAAGAAATCTGTAAGAAAATATATTGGAGAAGAGAATGCCTGGAATACTCTGAAAAGATGTGATATTCATGAATATTTTAACCAATTCATATTTACCCCTATATTCTTATAAAGGCCCATTTAAAAATCATTTTATATGTACACATAGAAAAGATACGTATTACATGGTTTATAATTGTTAGCCAGGATATTTAAAGTGGTATGATTTTCATCAACAATTATCTGTATTTTATGAGAACTATTTCATAATACAAATCAGACTGAAATGGTCTTAATGAGAATTACTCCAATAAAACTCTTAGCCAAAACCTCACACTTAGTATCTGTTTGAATTATTCAGTTCAAGTTGATTTGAAAATTTGAAGTGGGTATTTACTAATGCAAGTCGGTTTTAGAAATAACCAAACATACCAGTCATTGACTGTAATTTGACCAAACAAGGCTGTTTCAAAGCTGAGATCAATCAGTAACTTGAAAATTGTTACTAAATCTAATGTATAGAATTGCATTTTTGATTTTCAGAATTAAATTTTTAGGTTTAATTACTCAGCATTGCTCATAAAAGCAACCTGATGAGTTATTTTTATTTATAGTGTACCCATTCAGGGTGCTCATAATTATATTTCAGTGCAGTGGAAATATGCAATCATCTATTTCAGTGACTTTAAGCTTTTTGAAATTATGCTTTGCCAAAGGTTAAAGAACTGTTTTTAAAGATAAACTACTACAGCTTGCTGTGATGATAAAGAAATTTGCCTACATGGGTATTGCAAAATCATTACACATGGGTGAAAGTATAATTTCTGTTTAGCAAAGTCCTTCCTTTTCAGACTCATTAAACACTTATTGAGTACTTTCTGAGTGCCGAGCATGACCCATTCATTTTCTAGGGTCCAGAAACATATACACTCGATATTTTTAATACTAAAAAAGAAAGGAGATGCTTAGTAGTCACCTTGTGAACACCTTGAAACATCGTTTGTGTCAAGATCCACTTGGATCCTTTAGCTTGACTGGGAAGAACTGTCACTGCCTCCTGGTCCGCCCCTCTCTGATCAATCCCTGGGCTTGATCTCCAGGTCCCCCTCTCTGATCAAACACCTTTGACAGCGGCCCCGACCTTATTTATTTCAGTTCCTCAAAAGTCCTCTTCTGTGGCTTCTGCTCTCCTCTTGGCTCCGTCCGCTGCCCTTACATTGTCACCTTTCCGCTGAACTAAGTCCAAATCATCTTTTGGGCACCAGCTTGAATATCATCTTTATTCACTTAATGATGCCCAACAAGTATTTATTAAATACATTATCTGTCCCACTTGACTAGGTTATGTGACCTTGCTGCGTGTTCTAATAGCCCCTTGAAATTCTGTCATTGTTCTCATCATTACCATAATTTCTTATTCAATGTACCTGTCTCCCTTGCACGGCGCTTAGTTTGGAGAAGGCCCGCCACTTGTTCCTCCTTTAAATTCTGCTCCCTGTCACCAAGACTTCTCTGTAATAGAGGCACACACACATTTAGGTAAATGAATTGTTGAACAAATCAGACCCTTCATGGGTCACAAAATACTTGGGGCAGAGTAGGAGAGGCAGGGATGCAAGAGAAACAGTCTCTTGTTCCAGATGCCACAGCGTGCGGACACTGTCAAAGCCGTGTCCTTGGAACACGGGGACCGCCATGGCCGGTGGGCGTATGGGGGAGGGGGCCACAGCATTTTACTCCTTTTGTTTCTCTTTGGGTCACACCTGGTGATGCTCGGGGGGTGCTCCTGGCCCTGCACTCAGGAATTATTCCTGGTGGTGCTAGGGGGACCATATGGGATGCTGGGGATGGAACCTGGCTTGACTGCATGACAAGCAAATGCCCTACCCTCTGGGCTGTGGCTCGGGACCACATTTTACTCCTTTCAAGAGCGCACATGCCCCGCACCTCAAAGCTGATGCATCAAACGGTTTTGAGGCTGCAAAGCGTCTTCCTCTCCCGGAGCCGGGCTGTCAGCTCGCAGAGGGCAGACCTGTGGGCACGTAGATTCACACTAATGAAATCAAATATTCCAAAGCGCCTCCAGGTCAGAAGTGACCCGAGCAATGAAGGGGACAGAGCAAGGAAAGATAGATATTTGCAAGGAGTAATTGTCAGTTTGGCAACTCTAATTTCCCACTTGGCTTAAATGAGATTTTCCTTGCTGGCTCATCAGCATGTGAAGCCCAGCGCCTACGGCCAGAGCTGTCCGGGTCCTCGGAACCGTGGCCGCACGAGGTTCTCTGCATCCTTAAATGTACATGCTCCAGCACTTCCCTCCCACTCCTCACAGCCACTTTTATCTCGAAACTCCAGTTGTTTTTCGTCAGTCTTCGGAGAATCCGCCAATCTAATCCCGTGCTTCTCGGCTTTACTACAGGCTTCATGAAAGATCTCTCAGGCCTGCAGGGAGGAGTCTGTCCACGACTTGTCCGAGCTGTTAATCACCTTTAATGGGGTTTTGCAAGCCACAGTGAGGTCACCCTGGCAAGGGAGCAGGCCTGGGGTCACCTCCCTGGGAGGCGGGTGCCTTGGTCTCACTCTGTCCTGCCACTTTGTTTCCATTTCCTTAATTACATCAACCCCTGATGCTTTGAGGAACAGATCGCCAGGGGGAACGTTTGGGGCTGAAGGCAACTTAGTGGGTGAAGAAACAAAAATATCATCATCGCCTCAGAGTAGCGGGTGGCCTGGAGGAGGAGCCGCACGCGCTGTCAAGGTGCAAGAAGAAACACGTTCTTGGGGAGGGACCAGCTTGGGCCCTTTCGGCACTTAGCTTTGAAAGTGCAGAAATAACTCCCTATAACATGACTCTGAGCGGACATGGGCGATCATCTTCCGTCCTGATTTGGGTAGCCGCTAACTCTCAACCTATTAGAAATACACAGGAAGGAAACAATCATTTACACGCGTTTTATGGCAGGCACCAAGCCACTTGATGCTTTTTTTGTTTGTTTCACCTTTTTGGGTCAAGCCCGGCAATGCTCAGGGGCTACTCCTGGCTCTGCGCTCAGGAATTACTCATGGCGGTGCTCAGGGGATCATATGGATGCCAGGATCGAACCTGGGTCAGCAGCCCGCAAGGTAAATGGCCTCCCGCTCTGGCCCCTAGATGCCTTTTATGACTGTGAAAATTCAGAGGTTTGTGTACAGGTGATTTGCTCACCTTTGCCAGTTTATGTAAGTGAGATGTGTGTGTATGTGTGTGTATGTGTGTGTGTTTGTGTGTGTTTATTTTGCCCAGTTGGACAAGGTGTGTTCTTGAATGTGCAGATCACATTCTGCAGAAGCTCCGTTTTCTTACTCCACATCTCAGACTTCTCAGCATAGGGTCTCCACTGGATTTTTTCTTTCTTTGAGTTGGAAATGACTGATGGGAATGAATGAAGGATTTAGGAAGAGATTAACATCAGTGAACAGAAATAGGCTTCAAAGTAACTTGTATTTATCAGAAGCCAAATAAGATAAATCTATAATAATTAAAGCTGTGATGCCGGCATAACTAGATCAATGAAACCATTCTCCTGGTCTTTAAAGAGACTTTGATATCATATGCATATAATGAAATGAAAGGAAAGAGATGATTCAAAAATCACTGGATAATTAGTCATGTAAACACACACAAACACGCTTTAGAATTTTTTATCAAACCTTACATGAAAAAAATGTTTGAGTGTTTTAAAATCAAAACATTTGTGCCAAAAAGCATAATATAATAAAATAAACCTGATGATTATTTAAAAATTCAGTTTTAATTTACTATAACTTAATGGAATTCATTTAAGAAGCATTGATTTAATTGGAAACTCAGAACCAATCTCCTTGAAACATCTGAATCTCATTTGTTTCGGCCACACCCAGCAGAGCTCAAGGTTTAGTCTTGGCTCTGGGCTCAGGGATCACTCTTGACAGTTCACAGGGGCCATATGGGGTGCCAGGGATTGAATCCTGCTTAGCTGCCTGCGAGGCCAGAGCTTTCCCTGCTGTGCTATATCTCCAGCCCACATCTGGATCCCTTAAAACATATTTGTTGTCGTGGGTTAATGTGATTCACACCAGTTTCCAACTGCTTTTTATTTGCAACCCTACTTCACCACCCACACTACCAATGTGTCAATGACACTGCGTCACCATCTCCATCTATTTTCATCCCCATCGTTTTCTCTCTCACCTACTTTGCTGCTTCTTAGACTTGGTTTCCTTCGGAGACTTTAAACCCCTGCTTCCCTTTGCTATACTTTACATACGTGTAAGATCACTTATCCTTTTCCTTCTGATTCACTTCGCTTACTTGACGCCTTCTAAGTCCATCCAGGGTGTGGCAGAAGATTTTACCTTTCCTCACATGTGCTGTCTTCCACAGTTTCAGTATCTGCTCATCTGCAGTGGGGAAGTTGGTTGTTTTCAGATCTTGGCTACTGTAAATAGTGCTGTGATTAACATGGACATAAACCTTCGCAGATTTATGTTTTATGATCTTCTTAGGATAGAGGCCCAGGGAGGGCCTTTTGGGTCATATAAAAATTTTGTTCTTAATTTCATGAGGTGATTCCACCTTTCTTTTCCATATAGACCCTGTCCCACCAACAGTAATGGAGTGTCTCCTTTTAGCCACATTCCTGACAACACTGATTGTTTTATTTCTGTTTGAAGTAGGTCACTCACACTGATGCATCTCATTGTTTTGACTTTCATTTTCCTGATACTGTTCCCCCCTTGTTTTAATTAAAGAACTCTGTTACAAAGTTATGAGTAGTTGAATTTTAGGCATCTAATATTTCAACACTAGTTCTATCACCAGTACCAACTTCCCTGCATCAGCGTTCCCATATTCCCTCCTCACCCTAACCCCTAACCCCATTACAGTTTCAGTGGTTGCAGCTTAGATGCCATATTTTCACTGTTGTTGCTCTGGGTTTGGATGTACAGCTGTACCACTCACCCATATCACCAGTGTAACTGAAGCCCCGATACCTGTTCACCAATTATTTCTAGTTCTCTTCTTCACCCCTTCTTTATTTCCTCCTCTGTTCTCTCTCTAAACACTGGGGTCAAGGGTGATCTAGGCACCTCCCTTTTACTACACTTCCACATCTAGTATTCTGTATACCATAGGTAAGTGCAATCATCTTGTGTTTGTCTTTCTTCTTCTGGCTTACTTCACTCAACATGGAATCTTCCAGTTCCAACCACATTGTGGCAACTTATGTGATTTCATTGTTCCTTGCAGCTGCATAGTATTCCCTTTGTATGCGCCATCTTTATGATCCATTCATATGCTGTTGGACACCTAGGTTGATTCCATCCATATGTTGTACTGAGTGTATAAAAAATAATGATGTTCATATATCCTTTTGAGAGTGTTTTTATGCCCTGGGGTAGATCCCCGGAAGTGATACTCATTATAGATGATGGCTAGTATTTTGTTGTCAATATCCCTGCTACTGTCCTCTGCATGTTGAATTCTGATGCTGTGGCTTGCTATTATATTTTTAACTCCTTCAGTTCCATTTGTATGGACTGTTTGATACCCTGGACCAGTTCATCTTTAATTTGGTTGAATTTTTCTTTCAATGATTGCTGTAGTTCCATGGCCATTTTATGGGTATTGATCTGAGTTCCTCATTGGTGAGGTTTGAGGGTTTATTGGAACTCAATGATTTACCAGGACTTCTGCCTGCCAGAGCAGGTGAAATCCTGTTCCACCATTGTTCCTAAAGATTTCTGGGTGCTATGTATATCTGAGTTCTGATCTAATTTGTTACTCTTCAGCAAGCAGTTATCTTTATAATCTATTAGTCTAGCAATATCTGTGCCCTTAGGTGTTACTTCGCTGGTCATGTAGTTCAGTATCTAATACACCGTTTGTATAGGAGAGTTAAAATAGACATATTTGAGGAAAAATGTAAGTCCCAAGAAACCTTGAAATTGGTGGGGATTACATGGTTGTATTGTCCACATAGTTTTGGGTTCGAGAAGGGTCTGGGAGGGGCTTCCTGTGCCTGGAGGACCAGGAAGAGTCCACAGTCGGTGCAGAGTCGGGGTGTGTGTGAAAGATGAGGGCTGGCGCCCTTTAAACATCTGAGTGATGAAAGAGGTCAGCATCCTTTCTCTGGGCTTGGCAGGGGGTGCCCTGGGTTCAAGAGGGGTTAGGGAGAGGCTTCCTCGGTCTGGGGGAAGAGGTTGCAGATGGCACAGGAGGTCTGGCATGGGCTGGAGGTTCTAACCTTGATGCTTATGGCTGCTAATCATTGTTGATGAACTTTATTTTTCACATGCTTGTTGGCCATCATCTATATGTCTTCTTTGAGAAGTGTCTGTCAGGATCCTCTCCCCACTTTCAATAGGGCTGTTTGCTTTTGATCTTTGTGAATGCTTTATGCACATGGAAATAGACAATTTCCCAATGTTTGATATGCAAATATTTGCCCCCAATCACTTGGGTGTCATTTTAATTTTTGAACATCATTTCTTTGGCCATATAGTAGCTTTTAAATTTGACACAGTGCCATTTATGTATTTCTCTCTTTGGTTTCTTTGCCAGTGGGGAACATCTTGTTGAAATTTCTCTGTAGTGAATATTGTGGAGAGTTCTGCCTATGCTTTTCTTAATGTATTTAATAGATCTAGACCTGATATTGAGGTCTTTAATACCTTTTGAATTAACCTTTGTGTGTGGAGTGTGATCACGATCACGATCTTCCCGTTGATCATCTATTTGCTAGAGCGGGCACCAGTAATATCTCCATATGTCCTGTCTCATGCCAGTAGAGCCAGGGGCATCGGCTTGCTACAGGAACATAAAGAGCTCAAACCATTATATTAGGTCATGGGAATGACCTAATATAATTGTTACTGGAATTTGGCATATCATATACAACACGAGAAGCTTGCCAGGCTTGCCGAGCGGGAGGCAAACTCTTTTAAACACCTCCAAATAAAGCATTTATTGACGAGCCGCAGAGCCGCAAGAGGCCACGCGAGCTGTGCTGTGATGGGCTGGTCTGCTGGGTGGAGTTCTGACGAGAGGGAAGTCCAGAAGTGGAAAATGGCGGTGCCCGTGGAGTGAGGAGGGGTGGTCTGGCTTGTTGTGAGGCTCTGCCGAGGTGGTGGGCCAGGGCTAGGACCCGCCATGCCTCCCGACTGCCTCATGAACAGCTGTGCACAGGGAGAGCAAGGAACAGCTCTGCCCCATGTGTGAGAGTCTCTGGACCAGCATACCTGGGCCGGATTGAGGAAAAAGCTGCTGCAGGGTGGGTGTCGGTGATCCGTGCTGATGGGCTGGTCTGCTGGGTGGAGATCTGACGAGAGGGAAGTCCAAAAGTGGAAAATGGCCCACCACCTCGGCAGAGCCTCACAACAAGCCAGACCACCCCTTCTCACTCCACGGGTGCCGCCATTTTCCACTTTTGGACTTCCCTCTCGTCAGAACTCCACCCAGCAGACCAGCCTATCACAGCCCGGATCACCGACACCCACCCTGCAGCAGCTTTTTCTCAATCCGCCCAGGTATGCTGGTCCAGAGACTCTCACACATGGGGCAGAGCTGTTCCTTGCTCTCCCTGTGCACAGCCGTTCATGAGGCAGTCGGGAGGCATGGCGGGTTCTAGCTCTGGCCCACCACTCGGCAGAGCCTCACAACAAGTCAGACCACCCCTCCTCACTCCACGGGTGGAGTGTGATAGGGAGATAATTTCCTTCCTTTTTCTTTCCTTTATTTTTTTGTATCCAGCTATTCACACCCACTTCTCTTAATTGACATCACATTGGAAGTCTTAGCCACAGCAGTAAGACAAGAGAGATAAATCAAATTATTATCCAAGTTTGTGAATCTTTTTAAGAATAGAGAAATACATTGTAGACCTTGCTGTTGATCACCTAATAATAAATAAGTATAAAAAATAACCCTTCCAAATTATAGCAGTAGCTTAGAAATGGTTAGTACGGAACAGTGTAAAACTTTAAATATATTCAGTGGGTTTCTGCAGCCTGCCACTTAACTGTACAGATTTGTAGCTTCTAGGATTTCTTTGGTGGAATCTTCTTAGTTTTTTCTATAGAGTATCATGTCTGTAAATAGAGGTATTTTACTACTTTGGATAAACAACTGGCAGAGTTTGGGGATATTCCTGGCACAGTGCTCAGGGGTATCTCACAGTGGTACTCAGGGAACCAGGTGGGTCCAGGTTTCCAATCTACACCTCCAATATGCAAAGCATGTAGTCAGTTTGTTGAGCTGTTTCTCTGGCCGCTCTGTGTGTGTCTTTTGATTCTAATTCTATGCTGTTTAAACTCATCACTATTGAGTTTGATGTCGGTTGTGTGTTTGTCTTAATATGGTCCTTTTTACACATTTTGTTGAATGTTTCCTATGATAAGAGTATCTTGCATCTTGCCAAATCTGTTTTTCTGCATATACTGAGATTCTTTTGGTGACTTGGTATATTATCAAATCTAATGATTTGTGTATGTTGAACCATTCTGGAATAAATCTCCTTTGATGATAGCACACATTTCTTTTAATGTTTTGTTGAATTTCACTTCCTAGTAATTTGTGAAAGATTTTTTTTTCATTTTTAGCAGAAATTTGGTCTGCTATTTTCTTTTTTGGTCATGCTCTTATCAGGTTTCAGAATCAGAATAATATTGACTTTATGGAATATGTTTAGAAGGTTTTCCTTTCGGTTTCTATTAAGGATATTGAGAAGGGTAAGTAATAATTTTTCAAATGTTTGACAATATTCTTCATTAGAATATTCTAATGAAGCCATCTGGTTCTGTGCTTTGGTTTTTGGAGAGACCCTTAATGGCTGTTTCAGTTTCATTGCTTATGCTGATTCTGGTTTTTTATTTCTTTCTGATTCTGTCTCAAAACATTTTATATCCCAAAGAATTTGTCCATTTCTGCTACAGTGTCTATTTTCCAGGTATTCATAATAATATTTAATGATCTATTACATTTTGTAGTAGTTGTGTAATTTCTATCCTTTTATTTCTGTTTATTTCACTTTTTTTTTGTTTCTCTGTGAGTCTGGTCAAAGGTTTGTACATCTTAAAATATTTTTTTGTATAACTAACTCAGCATTATTGGTCTTTTTGATAATACTTTGGTCTCTTTTCTGTAAATTTCTGCTAATTTTCATGTTGCCGTCCACATATAGCTTTGCTTTTCCTACTTTTTTTTCTACTTACTTTAAGTGTGAGCTTAGATTTACTAAATTTATGTTTTTTATTTGCTGGGCTAGGTCAGTATTGATGTAAACCTCCCTCCTCGTACGGCTTTTGCTCCAGTAACACACATGTATATATCTTCTCTAAATCAAAGGCACAATGAAAAACATATAGATCAAATGGCAAGCTGAGAAAAAAGCATTGCAATGTCTATGACAAAATGATAGAAAATAGGGAAATGTTTAAAATATCATTATCAATATCATACAAAATATCAATATCATACAAAATTCCCATAAACACATTAAAACCTAAATCAATTTGGAAATGATGTGGATGGCTTCTTTAAGAGAAAATTGAAATTCTGGTCAGCAATCAAAGCGTACATGAATCAGTAACAAACACAAAAGGCACTTATTAGTTGCCAAGCACCATGAGCTTGCAGAAAAGATTCTGCGATGGAGAATGCTGAGAGTAGGGTGGGGTCCTGCTTCCATCCTCGCCAACTTGCCTACCTTGCCCCTTTTTTTGGGGGTGTAAACTTTGAGCAGCTGTTTCTGTTCAGCACCTCCCTCCTGTCCATTTGCAAAAGCGTTGGTGTAGTTTTCTCATGTGAGTAGCCTCCAGGAACTGCTCCTTGCCCTATTGGTTGTCCTTCGAGTTTCAAACATCTTAAAGAGTGTCGGTTACCCTTCTAAGATCAGCAGAGGTTTCCTGTTAGAATACATCAGGACAGAGACATCTTTGTCTTTTTGGTTGGAGGAACTGGACACCATCATATGAAAATTAGATTTTAGACATCATCCAAGTTGCATTTCTTCTCAGGCTCTAAGAAGTTATTTATAAAATTTCAAGTGGATAATAAATTAACAGATAAATGAAGAAAGATATATTTTTCATTTAATTTTTAAATATAAAAAATTTTTGGAGGTTGTTTTTGAACTATGTCTGGTGATGTGTAGTGGTCTCTCCTGGCTCTGCAGTTAGGAATTATTCCTGGCAGTCCTATGTTTTCTATTTTCTCTGAACTCCTAATATAGCTGGTTTGATTATTTTTTGTCAATTCCTCCCATTTTGATTATTTTAATTATTGTAGAAACAGTATACTCTTACTGATGAATATACATAGCATACAATTTACCATTTGAAGCATTCACTTCTGTGACACCACATTACTGTGTACATACCCATGCACATTCTGTGCATTCACATTACTGTGTACACATCCATCTCCAGAGCTGTCCATGCTGAAGTAGTATGCCCATAAAAGTGATTTTCTACAAAATGAGTGCAAAGGGTAACATATAAAATAGCGAAATGGGGCCGGAGCGATAGCCCAGCGGGTAGGGCGTTTGCTTTGCAGCGGCCGCCCATACCGGCCCAGGTTCGATCCCGGCATCCCATATGGTCCCCCAAGCACCGCCAGGAGTAATTCCTGAGTGCAGAGCCAGGAGTAACTCCTGATCATTGCTGGGTGTGACCCAAAAAGCAAAAATAATAAAAATAAAAATAAAAAATAAAATAAAATAAAATAGCGAAATGAAAGACAAAATAAGAATGATTATTTTTGTTCCTGAAGAGTAAAACAGTCAATGGCAAAGAAATAGTACTTAAATTCTAAGAAAATTTTTAAGTTTTACTCACATACATTTTATGCATCTGTGTATATTCACATTATATATAAACATATACATGTTATATGAAAATATATGTACACATGTCTTTTGACATTAGTATCTTATTTAATGAAAAAGAGTCAAACTATATCTACTTAAAATAATAAGGTCACTATGTCTACAATTTTTGTTACTATCCAGCACTTTAATCAAAATATTTTTATTTTTATTATACTATCGTGAGATATACAATTACAAAAGTGTTCATAATTGATTCTCAATAATACAGTATTCCAGCACCCATCCCTCCACTTTAATGAAAATATTAATGTAATTAAGAGAACAGCTTAGAAACATAAAAATTGGTAAAGAAAGAAATAAAATGATATCTATATCTGATAAATATATAGTTGAAGATCTAGGGTCTAAAGAATCATCGATGAAACAGTAAGAAAAGAAAAATTAGGAATTTATCAGGATAAAGAATGAACACAGAGAAAATAATAGAACCTGATAGAGAATCAGTTAAGGAAACTTTGAAATATTTCTGAAAAATACAAAAATAGAGTTGAACAAATGGAAAACTATTTCTTAGTCTTAACGTAATTATAAACATTTTAGCACTGCCAAATAATTTCCTAAATTTTAACTCAGTGCCCATCAAAAAGAAAAATACCAGCAGTCATTTTTCCTGAAATTAGATTTATTGGCACTAACCTCCAGATAGAAAAAAAAGGAACAGTAATAATAGAAAAGACATTAATAAAAAACTATAAAAAGAAACAAGTCCTACTAGATATTTTTTAAAATTCTGTGCATCTCAGATAGTTTGGTACTGGTGCATGGACAAACAAATAGAATTGTGCAGTGGAACAGAAATTCAAGAAATAGACTCAAGTGCATATGGAAATTTAGTGTAAGATAAAGGCAGCAGATGAACTTTATAATAAACAGTGCTTTAAAACTGAGAGCACATTTACCAAAATATGACAAAATTAATTGTGTAATAAATAGTGGAATGCATTATTTCCCCAATATGAATCAAAAGAGCACAAGGAATAAATTATAATGTCACATAACATATGTTAGAATAAATGAACAGAAGAGAATGATGCTGTATCTTGATTAATAATTGGAGGGGTCCTCCTCCGGCAGTGCTGGGGTACCTGGGGTGCCCAGGCAATTCGACCTGTTTGTGCTGTGGTCTCCAGGGCTATCCAGCAAGGGCTGTACATGACAGTATGTGGTTCTGGGAATTGTTTCTGGGCCTTGTTTCTCAGGCATGCGTTCAACCCCTTTTAGTCATCTTCCTGGCCTCTATTAATAAATATTTATAGAAGATGAAAAAGTAGACACTGTCCCAAGGCAGGTACACGGGTGACCCACCAACACATTAAAAGGCATTTGCACCTCTTATTATTCTTAGGGAAAGGCACATCAAAATAACAGTGCCTCACCTCCTTACCTGTGAGAGAGCTTATTAGCCAGTAGGGAAGAAACGGGTGTTGTAGAGTGCCATCAGACTTCTACATGATTGCTGGGAACGTAAATTGGTCCGATCGTTATAGAAAATACTCTGGAAAGGCCTCAATTTTTTTTTTAAAATCCCATTGGATCCAGTGTCCCAGCAGCAGATCCTCACTCGGACTCTAAAGCACTAACTTGAGGAGAGAGCTACCCTCCATGTTTAGAGTAGCTTTATGCACAGTAGCCAAGGCCGTGGCCAACCTAAGGGCCCTTTGACAGAGGAGTGGATAAAGAGATGTGGAGTGAATGCACTGTGAAACTTAAAAACATATTTTTTTTTTCATTTGCAGCATAGGGATGAACCTAGAGGGGATTATTCTTAGTGAAAAACGTTCAAATGGGAAAAACAGTATGTAATTAAATGGGGTAGCAAGAGTAATTTAGCAAACGAATGAAAAAAAGACAAAAATGAACATTTAGACTCTAAAGTCAAGTTAGTGGTTACCGGAAGGGAGGGGCAGCGGGGTAAGTCACGTGAAGGGGTCAAGCTGGGCGTTCAGCTGTGAACTTCAGTTTACAGAGAGGTTAGAAGACAATGATAGACACCAGAAACTCATGCAGTGTTGTAACGTGGCATTACTTAAGATAGCCCAGAGATTAAGGTGTTTACCTGGTAGCGTGGTCAACCAGCACCACATTTAGTGCCGTGAGCACTGCCAGGAGCCACTTTTGAGCACAGAGCAATGAATAGACTTAACAAGAGCAAGCCTTGGAATATGCTCCTCCCCAAACAAACAAAGAAGCAGAAGTAAACATTAGTATATAACATAACAGGCCCTGTAATAAATATATGGAAGGCATACTTGAATTCAAATGTATTGAAAATACTTTTGTTTTACAATGCTGTATAAAAACCATAGATGGAAGGTTTTAAAATCCCCAGGCAGCGAGCATTATTGTTGTAATTTATTCAGACAGCAGTGGCCGACTGAAGCAGAAGCGAGCATATGAAAATTATACAACAAAAAAAAATATTTACATGGTTTCCATAAAAGGTCCTCATTAAATTACAAAAGAAATAAAAAGTGAATTTTAAGAAAATGAGAAATCTGATGTCATTACCTGACTAAGTTGATATTCATGTGATTCATATATATTGCACCAAAATAGTAGAGCACCATTTCTGAAGTATTTTTGCTGCAATGAGTAACTTTGTTGAAAGCATATAGAAATAGCAAATAGGGAGGAGAGATAGTACTGGGTGATAGTATCCTGGTTTGATCCCTGGCACCACATAGTCCAAGCACCACCATCCTGTGTGGTCCTGGCCTGGTAATCCCCAGCACCACAGGGCTGGAGCGGCACTGCATTGCAGGTCTTATCACTGACAGATGCGCCAGTTGGTGAGCAATTCCTGGTAGGCACCTGACTTGAGTCTCACTGGGGACGCCACCTACCTCCCCAAACAAGGCGGGCAGAGGAAACAGCAGAATCTTTCTCAAACACCAAGATTCAGTAAGAGAATGATTACTTGAACACATGCTAACCATATGATTAAAAACCAGAGTACTGTGCTTCCATCAAGGCAAATTATTCCCACTTATAAATGGACCTCAAGTGACAACTGATAAAATGTCACAAAGAACAACAAAACTCAGCAGGAATTTATACCACACTCTAATCCTATCTCCAATGGTTGAATATTAGAGTTCAAAAATAATCTTGCAATCATTGATCTTCTACTGCTCGCTTCAGGTAATGTATTTTGCCTGTGAATTTGTTAGAACCATCCCTGTTTATGTAAAGAAACCTCAGTGCACTTGACTCCCTAAGAAAGAAAAGAAATGCCAAATGAACCCAAGTTGAGAGACTTTGTATAAAACAACCGACCCAAATTCTCCAAAAATAGCAATGCCATGAAAGAAAAAGAAAGGCCAAGGAATGTGTTTGATTAAAAGAAGAAAGAGAGGCCAGGAAGATTATAGAGTAGATAAAGCCTGCACATGGCCAGCTAGGGTCTGGCCCTCAGCACCACACATGGTCCTGCAGGAGTGATCCCTGAGCAGAGCCAGGAAGAAGCCCTGAGCACAGTGTGACCCAAAATAACCCAAAGGAAAAAGGGAAGAAAGAACCGTGACAAATAATGCCTTCTTGTATGGTTCTGAATCAGATCCTGGACTAGAAAAAAATGACCTAAAAAAGCAATTTAGTGACAGGTTCTAAAATCAAAACATTGAATCTTAATAGAATTTATTCAGTGGTAAACTTTATGATCTTTGTAATTTTCCATGATTGCATAAGAAAACATTATTGAAAAGGTATATTGAAGTGTTGGCAGGGAAACACAGGATGTTTCCAAACTCATATGGTTCAGGAGGCAGTTAAATAAGTGTGTGTGTGTGTGTGTGTGTGTGTGTGTGTGTGTGTGTGCGGGGGGGTTGTCCCATATTCACGTCTACAAGGAGAAAGAGAAGAGGGAAGAGAACATTGGTAAAGGAAATGTGGCAAATTTTAACAATTAGTAAATCTGGCAAGAGAATACATAGTGTGGCTGATAAAATTCAGGACAGTTAAATTGGAGCTATGCATTTTTATTACAGTGATATGATTATTTTGAATAAAGTCTGTATTGCTTCTCTGAGGCTCATGTTTACTTGCTTTCTCTTCCTCTTGTCTCTCCTTTGTTTCTCCTTTTTATTGTTGCTAATTCTGATAGCTTTGCTTACTACCATTAATTCAGATGAAGACTTTGCCTTCATAAATACAATATATTAACTTTGTGGTTTAACTATGTAGCCTTCCATACAGATTGTCTGTTGTTGAAAATTATTTCTAAATAAATTAAAAACTGAAAATATCTTTCAAGTTCAATCAAATGAGTTTCTGAGTCCATATAGGTTCTTACATTACCAAAAGTATGAGATTAAAGTTCAAAGAAAAAATTCACAAAATCTACATCAATAGCAATCAAACAAAATTGCCAAATAGAAAATTTTCAGAAGTTCTCTTTAGGGGCATTAGAATATTAAATAAAATTGTAGTAAAATTGAATATGAAGAATTTATTTACATAATTACATACTCTATGTTTAAGTAGGAATAAATATGGACCTCTCCTTTTGTATTAAATTTTGTTAAATAATCATTTTATTCCCAAAGATTATACTACCTACTGTTTTGACTCTTAAATGCTCATTTGTAACTCTAAAAGTCAGAATTATGCCTGTGGTGAGGAACCCAATCTGCTAATTGCTGCTATTAATTTTAATGGTGACTTTGCATTTGTAAATATGAAATATTAACAGATGTTAGAAGCAGTGCCTTTGTAATAAAAAATTGGCCCACATAAATTTTTTTATATATTTTAAAATAGGCATATATATAGATATATATATATATATAATTTTAAGGCAGTAAAGTTTTATCTCTTAATTTAGATATCTGCATATATATATATATATATATATATATATCTGCTTCTCTCTCTATACTATAGTTGCATAGTCTCTTTCTCAATGGAAGAAGTAGTAACTTCCTCTCAAATATCTTCAGTGTTTTAAACATTGGCTATATTTAACTTACTTTTAACTGCTTCTATGCTGTAAGTTTATTTTTTCTTTTTGGGTCACACCTAGCAATGTTCAGGAGTTACTCCTGGCTCTGTACTCAGGGATTAGCCCTGACAGTGCTCAGGGGACCATATGAGATGTCAGGGAATTGAACCCAGGTCGGCCACATGCAAGGCAAATATCCTCTCTCTGTTGTGCTATCGCGCGAGGTCTATGCTGTGGGTTTTAAAGGAAGAATTATCTGATTCTTAACTCAGCAAAAGCAGATTCCATTAGAAGTATGAGGCATTAAAGCCAGCCTGGCACATTCTCAGGAGGTTCCCATGCCCACTCCTGCCCGTTGCTCACTGCTACTGTGATTCCTACTCCTTGTTGGTGCTCTGTCTCTAAGCAGCAGAATGTGACAGAGGTGATGGATGTGGTGTCACAGTGGGCTGCTCTCCCACATGGCGGCATCTCATGAGACTTGTCTTGCTAGTGCTCTGGCTCCTGAGATCCTCCTCATTGGCTGGTGAAATATGTCACCAGCTTGAAAAAGTTTCCGTGCCAGAAAGTGACTGTCTTTCGAATTGGGATGGGGAGGGGCGGCCTTATGCAGGTGAAGGCCGCCTCCATTCAGGTCTCACTTCTGCAGATCCAAGGAAATGAATTCTTCTAATCCAAGGGAATGCAAGTCCATCGCCTTACATTCTAGCTTCCCAATAAGGACACAGTCCAGAATGTACCTGGATTCAGCTTTGTGAATCTTGTGTAGCAGAAAGCTCAGCTCAGCTGACCCACGGAAGCTGTGGAATAAAAAAATGTGTAGATGGCACCTGTGTGAGTGCATACATATGTTTAACCTTTAATTTTGCACTAATTTGTTTCCTACCATTAAATAGATAACTAATGCAGCCAACTTTTTTTTTATGGTGTTCCTCCAGAAAAGTCTTGAAATTAGGGAATGTTGATCTGGCTAAGAAAATAAAACTATTTTAGCTGTTTTTAATCTGAGAATTATTTGAATTTGGAAATCACTGTATCACTGTCTTCCCGTTCATCATCTATTTTCTCGAGTGGGCCCCAGAAATGTTTCCATATGTCCTGTCTCATGGTAGTAGAGCCCAAGGGCATCTGCTTGCTCCAGGAACATAAAGAGCCTCAATCCATTCCGGAATAAGGTCTATAATTGTTACTGGTATTTGGCATATCAAATACAACATGGGTAGCTTGCCAGGCTCTGCTGTGCAGGTAGCATACTCTTGTAGTCAAATCTATGTCCAACATTTACTGATGAACCGCTCAGCCGCTTGCAGCCGCGATGAGCCGGGTTGTGATAGGCTGGTCCGCTGGGTGGAGTTCTGACGAGAGAGAAGTCGGATGTGGAAAATAGAGGCCCTCATGGAGTGGGGGGTCATCTGGCTTGTTGCAAGGCTCTGCTGGGGTGGCAGGCCAGGGCTAGAACCCGCCATCCCTCCTGGGTGCCTCGTGAGCGGCTGGGCACAGGGAGAGCCAGTAGCAGCTCTGCCCCATGTCTGTGAGTTTGAAATATTAAATATTATTAATCTGATATTTCAAATATTTTGAAATAATAAATATTATTAATCTGGTTCCTACTAAAACCTTAGGCAAAAATAGAGAAAGACAGTTCATTCTAAAATAATGCCATGTGCCTTTTGGCCATTCAAATTTCTTCCTTGTCAAAGTTTCTGTTTATCAAACATGAACAATGTTGCAATTGTATATCTCATAGTGGTATAATAAAATATTAATTAAAAATAATGTCAAATAAGGGTTAGCCCCTTACATGCAAAATTGAACATAGCTTTCTAATGCCATACACAAAAGTCAGATTAAAATGGATTAGAAATCTCAACATCAGACCTGATACTATGAGGCATATTGAATAAAACAAGCAAAACTCTCTACAAAATTGAAGTTAAAGACATTTTCAAAGATGAAACACCACTGACAAAACAAGTGAAATCAAAGATAAACCTATGGGACTAAATGAAACTAAAAAGCTCTGCACCTCAAAAGAAATGGTGACCAAGGTACAAAGACAGTCCACAGAGTGAGAAAGAATATTCACCCAATGCCCATCTGATAAGGGATTAATATCCAAGATATATAAGGCATTGATAGAATTTTACAAGAAGAAAACATCCAGCCCCACTGAAAATTGGGGAGAAGAAATGAGCAGAAGCTTCCTCAAAGAAAAAATTCAGATGGCCAAAAGGCATATAAAAATTCTCTTCAATATTAATCATCAAGGAGATGCAAATCAAAGCAACAGATATCATCTCACACCACAGAGACTGGCACACATTCAAAAGAGCAAGAACAACCAGTGCTGGTGGGAAAAAGGGACTCATCCAGTGTGGTGGGAATACCACCAACTAGTCCAGTCTTTTTTGGAAAAAAATTGGCCATTATTCAAAGAACTAGAAATTCAATTCTCATTTGACCCAGCAATACCACTCCTGGGAATATACCCTGGGAGTCAAAAACACACAGCAGAAATGCCATTGGCACTTCTATGTTCATCATAGCACTATTCACAATAGCAAGAATCTGGAAACAACACGAGAGTCCAAGAATAGAAGACTTGTTAAAGAAACTATGTACATCTACACAATGGAATAGTATGCAGCTGTTAGGAAAAATGAAGTCATGAAATTTACCTACAAATGGATGGACATGGAGATTATAATGCTGACTGAAATTAAAAAGGAAAGGACAGCTATAGAGTAAATATATTCATTTGTGGGATTTAAAAAAATATGAGACTAATACTCAAGGCTAGGCAAAACAGTGTCCAGGAGGACCTGCCAAGGGTTCAAATCTACCACAAGTGTGTGGGGGCGGAGGTTATGTAAGATATAGAAGTGATCAATCTGCCAATAATAATTGGAAATGATAATGTTAAACTAGAACTGAATAACTAAATATTGAGAGTAGATAAATGGATTTGCATAATAACCCCTCAGTGTATGTATTACAAACCACAATGCACAAAAGGAGAGAGAGAAAGAGAGAGAGAGAGAGGGAGGGAGGGAGAGAGGGAGAGAGAGTGCCTTCCATAGAGGCGGGCAGGGAGACAAGGGAAACTGAGGACATTGATGGTGGGAAATATGTACAGGTGGAGGGGTGGGTGCTGCAACATTGTATGACTGAAACCCAATCACAAACAGCTTTGTAACTATCTCATGGTAATATAATAAAATAGAAAAAAAGGGTTAGCCCCTTTATTTATAATCCAGGCAAATTTGTTAAATTATTAAAGTACTTTAAACAAAATATCTGATAATTGCTTTTGCAGAAAGAACTGGTATATTTAATGCCTACATTACAAATAGTTTGATAGATATTGTTAAAAATGTAATGTTCATGTTTCATTCAGTAAGACTCATACTTAAAGACTAATTTTTCATTTAGATACCTTTCATTTGGGATCAGGAAAATAAACATTTTTGTTACTGGTTTTGGCATATCAAACACGCATCGGACAGCTTGCCAGGCTCTGTTGTGAGGGCGCAGAAGAGCCCTTAATGCTATTCCAGAATCAGGGACGCTGTCTTGTTTGCCAAGGCATTGAAAATCAGATGGGCTGGACATGTAATTCGATTTGGAGACAACCGCTGGACTAGAGCTGTTACCGACTGGATCCCACGGGATGTCAAAGATCACGTGCTGCCCACCTACAAGATGGTCAGACTTCCTTGTCAAGACCCTGAAGGAACAGTTTGAGGCTCTTCATATTCCTGAATCAACCAGATGCCATTGGGCTACATTGGCACGTGATAGGGTCCAATGGAAATGTTACTGGCGCCCGCTCGAGCAAATCAATGAATAACGGGATTCAAGTGATCAAGTTCAAGTGATCAAGACCTTTCATTTATTCTTTGGATAGGTACAGCTTACCCTGTTACTAAAAATTATCAGAAATACTGTTCCCCTATTGTAAATGTGATACAAACATTTATTTATTTTTTAAAAAATTTATTGAATCACTATGCCATACAGTTCCATGGCTGTTCATGATCGGGTTTCAGTCACGCACTGTTCCAGCACCATCCCTCCACCAGCGCACATTTCCCACCACCAATCTGCCCTTTACCCTCCTGCCATCTCTCTGCCCCCACACCCCAGCCTGTCTCTATGGTAGACACTTTTCTTCTTTCTCCTCTCTCTCTCCCATTGGGCATTATGGTCCACAATACAAACATTTCTTGCTTGGAAGTGATAGCTGAGGTCCACAGAACATAGGGAGGATCAACTCATCAGAGAGTTATAAAATTTTTAGTTGGTTCAATAATTTTTTTCTTGTTTGTTTGTGGGCCACACTGAGCGCTTACTCCTGACTCTGCACTCAGGGATCATTCCTGGCAGGTTCAAGGCACCATAGGGAGTGTGGAGGTCAAACCCTGGTCGGCAGCATGCAACTCGAACACCTTACCCATTGTACTATGGCTCCAGGCCATTTGTTGATTTCATTAACGTTTCTTGCATGGCATACAAACATTTCTGTGGCAATAAAACTTTCATCGTAGTACATATTTAGGAAATGTAAGCATTGTTTAGGACTAAGATGTTCTCTTTAGTGTTTAATTGCTAAAACGTTCTATGATCTTAGAGCAAAAGTTCTAATCTACATACTGTTCCCTAGATTACGTGCTTAGATCATGAAGACTAATTCTTCCTTATGAATAATTACGCCTTTCAAACTTTAAGCTTTTATCCAGGCATATTAGAGACTTTCCAGCAAGAGATTTTTAGTCACTGTGTTTATTGTTTATGTACTGCATGATTGATCTAGGGAACATTTAAGAGCTTTATTGTTGTAGCCTTCACTCCTCAACCTTATTCATGAACTATTCTAAGTGGTGCTCTTTGTTCACAATGGTGCTGCTTCTCCAAAGGAGCCCTGAGGTTGTGTAGTGACTTCCCCGAGTTCTTGATGTGTGTGTGTGTGTGTGTGTGTGTGTGTGTGTGGTGGAAACTGCATTACATCAAAGCATCTCAGCTGCTCCGAGCAATCTTAATAGTTATTTTTTGATACTTCCTCATACAAGCCTCTAACTGTGAGGGTTGTTAGCTCACATGAGTTTAATTAATTAAACTGCAAAATTAGTACTATTCGGTAGAAACAAAAGGGGCATGTGATCCTTTGGAGACTACACATGGCTAGTATTAACCATTTATATTGATGACCCTGTGTCTTGCACAAGTGTGTGTGTGAAAGCTAGAAGATGCCTTCTTGAGAGTGTATTAGATATTTCTGCTTGATTTTTTTTTGTGATTCCTTTCTTGCACTGAGAGAAATCATGTCTCAAAAGCCTTTTTAGAATATGGTTGTAATTTGTCAGCACTATTCTTGGAAAACAGCGGAAATGTTATTCCTTTATAACTGCAAGGAAAAGACTATGTTATAATTAGCCTATATTGGTCTTTACAAAAATGTTACACTAAATGTGAGACTGGGTAGATTCAGTCGCAGTTTCTTTCCTTTCCAGTGACGTTTCAAAGCTTTTCATATCCCATTTCCTAGATATCAAAGAGAATTTTAGAAGATTGCCATATGTTCCTTTAGGTACAAAACATTTTCCATAAGAGAAAAGACAAGAGAACAGCCTGTTAGAGCCTTTCTAAGGATTTACGAAACCTTTCATAGCCAGGAAAGGGAAACGTGATATTGAGGTGTATCATGTCAACCAAAATACTTGTGTTGATATAAACCAAAATTACTTGGATAAGACACCCAAGCTCTTACCTCCCCGAGAATGCAGGTGGATGGATGCTTGTAGCTAGCTAAAGCCCATATGACTAAAATAGGTTTTACTAGTGATCCCTGCTATGGACTTTGCATTCTCTACGTACCAAAGTCTTCAATTCACATCGAGTTTGGAGATGAAATAAGATTTCCAGGTAGAGTTAATTTTTGTTTTTCTTTAAGAAATTAGCAAAGTCAGAGCATTTTAGAAAATCTAGTCACTAAGATAAATTCAACAGGTAATTAATAAAATTTAGAATATAATTTGAACATGCATGCTTGCTCAAGACAGATTTTTCATACTATTATTTTAATGAACTTCCCCATTTGTTTAAATGCTCTATTGAAGGGAAACAAGAGAATTCAAATTGTATTTACAGCACTATTCACTAGCACACAGTGGTTAAGTCATGTGCAATTACTTAAGAATTTATATATAGTCACTTAAATGTAAGAATATACACACACACACACATACACTCCTTTTTGTGGTCCCAAAAGACAACTTTGGCATTTAGTCTGATTTTTCAAACCCCAAAATATATACCGTGGATTAAAAAGTGTTTTGATATAAAATTCCTATGAATCAGCTCATTCAAGTATAATAAGATTCAATCTTATTTCTCAAATGCTTAATGATTTTGGAAGTAAATTTCCTTACACAGACAAAAAGTTGAATCTTAATTTGGGATGCAGTAACTAAATAGAATATTATTCTGCTAAAATAGTCTTTGCAAAATTGTATCAGTAGAATATCAAGGAAGATGGCCCATGCTTATTTAATAAAAACCTTTCAGATTACAAAATCAGATTTAAAGATATCTTCAAGATTTGTCTGTTCAAAACCAAGGAGCTAAAGGTTAATTATAATAGCAAAGTTTTTTAGAAAAATATGGAAATACTCAATATTCCTGTGGGTGCTTAGGAGGCCAGTTTCAGTGCTGGAGACTGAATCAAGGTTGACTGTGTGCAAGGCAAGTTCCTTAACCCTGGAGCATCTCCCAAACCCCATGTTTCTTTTTTATGATTAGGCTTCATTGTTTATTTAAATAGGCAGAGCTGAACGTCCACCAAGATGAATGCATAGGGCAATCCCTGCCTCTTTCATAGAGCCATGTTTATGGTGGAGGCTATATTGGTATCTGTCTCCCCAAAAGTACTCAGCTGCACGTGGTCCCGAGAAGGACCCCTTGCCTCTATCCTTGGAACCCCAGTACTGAGCATGGTACTTTGCCAGGGGAATTGGTAGTTCCTACTGATTGGGTTCATTGGCCAGCTTTTGTTTTACAAGGTTTGATACAGATCTTGGCTTTTATAAATTTGATAAAAGTACGAGAAATTGAATTTGATAAAGTATGAGAAATCAAAATTGAAACCATTGTACCTAAGTCACAAAGGTACTTCAGAGAGTGGCTCCAGGCTCCAAGTGTCACCTCAGATGAGAAGCAGAAATTCCCAATTTTAATGCCCCTTTGGGCTTTTTGGGCATCAGAAAGGAGCTTCCACTCAAAACTACCAAAGAAGTACCCAGATCTTGAGGATTTTTTTTTGCTTTGTTTAGTTTTGAATAATAGTTTTCAAGTCACACCACATTTATGTGATCATTTAGTGGCCATTTAGATAGAGCTGGAAGAGATCTAGAGCAGGAGAAGTCACGCTTTGCCTTTGGACTTTCTTTTCTAGAAACATTAGTTTACTTTTGAGTCTATAATCCCTCCTGCTTTTCGGAGAGTGGTTTAATTCTGTGAGGTGTCCTATCACTGTATCACTGTCTTCCCGTTCATCATCGATTTGCTCGAGCAGGCCCCAGTAACATCTCCATATGTCCTGTCTCATGCTAGTAGAGCCCAAGGCATCTGCTTGCTCCAGGAACATAAAGAGCCTCAATCCACTCGGAATGAGGCCTATAATTGTTACTGGTATTTGGCATATATATCAAATACAATACGGGTAGCTTGCCAGGCTCTCCCGTGCAGGTAGCATACTCTTGTAGGCATCTCTAAGTCCAGCATTTATTGATGAACCGTGCGGCCACAAGCAGCCAGCGCTAGCCGGGCGCTGATAGGCTGGTCTGTGGGTGGAGGTCTGACGGAGAGAAGTCCGGATGTGGAAAATGGAGGCCCTCATGGAGTGGGGGTCGTCTGGCTTGTTGCAAGAGCTCTGCTGGGATGGTGGGCCAGGGCTAGAACCCACCATCCCTCATGGGGCGCCTCGTGAGCAGCTGGTCACAGGGAGAGTCAGTAGCAGCTCTGCCCCATGCCTGTGAGTCTGAGGTGTCCTATGCAACTTTGAAACTACCTCTAGGGTTTAAAAGTGGAAAGTGCCACATGGCTGCCATGTGGAGGTCCTGCCTTCCACCCCTCGCACCACATGGCCCCTGAGCAGTGCTGGAGTCTCCTTGGTGACACTAGTACTGCCTGGTCTGATAAGTACAAACTAAAATTAAAAAATAAACTAAAATAAACTAAATAAACTTAAATAAACTAAAAAAAGTGGGAAGTGCTCGAGTCTCTCCAGAGAATTATAATCTGCTTCAGCAGCTTCAAGTGCTATTGCTGACAGGCGTGATCATTAGCCTGGCAAATAGATTTAAATCACATAACTCTAAGGATGATGCGGAAAAGTCTCTTGAAAATGGAATCTTTGGGGGCCAGAGAGATAGTATAGAGGAAGGGTATTAGCCTTGCATGCTGGCGGACCTGGGTTTAATCCCAGGCTCACCATAGGGTCCCCCAAGCCCAGTCACGAGTGATCCCTGAGCACAGAGCCAGGAATAAGACCTGAGATCCACTGAGTGTGGCTCCCAAACTGAAAACTGAGTCTTCAAAGGCCTTTTGTAAAGCCAAAAAAATTGAATCTAAAAGCAAAATTAGACATTAAGAAAGTATATGTTGGTAAATGCTTGTAGAATGAGACATTTTTAATATTCATGTATGCTATGCGGCGAATAATTAAAGAACATCAAGAAAGAAGTTTGTACTGATAAAAAGGATCGAGGAAAACCTGACATCCACAAATAAACATCCCCACCCCTTTAGAAACTAGGCCCAGATCCTTTTGGATTTTCCACGCTAGCTTTCATAGTGGAAGACTGTAGTGAAACATTAACTCAGATCAATAGACAATTTTCATGATTCAGGGTTTCCTTTGAGCATTTTTTTAGTCACCCTTCCCACGTCCGAAGTCTCTGAATGCTGCCCATTAGATTTGTGTTCCAAGGCAAACAGGGGAGTTGTCAAACAGCAAAGGTGCATTCCTCTGACCTACCTGCGGGTGTCCTACAGCCCTTGTTGCTCACACAGGCAGGGACAGAAGCTTCTCAGCTGTGCCAGAGGGCAACAAGGTGAAAGTTTTTCCCAACTCCACCATGGTGTTTTACTCTTGTAAAATCTTGATGTTCACTTCAGCCTTGAGAAGGGCCAATGCAGTCCTTAACCCCATTTCTAGACACTAAGTTCTCAAACCTGCTTTCTCATGTCCTTTTCTGCTGTCTCAGGTAAGGAGCAGTCATTTAGAAGTGATGGTTGCCTCTTGGTTGTTAGCAAAATTTTTTAGTCCTTCTTCGTTTTGGCAGCCTAGGACAGCCAGTGAAATTTTATCAGGCACTGCTTGTTTGCCTTTCTTACTGCTGCCGTATTAAGGGCTCTTTTCGGGTCAGGAAAATAAACATTTTTGTTACTGGATTTGGCATATCGAACACGCATCGGACAGCTTGCCAGGCTCTGCCATGCGGGCACTATATTCTCATTGCTTTGTGGGGCCCTCTCAGAGGGTGGGTAGAATATTTGTGGTAGTTTGGAGGTAAATTGCTGCGCCGCAGTGCGCCGCTACACAACGGGAAAGCTGGTTTCTGCTCTGCCGGGTGTACCTGTGTCTTAGGCTCAAGCATTCCTGGGTTTGAAATACTCTCCTCTGAAGGGCGGGTCTCTGCAGGGCGGGTCCCTTGTAGGCTGGGTTTCTGACAAGCTGGGCTGGAGCATTGCAGTATTTTCAACTCATATTAAACTTGTTCTCTGCTTGTAACAAAAGAAAAGCTGCTGTCTGAGTGGTTAATATAAATTATTTTCAGTTTTTATTCAAAAATATTTAATGAATAGCTGTACATGTTCAGACTTCCTGAGAAGAAACTACCTAAGCAAGTAGTGCCTTTTAAAAAACTCAACATGATCTGATGATTCTAACAACAACAAAAAAGAGGTAAATAATTTTTAAAAACGAAGCAGTTTACTATGAGTTTTCCATTTCCACTGCCCTGTGAGCCAGACGAGAGTTGTTAGTGAGAATCAAGAAGATGGAAGTCCTGCTCTTCAGAGGAAAACAATGTGTGCCCCATACCTCACAAAACCCTGCCTGGAGAGCAACTGGTTTTCAAACCACAGGAAATCTTTTATTTGTTATATTTACACAACACTACCATCAGCTTATGCCACCTGTGCCCACAGCATCCCGTGGACAGTAGGATAGTCCTAAGTGAGAGGTCTGTCGTAGAAGACACCAGCTCTAGACCCAAAAACAGGCCCAGACTTCTCTCATCTGTAGAAATCTTCAGATCATTGCCTCTGTTCTTTTGCCTCTTACATGTTACACTAAATATGCACACTGAGTGGTAATTATGTCTCATAAAGTTTTTATACAAACATATGCTTTGCCAAAGGGATAGCATTTTGGGACAAAACATTTTGAGAAACATAAGTTTCTCCTTCTGCCCTATTGTGTAAAGACTTTCCCCCCTTAAGTTTCCCATTAATATTCTATCTCATGGCATAGAATTTGTTAGTGTGCCTCAGAATTTGTAAGTTAACATACATTTTAAATCCATTAGAAAAATCACAGTGTGGTTGTTACTTTTATGATAGTGGAGATTGAGGGTTGAAGGCAGCTGTTTCAAAAACATTAATGCACCTCAAACAATGATGTAATATCTAATGTACATAACCTTTTGAGCCTGGCAATATAGATGTTTAGATTTACATCTAAACATAGAAATTTGTTTCCATTTTATTTCCTGTAGAAAAGAAACTACAGGAATTATGTAGTTTTATTTTTCTTTTTGGTATCTCAATGACGTCACCCATAAATACACCCATATATGTCCAGAATGGGGATAGATTTCGCAACCATTATCTTACTATAACAAAAACAGTAACCATTTATCAATTAAAAAACTTATAAGGCAACAGTGTAGATTCATTTCTTCACTTTCATTTATCTGAAAATTTTAAAATTTCTCCTTCAGTTCTGAAAAACAACCTTGCCTGGTAGAGTATTCTTGGTTGGAAGATTTTTTTTCCTTTCAGCACTTTTAATTTATTGTTATTACTGTAGGGTCTATTCAGTTGAGAAATCTGATGGTCTTGAGGGTGGAAATCTCTTATATATTTCATATTATTTATCTCTTTTTATTAATATTTTATTATACCACCTTGAGATATATAATTACAACATTGTTCATGTTTGGATGTTTCCGTTCACATAGTTTTCCAGCAACCCGTCCTTCACCAGTGTCCATTTCCTGCCACCAATATCCACAATTCTCTCCCCCTCCCATAGCCTGCCTCCATGGCAGGTTCTTTATCTCTTTTATCTCTCCCTCTCTCCGCCTTCCTTCTCCTGCACATTGTGGATTGCAATAGATACACTTAGAGGCCATCATGTGCATTATTTTGCCTGTATTTAATGATCAGTTCTAGATTGGTATTAACCCTTTTCGACATTTATTCGCACATGTTCCCTTCTCTGTCTTACCTAACCTCTGACTCCCACACGTTTGTGGTAATTTCCACTTTTGGTAAGACCTCCTGATCCACATTTCACCTGACATTGGATTTTGGTATCATAATATGTATATAATGTATCTCTTAATGCATTTGAGATTCACCGTTCAAATCACTCTTCGTTTGAATGTTGCCTTTGTAATTAATTATACCTTAATATGATGTGTAATTGATTATACTTTAATATGATTCTACTCACCCCTCTGAGAGAGCCCCACAAAGTAATAAGAATATAGCGCCCACATGGCAGAGCCTGGCAAGCTGTCTGATGCGTGTTCGATATGCCAAATCCAGTAACAAAAATGTTTATTTTCCTGACCCCGAAAGAGCCCTTAATACGGCAGCAGTAAGAAAGGCAAACAAGCAGTGCCTGATAAAATTCTCACGGCTGTCCTAGGCTGCCAAAACGAAGAAGGACTAAAATAACTGTCTGTACTTTCAATGCACGTACACTGGCATCGGAAGCATATATTGAGGATCTGATGCTGCAAGAAAGATCAAGTACGACATCATTGGTCTGACTGAGACGAGGAGGCGCCAGTCGCATCATGCTGTATTTGACACCAGAGAAGAATTGTTCCTTGGAACATATGACGAAAAGAGGCATCGGTGGCGATGGTGTCCTTGTCAACACGAACATGGCTATCAACATTGATTCATTTGAATGCCTAACAAACCGAATAGGACGATTACACTTGAGGAGATGTGGCCCACTGCCAGCAATTTCTATCTTCATTGTCTATGCACCAACATCCACATACAAAGAAGATGAAATTGAGAAATTCTACATGGAATTGGAGGAGTTCTATAAAAAAGATCACACCTTCTACAAGATCATAGTTGGTGATTTTAATGCCAAGATAGGACCGAGAAGATCGGCTGAAGAACTCCACATCGGAACCCATGGCCTAGAATGGAAGGAACAGGGTGAGAGACTATCTGAGTTCATCATGTCCACCAAGACTAATCATGGGAACTCACAGTTTCAGAAGGCTGAAGTGAAATGTTGGACATGGGAATCTCCTGGCGGACAGTTCCACAATGAAATTGACCACATCATCTTCAATTGACGGTTTTGTCTGACTGATGTAGCTGTCGTCCACAAATTCCAGACAGGATCGGACCACCATCTCCTTCGTGCAAAATTCTACTTCCCGCAACGGGGGAGAAAAAGCTGCAATGTTTAAAAGAGAACTCCCAGAACGACCACCAACTGGGAACTCTTTGGCACCATTGCGGCAACATGGGAAGATACCAAGATACCATCATTGACAACATCGATGAAGAATACAACTGACTGGTTCAGCACCTCCATGATTGTGCGAAGAATGCCGAGAGAGAGAAAGACACAAAAGGACACTTGTCTTCAGAAACTCTTGAACTCATTCGCCAACATGGCAAGGCGCGAGCCTCAGGAGACCAAATGCTAATGTCCAAGCTTGCTAAACAGTGCAGAGAAGCAATAAAAGCAGACCTCAAAGACAGAAGAGCAGTGCTCGCTCGGCAGCACATATACTAAAATTGGAACGATACAGAGAAGATTAGCATGGCCCCCTGCGCAAGGATGACACGCAAATTCATGAAGCGTTCCATATTTTTGTCCCCACCCGCACCCATCGGCGCAGGAACTCCCTCTGACGCCATCCAGCCCCGACGCCCAGCAGATCCCTGCGCTCTTCCCACCAGGTGCGTCCCGCAGCGGCGGCTGCCCCCCTGACCACTGGGCTCCAGGAGAAACGGCTCCAGCTTTGAGGAGGGTCCCCACCCGCACCCATCGGCGCAGGGAACTCCCTCTGACGCCATCCAGCCCCGACGCCCAGCAGATCCCTGAGCTCTTCCCACCAGGTGCGTTCGCATGGCGGCTGCCCCTGACCACTGGGCTCCAGGAGAAAGGGCTCCAGCTTTGAGGAGGGTCCCCACTAGCACCCATCGGCGCAGGAACTCCCTCTGACGCCATCCAGCCCCGACGCCCAGCAGATCCCTGCGCTCTTCCCACCAGGTGCATTCCTCGCGGCGGCGCTGCCCCTGACCACTGGGCTCCAGGAGAAACGGCTCCAGCTTTGAGGAGGGTCCCCACCCGCACCCATCGGGCGCAGGAACTCCCACTGCAAGACCTCCACCCTGACCCCCTGACACCTGAACCACCCACAGACACCTGAAAATTCAAAATTATATTCTATCTACCTGACATAACATTAAGCATTGTCCCCTACACTCTTTGCTATACGTCCCTAGCTGCAAAGTAATTCAGACACCTACTAACTTTACTGACTATTCACCCAGAACACTCATTTTCAACCTACGATAGTCATTATGGTAAAGCAAGCCCAAAAAGTCCTTCAAGCTCTACGATTGAAGTTATTAATACAGATGAGTCCAGCAATAACGATGAGCTATATAACCTCTCTGAAAAGGAATTTCGTAAGCAACTGTTAAAGATGTACAAGGAAATAAAAGAAACAATGGAATACAAACTCAGTAAAGTACAAGAGGAATTGAGAGCAGAATTGAGTAAATTTCAGACCAAAGTACAAGCAGAAATGACAGATATTAAAAATGAGGTAAGTGAACTGAAAAACACAGGAGAAGGCCTCCAAAGCAGAGTAACAGCTACTGAAGAAAGAATTAGTGATCTCGAAGACGAGGTTCAGAAATTCTGTAGACAACACCAGAAGATGGAAAAAGACTCACAATCAACGAGCAGCCTGATGAAGAAGATACTGTCAAAGCCATCATCGCTGAAAAGTTTCCTGAGCTGAAGAAAGCATGCTCCCAGATACAGGAGGCCGAAGAATACCAGCTAAAAGAAACCCCAATAAGAATACTCCAAGACACATCCTTATTAAAATGACAAAAACGATAGACAGAGATAGAATACTGAAAGCAGCAAGATCAAAGAAGGAAATCACATACAAAGGAGCATCCCTGAGATTTACAGCAGACTTCTCAGATAAAACACTCCAAGCCCGAAAACAATGTTGGGATATAGTGAAAAGACTCAATGAACTCCAGGCCTCACCAAGAATTCTTTACCCAGCTAGACTTACTTTCAGATGCGAAGGAAAGATACACAACTTCATGGATAAACAACAACTCAAGAAATTCATAGACTCAAAACCAACTCTAAAAGAAGGATTGAAGGGTCTATTGTAAAATAAGACAACCCAAAACCACAACAACGTTAAACAGAAAGATGGCACAAAATCCAATGACAATAATCTCGCTCAACGCCAATGGTCTAAATGCACCAATTAAGAGACACAGGGTGGCAAAATGGATTAAAAAACTGAATCCAACATTCTGCTGCCTACAAGAAACACATCTGAATAACCAGAGCAAACACAGACTCAAAGTCAAAGGCTGGAAGACCATTCTCCACGCAAACAACCCCTCCAAAAAGGCGGGGTGTGGCCATACTCGTATCTGACAATATAGATTTCAGGCTGAAAAAGGTCAAAAGGGACAATGAAGGCCATTTCTTAATAATTAAGGGGTATGTATACCAGGAAGAAATCACACTGCTAAACATATATGCGCCAAACGAGGGGTCAGCAAAATACTTAAAACGACTATTAATAGACCTCAAAGAAGACATTAACAGTAGCACAATAATACTCGGAGACTTCAACACTGCCTTATCGACTATGGATAGATCGACGAGGCTGAAACTCACCAGGGAAATACTGGACCTGAAGGAAGAAATAGAAGAAAGAGAGCTGGTTGATATATACAGGGCTTTTCATCCCCAAAAAGCTGAATACACTTTTTTTCCAGTGCACATGGAACATACTCCAAGATAGACCATATACTGAGCCACAAAGCATACCTCAATAAAATAAAAAAGATTGAAATTGTGTCGACTATCTTTTCAGATCACGATGCACTGAAAATAGTAGTGAACCATACACAGAAGCAGGGAGCTAAACCAAACACCTGGAAACAAAACAGCTCACTGCTGAACAACAAATGGGTCATAGAAGAAATCAAACAGGAAATCAAAAGATTCTTAGAAACAAATGACAATGAAGATACCAACTATCAGAACTTGTGGGACACAGCAAAAGCTGTGTTAAGAGGAAAGTTCATAGCTCTGCAAGCATTCATCAGGAAAGAAGAAAGGGCCCATATAAATAACCTGACCTCACAGCTGAAAATATTAGAAAAAGACCAACAAGGGAAGCCCAACCCAGGCAGAAGGGAAGGAAATAGTGAAACTTAGGGAGGAAATCAACGACCTGAAAACCAAAAAACAATCCGAACGATTAATGAAACCAAGAGCTGGTTTTTTGAAAAATTAAACAAGATTGACAAGCCACTGGCAAGACTTGTAAGGACAGGGAAAGAGAGAACCCAAATAAACAGAATCAGAAATGAAAATGGTGACATCACAACAGAAAAAACAGAAATACAAAAGATCATCAGAGGTTATTTTGAGAACCTGTATGCCACAAAACATGAGAACCTAGAAGAAATGGATAAATTCCTGAAGTCCTATAACCTCCCACGACTGAAACAAGAAGACCTTCAATACCTAAATAAGCCTATCACCATCGGAGAAATTGAAACAGTAATTAAAAGTCTGCCCAAAAACAAAAGCCCAGGTCCAGATGGGTTCACTGGCGAATTCTACCAAACCTTTAAGGAGGACCTACTGCCAGTCCTGTTCAAGCTCTTCCAGGAAATAGAAGAAACAGAAACACTCCCAAACAGCTTCTACGAGGCGCATATCACCCTGATACCCAAAGCAGGGAGAGACAATACAAAAGAAGGAAAATTACAGACCAATCTCCTTGATGAACACAGATGCTAAGATCTTCAACAAAATACTAGCAAACAGAATCCAAAGACTCATCAAAAAGATCATACATCATGACCAAGTAGGATTCATCCCGGGAATGCAAGGATGGTTCAACATTCGCAAATCAATCAACATAATACATCACATCAATAAGAGAAAAAATAAAAACCATATGGTCCTATAGATAGATGCAGAAAAAGCATTTGACAAGATCCAGCACCCATTCATGATTAAAACCCTCCAGAAAATGGGAATTGAAGGAAGCTTCCTCAAGATAGTCAAAGCCATCTACCAAAAGCCCACAGCGAGTATCATTCTCAATGGGGAAAAATTGAAAGCCTTCCCTTAAGATCAGGAACACGACAAGGTTGCCCTCTCTCACCTCTTTTATTCAATATAGTACTGGAGGTACTTCGCCATAGCAATCAGAGAAGAAAAGGACATTAAGGGCACCCAGATAGGCAAGGAAGAAATCAAGCTATCATTATTTGCAGATGACAGGATATTATACCTAGAGAACCCTAAACTCTTGACCCAAAAACTCTTAGAAACAATAGATAGGTATAGTAGAGTGGCAGGGTACAAAATCAATACCCAAAAGTCGGTGGCTTTCCTATACACAAATAACGAAAGAGAAGAAAGGGATATTAAGAAATCGATTCCATTCACAATTGTGCCACAGAAAATCAAATACCTAGGAATCAGCTTAACCAAGTGTGTAAAGGATCTATACAAAGAGAACTACAAGACACTGCTCCAAAGAAATAAAAGAGGACACGAGGAAATGGAAACACATTCCCTGCTCATGGATGGGGAGAATTAACATTGTTAAGATGGTAATACTCCCTAGAGCTTTGTACAGATTCAATGCGGTTCCTATAAGGATTCCCATGACATTCTTTAAAGAAATTGACCAAACACTTCTGAAATTCGTATGGAATAATAAGCCCCCACGGATAGCTAAAGCAATCCTTGGGAAGAAGAAGATGGGAGGCATCACTTTTCCCAACCTCAAACTGTACTACAAAGCAGCAGTAATTAAAACAGTGTGGTACTGGAATAAAAACAGACCGGTGGACCTATGGAATAGAGTTGAGTATCCTGACACCCACCCTCAAAGACATGATCAGTTAATCTTTGATAAAGGTGCAAAGAGTCCATACTGGAGTAAGGGAAAGCCTCTTCAACAAGTGGTGCTGGGAAAACTGGACAGCTACATGTAAAAAAATGAATTTGGACCTGTGTCTAACACCTTGCACAAAAATCAGTTCAAAATGGATTAAAGATCTCAATGTCAGACCTGAATCCATAAAGTACGTTGAAGAAAATATAGGAAAAACCCTCCACGACATCAATGCTAAAGACATCTTCAAAGGTGAAACACCATTAACAAAGCAACTAGAAGAAAATATAAACATGTGGGACTACATGAAACTGAAGAGCTTCTGCACCTCGAAAGAAACAGCGACCAAGATAGAAAGACAGTCCACAGAATGGGAAAGAATATTCACCCAATACCCATCTGATAAGGGGTTAATATCCAGGATATATCAGGCACTGGTACAGCTATATAAGAAAAAACAGCCAACCCCATTAGAAAATGGGGGAGAGGAGATGAACAGAAACTTTGACAAGGGAAGAAATCCGAATGGCCAAAAGGCATATGAAAAAATGCTCATCATCACTAATCATCAGAGAGATGCAAATCAAAACAACAATGAGATATCACCTCACACCACAGAGAATGGCCCATATCCAAAAGGGTAAAAGCAACAAGTGCTGGCATGGATGTGGGGAAAAGGGGACTCTCATACACTGTTGGTGGGAATGTCGACTTGTACAACCTTTCTGGAAAACAATATGGACATTCCCTCCAAAGACTAGAAATTGAGCTCCCCTTTGACCCAGCCATACAGCTCCTGGGAATATACCCTGGAAAGCCAAAAACACACAGCGGAAACACAATCCGCACTTTTATTTTCATAGCAGCACTGTTCACAATAGCCAAAACCTGGAAACAACCAGTATGCCCGAGAACTGATGACTGGATAAAGAAACTGTGGTACATCTACACAATGGAATACTATGCAGCTGTCAGAAAAAATGAAGTTATGAAATTTTGCTATAAATGGATGGATATGGAAAGAATCATGTTGAGTGAAATTAGTCAGAAGGAAAGAGAGAGACATAGAATGACTGCATTTATTTGCATGGCATAAATATACTAGGTGATCTTACCAAAAGTGGAAATTACCACAAGCGTGTGGGAGTTAGAGGTTGGTTTAGATAGAGAAAGGAACATGAGTGAATAAAAGTTCTGATGCTAACATAGAGCTGAGCATTAAAGACAGACAAAGAATGCAAATGATGGCTTCTAAGTGTACGTGAGTGCAACCCCCAATGTGTGGGAGAAGGAGGAGAGAGAGAGGGAAAAGGAGAGGAGATAAAGAACCTGCCATTTAGGCGGGATGTGGGAGGGGGAGGGAATTGGGGACATGGGTGGTGGCTGAGGGGCACTGGTGGAGGGCGGGGTGCTGGAACACCATGTGACCGAAACCCCCAAGCGTGAACAACGTTGTAATTGTATATCTCACGGTGGTATAATAAAATGTTAAAAAAAAAGACAGAAGAGCAGAAATACTGGAAGATGCAGCAGAAGCCGGGAAAAGTATTCGCACTGCCCGCCTGTCCTTCGCCAACTATAAGACCAAGATGACTGCCCTCCAACGCCCTGATGCATCTATCACATCTTCCAGAAAGGCAATGGAGAAGATTATCCAGGACTTCTACTCAAATCTCTTTGATAGCCACATCCACCTGCCCACATACCAAATTTCACAGGATGGATATGTCATTCCCAACGTTCTCCCCTTCTGAAATCCGAAATGCCATCTCGTTGGTAAAGAAGGGAACAGCACCAGGCCCAGACAAAGTCAGACCCGAACACCTGAAGAATCTGCCATTGGTACTCATCAATACACTAGCTAGGCTCTTCACACGCTACCTGTCCGAATGCAAGTTGCCCTCCCAATGGAAAACCAGCAGGACAGTTCTACTGTTCAAGAAGAGAGACATTCACGACATCGGCAACTATTGCCCCATCTGCCTGTTGTCTGTCATCTACAAGCTGTTTACACGAGTCATCCTGAACAGGATTAGCAGAACACTAGATGAAGGACAACCATGTGAGCAAGCAGGCTTCCGGAAAGGATTCAGCACAATCAACCATATCCACACAGTAACCAAGCTCATCGAGGTTTGTAGGGAGTACAAGATGCCGCTCTGCCTCACGCTCATTGATTTACAAAAAAGCCTTTGATTCTGTGGAGACTGAAGCAGTCATCGAAGCCCTAGCCAAACAGGGTGTTCAAACCCAATACATCAAGATCCTTCGTGAGCTGTATTACGGATTCACCACCAGGATCTCACCATTCTACAAAGAAGTGATCATTAATGTAAAAGAGGGGTTCGAGAGGGTGATACCATTTCACCAAAACTCTTCAGCGCCACCCTCGAGAACATCATGCCACAATTAGAATGGGAAGGAATGGGAGTGAAGATAGATGGTCGGCAACTACACCACCCCCGCTTCGCTGATGACATCGTTCTAATAACACCAAACATTAGCCAAGCGGCACAAATGCTGGCTGACTTTAACCGAGAATGTGGAAAGGTAGGTCTACAGCTGAATCTGAAGAAAAACTATGTTCATGAGAAATGAACTAGTTCCTGGAGGCCCCATTCACTCTCAATGGAACAAACATCTCTGAATGCAGCAGTTATGTGTACCTAGGTCGAGAAGTCAACATGATGAACGACCTAAAACCTGAACTGCGCACGAGGAAGAGAGTGGCATGGAATGCCTTCAAAGGCATCGAAGAAATAGCTAAAAGGACAAAGAACCTCCGGCTCCGGGCACATCTCTTTGACTCCACAGTTCTCCCTGCATTAACATATACCTCAGAGACCTGGGCCCTACGAAAGCAGGATGAGAATGCTATTCGGGTCTCCCAGAGAGGCATCAAAAGAGCTATGCTTGGAATATCACGCCTCACTCAAGTGAGTGAAGGAATCCAGAGTGCTGACCTTCATCGCTATTCCAGAATCAGGGACGCTGTCTCGTTTGCCAAGGCATCGAAAATCAGATGGGCTGGACATGTAATGCGATTTGGAGACAACCGCTGGACTAGAGCCATTACCGACTGGATCCCACGAGATGTCAAAAGGTCACGTGGCCGCCCACCTTCAAGATGGTCAGACTTCCTTGTTAAGACCCTGAAGGAACGATTTGAGGCTCTTCATATTCCTGAATCAACCAGATGCCATTGGGCTACATTGGCACGTGATAGGGTCCAATGGAAATGTTACTGGCGCCCGCTCGAGCAAATCAATGTATAACGGGATTCAAGTGATCAAGTGAATATGATGTGGGTACTTTTGGGTTCATCTTGAAAATAACGTGGTTTCAAGCGGGTAAGGAGAAGGATAGGTAATTTAGGTAAAGGGTCAATTTTAGGAATGAAAGACTTTTTTGTGGTGACCACAAGGTCTTTTCTTTATTAATACAAATGTTAAATAATAATGATGCACATTGGAAGTTGGTATAATGTTACATAACAGTGTTGCTTCAATAACAGAAATGAAATGATTACTTTAAATTGCTCGTCTTTTGAAGAGACTGATTCTGAAATGCTGATTCTCAAATGTAGCAGTACTCTGGGCCGGATTTAAATCCGTCCCAGAACTCCACCCAGCAGACCAGCCTATCACTGCCCAGCTATCGAGATCCACCCTGCAATAGTCTTTTTAAAATCCGGCCCAGGTATGCTGGATGCAGACACTCACAGATATGGGGCAGAGCTGCGACTGGCTTTCCCTGTGCCCAGCCGCTCTCCAGGCGCCCTGAAGCAATGGTGGGTTCTAGCCCAAGCAGAGCCTCGCAACAAGCCAGACAGACTCCCACCCAGGAAGGCCTCCATTTTCTACATCCGGACTTCCCCTCTCCTCAGAACTCCACCCAGCAGACGAGCCTATCACAGCCCATCTATCGAGATCCATACTGCAGCAGTCTTTTTTAAATCCCGCCCAGGTATGCTGATCCAGACACTCACAGACATGGGGCAGAGCTGCTACTGGCTCTCCCTGTGCCCAGCCGCTCACGAGGCGCCCGATAGGGATGGCGGGTTCTAACCTTGGCCCACTACCCCAGCAGAGCCTCGCAACAAGCCAGACGACCCCCCTCCATGAGGGCCTCCATTTTCCACATCAGGACTTTCCTCTCCTCAGAACTCCACCCAGCAGACCAGCCTTTCACAGCCTGGCTTTGAGATACACCCTGCATCCTTCTTTTTTGAATCCTGCTCAGGTATGCTGATCCAGAGACTCACAGACATTTGGCAGAGCTGTTACTGGCTCTCCCTGTGCCTAGCCACTCACTAGGAACCCGGGAGGGATGGCAGGATCTAGCCCTGGCCCGCCATCCCAGCAGAGCCTCGCAACAAGCCAGATGAACCCCCTCCATGAGGGCCTCCATTTTTCCACATCCAGACTTTCCTCTCCTCAGAACTCCACACAGCAGATGAGCCTATCATAGCCCGGATATCGAGATCCAACCTGCAGCAGTCTTTTTTTTAAATCCGGCCCAGGTATGCTGATCCAGAGACTCACAGACATTCACAGAACTGCTACTGGCTCTCCCTGTGCCCAAACGCTCACCACGCCAGGGAGGGATGGCAGTTCTAGCCCTGGCCCACCACCCCAGCAGAGCCTCGCAACAAGCCAGACAACCCCCACTCCATGAGGGCCTCCATTTTCCACATCCGGACTTCCCTCTCCTCAGAACACCACCCAGCAGAGGAGCCTATCACAGCCTGGCTATCAAGATCCACCCTGCAGCAGTCTTTTTTAAATCCGTCCGAGTATGCTCATCTAGAGTTTCACAGACATGGGGGCAGGGCTGCTCCTGGCTCTCTCTGTGCCCAGTCACTCACGTGGCACCTGGGAGAGATGGCGGGTCCTAGCCCTGGTCCACGACCCCAGCAGAGCCTCGAAGAAGCCAGAGGACCCCCCCACTCCCTGAGGGCCTCCATTTTCCACATCCGGACTTCCCTCTCCTCAGAACACCACCCAGCAGAGGAGCCTATCACAGCCTGGCTATCAAGATCCACCCTGCAGCAGTCTTTTTTAAATCCATCCGGAGTATACTCATCTAGAGTTTCACAGACATGGGGCAGAGCTGCTCCTGGCTCTCTCTGTGCCCAGTCACTCACGTGGCACCTGGGAGAGATGGCGGGTCCTAGCCCTGGTCCACGACCCCAGCAGAGCCCTCGAAGAAGCCAGAGGACCCCCACTCCCTGAGGGCCCTGAGGTATGCTAATCCAGAGACTCACAGACATGGAACTGAGCTGCTACTAGCTCTCCCTGTGCCCATCCACTCACGAGGTGCCAGGTAGGGATGGCGGGTTCTAGCCCTGCCCACCACCCCAGCAGAGCTTTGCAACAAGCTACACTACTCCCCACCCCGTGAGGCCTCTGTTTTCCACATCTGGACTTCCCTCTCCTCAGAACTCCATCTTGCAGACCAGCCTATTCAGGTTAGCTATCGAGATCCACCTTGCAGCAGTCTGCCGCGGACCGCCTCAGTCACGATGAGCTCTAAGTCTCGGGGATAACCAGCGTGAGGAGAATCAGGAGGACAGGAATGTCAGCGCGATGGACAGTCAGACACAGACACAAGAGAGGTCAAATGCTGCTGCAGTTTACTGAGGGCAAAAGCTTTCTTTTTTTATGTTCAACAAATGCAAGATTATACCAGTTATATTTTAGCAAAGGAGGCATTTTTAACATCAAAAGGAGTTTATCGTGTTTACCACATATGACCAAATTTTGCCTGCGCCTGTTTTTCAGACATGTTTTTCTGACGCCTTTTTGTTTTTACATATTTTCATATTTGCCTCAAGGAAGGTATATATTTTTTAATCTTGATTTTCATAGAATTACTTACTAGCTCTATGCACATATTATAGATTAACTTAACCTACTCCCTAAATAGAAATTTCTATGCAGAGTTTATTATTGTAAGGTTATTAAGATTTTGTACTAGAAAGTGTTAACTTTAACAGGCCCAATTTTTTCACACAGGAGATTTAGGGAGGCTAATCACTGCATTCCCGTCAACAGGGGGTAGCCGAAGGCCTTGACCCATAGGTCAAGAATTCTCCCTTCCCGCTAATGATGGGAAGCAACGGCCCGAAGGCCACGAGCCTTTTCCTTATCAAGGACCTGAGACCAGCTCAGGCCTTGGCAGCCAAAAGCCGCGCGGGCTGGCATTTTTATACTATCTTTGTTTTATGCTATAATTGTGTATAATGAAAAACTACTGTTGCCACAGGCTTCTCTCTTTGTCCAGTTTCTCCATTACTCAGAGTCGAAGTTTCAGCATAAGCAAGCGCTCTAATTGCTCACCAAGCATTCTTAGGAATAGCTAAGGGAGTTTAGGAGGCTTTGTTGGTGACAGTCCCTTTTAGGGGGAACCACCGTCTGGTAACTGTCCCTTTTTAGGGGAAGTACCGAAGCCATCCCCTGGCCCAGTGAGCACTTTCATGCTACGCGAGCCAGTGCCTCGGGAGCCGTGGCAGCACGGATTTTTTAAAACCGGCCCATGTATGCTGATTCAGAGATGCACAGACATGAGGCAGAACTGCTACTGGCTCTCTGTGCCCAGCCTCTCACGAGGCACCTGGGACGGATGGAGGGTTCTATCTAGCCCTGGCCCGCCATCCCAGCAGAGCCTTGCAACAAGCCAGACGACCCCCCATTCCATGAGGGCCTCCCATTTCCACATCCGGACTTCCCTCTCCTCAGAACTCCACCCAGCAGACCAGCTTATCACAGCCCAGCTCACGCAACCACAAGCAGCCGCATGGTTCATCAATAAATTCTGGAGATCAGAGGTGACTGCAAGACTATGCCACCCACTCAGCAGAGCCTGGCAAGCTTCCTCTGTCATATTTGATATGCCAAATACCAGTAACAATTGATCACTTGATGACTTGAATCCCCTTATTCATCGATTTGCCTCGAGCGGGCGCCACTAACATTTCCATTGGACCCTATCACGTGCCAATGTAGCCCAAGGTATCTGTTTGATTCAGGAATATAAAGAGCCTCAAACTGTTCCTTCAGGGTCTTGACAAAGAAGTCTAACCATCTTGTAGGTGGGCGGCCACGTGATCTTTTGACATCCCATGGGATCCAGTCAGGAACCACTCTAGTCCAGCGGTTGTCTCCAAATCAAATTACATGTCCAGCCCATCTGATTTTTGATGCCTTGGCAAACGAGACAGCATCCCTGATTCTGGAATAGCGACGGAGGTCAGAACTCCGGTTTCCTTCTCTCACTTAAGTGAGGCGTGATATTCCAAGCATAGCTCTTTCGATTCCTCTCTGGGAGACCCAAATAGCATTCTCATCCTGCTTTCGTAGGGCCCTGGTCTCTGAGGCATATGTTATTGCAGGAAGAACGGTGGAGTCAAAGAGATGTGCCCGGAGCCGGAGGTTCTTTGTACTTTTAGCTATTTCTTTGATGCCTTTGAAAGCATTCCATGCCACTCTGTTCCTCCTGCACAGCTCAGGTTTTGGGTAATTCATCATGTTGATTTCTTGACCTAGGTACACATAACTGCTGCATTCAGAGATGTTTGTTCCATTGAGAGTGAATGGGGCCTCTGGAACTAGTTCATTTTTCATAAACATAGTTATCGCTTTGATTCAGCTGTAGATCTATCTTTTCTCATTTTCAGTAAGAGTCAGCCAGCATTTGTGCCGCTTGGCTAATGTTTGCGTGTTATTAGAACGATGTCATCAGTGAAGCGGGAGGTGGTGTAGTTGCTCACCATCTATCTTCACTCTCATTCCTTCCCATTCTAACTGTTGCATGATGTTCTCGAGGGTGGCACTGAAGAGTTTTGGTGAAATGGTATCACCCTGTCGAACCCCCTCTTTTGACATCAATGATCACTTCTCTGTAGAATGGTGAGATCCTGTTGGTGAATCCGTAATACAGTTCATGAAGGATCTTGATGTATTGGGTTTGAACACCCTGTTTGACTAGGGCTTTGATGACTGCTTCAGTCTCCACAGAATCAAAGGCTTTCTGTAAATCAATGAACGTGAGACAGGGCGGAATCTTGTACTCCCTACAACCCTCAATGAACTTGGTTACTGCGTGGATATGGTCGATTGTGCTGAATCCTTTCCGGAAGCCTGCTTGCTCACATGGTTGTCCTTCATCTAGTGTTCTGCTAATCCTGTTCAGGATGACTCCTGTAAACAGCTTGTAGATGACAGACAACAGGCAGATGGGGCAATAGTTGCCGATGACGTGAATGTCTCCCTTCTTCAGCAGTAGAACTGTCCTGCTGGTTTTCCATTGGGAGGGCAACTGGCATTCGGACAGGTAGTGTGTGAAGAGCCGAGCTAGTGTATTGATGAGTACCGACGGCAGATTCTTCAGGTGTTCGGGTCTGACTTTGTCTGGGCCTGGTGCTGTTCCCTTCTTTACCAACGAGGTGGCAATGTGGATTTCAGAAGGGGGAACGTTAGGAATGACATATCAATCCTGTGGAATTTCGTATGTGGTCAGGTGGATGTGGCTATCAAAGAGATTTGAGTAGAAGTCCTGGATAATCTTCTCCATTGCCTTTCTGGAAGATGTGATAGATCCATCAGGGCGCCGGAGGGCAGTCATCTTGGTCTTATAGTTGGCGAAGGACAGGCGGGCGGTCTGAATGCTTTTTCCAGCTTTTTGCTGCATCTTCCAGTATTTCTGCTCTTCTGTCTTTGAGGTCTTCTTTTTATCACTTCTCTGCACCATTTAGCAAGCTTGGACATTAGCATTTGGTCTCCTGAGACTTGCTCCTTGCCACGTTGGCAAATGAGCCTCAAGTGTTTCTGAAGACAAACATCCTTTTGTGTCTTTCTCTCTCTCGGCATTCTTCGCACAATCATGTAGGTGCTGAACCAGTCAGTTGTATTCTTCATCAATGTCATCAATGATGGTATCTTCCTATGTTGCTGCAATGGTACCAAAGAGTTCCCAGTGGTGGTCGCTCTGGGAATTCTCTTCTTAAAATTTGCAGCCTTTTCTCCCGTCGCTAGGGAAGTAGAATTTTGCACCGAAGGAGATGGTGGTCCGATCCTGTTTGGAATTTGGGGACGACAGCTACATCGGTCAGACAAATCCGTCGATTGAAGATGATGTGGTCAATTTCATTGTGGAATTGTCCGCCAGGAGATTCCCATGTCCAATGTTTCGCTTCAGCCTTCTGGAACTGTGAGTTCCCATGAATGATCTTGTTGGACATGGTAACAATTGTAGACCTCCATTCCCATGACCTCATGGAATGTTTTGAGGCTGTTTATGTTCCTGGAGCAAGCAGGTGCCCTTGTTCTCTACTAGCATGAGACAAGACATATGGACATGTTACTGGTGTCTGCTCTAGCAAATCTATTATTAATGGGAAGCCAGTGATACAGACAGCATTACTCTTTTTTAAAGTAATTTCATGGAAGGTAAAGATTAGGTGGCTTAGTTTCCTGTATTTAATCCAACCTGGAGGAAACATTAATGGCTATGACTATGTACTGATTAAAAAGAACCTTAACCCCCACCAAAATCCCAGCTATTCATTGTGTTTAACCTCATAAGTGGTGTCTTGTAGACTAACCGATTTGAAGACCAAGTCCTGTTGGTCCCACTTAAATGGTTTTATTCTGTTTTCAGAGAACCGTTCCTTCTGCATTAACTGAGCAATAATTATTTTCCAAT